>CM076572.1:1358690141-1359263355 GCA_034641835.2 Pinus albicaulis
CATCATCTAAACTACGTTGTGCATGTGGACAAGATCCTACATGTTTGATTGCGCTGTCTAGTCAAGTCATCCATCATGTCTAGGTGCAATGTACACCCTCTCCATCATGTGTGCATTAATTTCACAACTTCCTCCATCATCTCATCATGAATGCTTCATGATCTTCTGTTTGATCTCTTCAAGATCTTAGTTGAATGTGTCAACCTCCATGATCTATCTCATTAATGAGACATGATCTCCAATTTCGTTCACATTAGTAGTTTCTCAACTACCTCATTATGTAGATCTAGGCTTAATAAATCCACATTCACACACAAAAAGTGGATATTTATTCATATTGAGGATTATGGGTCCCTCCACCCTTTTATTTACTTAATTCATTAAGAAAATTAAGAACTCTAATATTCCAAATATCAAGTGAAAATTTGGGAATATTACATCTTTTTGGTTCATCACATCATATCAAAGCAGCTCTATTCGATTTTGGGTCAATGTTTCCAACTCGATTAAGTGTCATCGGTATGTTAAAGATAATTCCTTCAATTGATATCTCCTACGACACTATTAAGCTTGCATTCATGTCTATCATTCTTAAACCAGATCCACATGAATATCATTATGTATCAAAACTTGATACTTGTTTCATGTCATTGATGAGGGATACATCAAGGCCCTCCTATAGCGGGTCGCTTCCTATCAAAATCAGATCATTATCTAGGAATTTGAATTAGAAACTCCTTTTAGTACCTTCAAAATTGAATAAATCAATGGAAAGTTTCCTCGCTCTTGACTGAAGGTATTCATCATTGCCCTCAATCAAAATATTTTGTGTGGTGTTATACTTCGACCCATCTATTCACACCATACGGATTGTACTCCAATGTCTTGAGAGCCATTAACATCATTGGTGGTTTCTCTCACATATGTTAATGACATACATCATTGGTAGGTAATTATATGGTGTCTACCATGTTTGAATCCAACTCATTTATTCACATGGTTAGACTCATACATTGGAAAATCGAGTCAACGAGATAGAATACCCCGGATCTAGTTCCATCCATTCGGGCTACGCTTTCGAGATTAATATAAAGATTACGACGTATGATAGCTATGATCATACAGAAAATCATTTGCTCATGGGTCCAACCTTTTTCATCAGTGGACACAACTTCTTGATCATTGTACATGTAATGTTATCTTATGTGTTGAGCATGGGTATGCCTCCCTCAGAAAATATGTCATGATGAAAAAATATTGTAACAGATGATGATATCGACCAATTTTTCTTGATCCGAACTTGTCACAAGGTAAATAAATTCAAACATCAGTTGTTTCTTTTTCCTTTGCGCTTTAGGGGGAAATATTTTATAGGCCATTTTGTCACATCTAGTCAATAGGACTGCAAACCAAATCAATCCACATCTGTGAACATGTTGTCTTCATCCCTACACAGATTCCTAAGCATGACCTTTCCAAAATGTCTAATTTTTTGGGATTACTGCTTAAAATCAATTTTTTTAGCCCCATTGCACCTTGTCCATTTAGCCACCTATGTTCAATGCTAGTTTATCCTTTCTGTTCCAACGCTGATCAGTGTTGGTTGATCCCTTTTGTAGGTGCGCTAATTCTAGAAATTCGGGAAAATTAAAAATATTTCTAAAACTTCCTCTTCCATAAGCTTCCATGGGTTGTTTTAACCTTTTACCATGGATAAGAATCTTGAATCCTATTTGAACCTACCTTGCATACTTCACCTCCTATCCCTTGAGCTCATCCTCCCATCATATGTGGATCTCAAGCTCATTATGGTAAATTCTAACCTACCATGCTTCTCCTATAAATTTACTGCCATCCATAGCATTAGGGTTGGATTTTTGAGACTGATCATGCCCTCATGTTGTTGCCTTGAACCTAAAGGATTTATCATCTTGATGCATTAGGGTGACATTGAGGTGTGATTTGTCACAAGGAAGAGCAAGTCAACTTGGAGAGATCTCTACAAGATCAACTATTATTATTGGTTGTAAAGTATCTCCTATTTTCATTAATAATAAGAGTATCTTGCTTTCCTATATGTGTTTTGTTACATTTGCATTCATGTATTTAAATGCCTTGTTGATTCATTGAATAGAGTAATTAAATTATGATGCATAGATGTTGTAGATCCTTGGCTTGTTTTAGTTGTATGTGCAGGTTCTAATTATAGCATTCAGAGCTACGATTGGAACTTACAAGCAACGAGGAAAGCAAAGCTTATGACAGATTCCAAGTAAGATTTTTTCCCATTCTTCAATTTCTCTAAGGAAAACTCTATACTCTTTGCCTTCTGTTGTTCTAGACTAGTCCATTAGTGCTAGGTAAATTACTTTTTTCCACAATCGTATATTCCGCATAGCACATTTTCTCACATTTAAAAAAAAAATTCCTCTTGTTTTAACTAGATGAATTTTGCTCAAATGAGTACCAAATAATCTCTTCTTATTTTATTACAATAACAATAAGTTTATCCAACAAAGCTCAAACAATACCACTTATTTTTTGTGAATAAGAAATCATTTCTATTAATCATAAAGATAGACAAGTATAGAGCATAAATTGATCTATAGGCCTATTTTCAAGCCAAAAATATTGTCGGTCCAAGAGAGTGAGATTTCTCTAGATAGAGTGAAACATATTTAATACACTTAGAGTTCTAAAAGTATACCATATATAAAACCAAGCAACTATATATATATATATATATATATATATATATATATATATATATATATATATATATATATAAAAATATATATATATATATATATATATATATATATTACTTCACATATACAAATTTTCCATATTAAGCACTAGGCCTTACATTAACAAGAAACCAAGAAACCCTAATTTTATATATCCTAGAGGAACCATGACAACAAAAATAAACTAGTACAAATTGAGACATTAAACTTGGGAAGGAGTTGAGCTCATAGGTGAACTCATTGGAATGTCTATGGGATTGTCCCTAGAGCCTACAGTAGCTTCTGGGGCCAAGACCCCACCTTGCTTCTTTGTTATCCCTTTCCAGAGGATTAGGAGAATCCATGCCTATTTCTCCATTCAGTCTAGGTGAACTCTCATTTCCAAATGCTCAAATTCTTGACCTATAAAGGGATGCACTATCAACATTTTGGTGTGTAAATACAATTATAAGGCATTAAAATATTTCATGGTGTGGGTGCAACTAGTGCCCATGTCGAGGAGGAACTTTGTTACTTCATCCAAAATCTCCTCGTCATTAACCAGAAGAATTTCACACTTAACCTTTTCTTCCAGGATGCAAAGCTCAATGTATGTAATGACAGTTATGGAAGGTACCTGATGTAGAAAGTGAAAAGGTGACATTTTTGTAAACTATTTTTGGAGGTTGTACAAACTGAGTGATTACAATCCCATGTCAACAAAGGGTGAAATAGGCCCCTATTTAATGTTAAGGCTCAATAGGATTGAAAAGATATAATAAGTTCTTATGTATTTCATAATCACTATAAATATAATGACTATTTTCTTATCGAAGAAAAAAACCTTTGCTTGCAGAAGTCACAAAGATTTGCATGGTGCAAAAGAGGTTGTACGATCGAAAGTGTGTGTTGCTTCTCTAGCCACAGACTATGCCAATGTGTGTTAGATAAGAAAACGCCATATGTAGGTAGCACACGGTGCCATGAGGATAAACAAGACCTAATAATTGCCAAACAAAACACGGAAAAGGAAAGAGGTGTCTGAGAAGCAATGGGGTGATAATGACATATTGAAAAACAATCAGACAAAACATAAATCCAATATCCTTCCTCTCAACTAAAACAGTTAGACAAAATACATACTACATTATATCTTTGCATCATTATTAAAAAAGCATGCTAATCACTAATCAATCCAGAAAAATAAAAAAACCAATAATAACATAGTTACTCTCATCATAAATAAAAATTATATGCTAGAAGGAACCAATAATAACATATTTACTCTCGTCATAACCATCATGGTTCCTCTCTCCTAAATACCATCACCATCTGCGACTTATCCTTTCAAATAAACATTCACTTGATATAAAAATCAAATAATGTCACACTTGAATTAACCACTAGACAATGGAAGATTTAACTCAAAAGTCATAACATGAATATTAAAGACAATTAAAAATATACCATTAAAAAAAAGTAATACCATAATGATACAAAATACGCAATCAAATTAAAAATCTAATACGGCACATCCGAATCCAACGTCAACATCTAAAAGTGTTTCGAGTGATTGAAAACTTCTATAGTGAATAGACCCACCGTTTGCCAAGTATCTTTTTTATTTATTTTCAGTGAGAGGATACGTTTTTTTCCATCAATAACAACGACATGACCACTATATGATGTTTACAATGTGACCAATGAATTCAATTTCATACTTCAAAAGAATAAACAATTGAAGCACTTGATTAAATATATAAATCAATTGAAAATACCTTCCTCCAAATGCATTCATGAGGTGACACCAAGGGTGAGACAAATATCTTTGAGCTTATCTTGATGACTAGGTTAGTAGGTATAATGATATAAGTGATTGAAGATTTCCACAATAATTATTGTTGATGATTTTTAGAATAAAATTGTGTGTATTTTGTGATTTGTCTAACATTTCGGATGGTAACTTCATCCATCATTAAGAATTAGAGAGCTTAGTGAGTAAACGAGTGCCAAAAAAGCTATTTATAGGAGAAAATGAAGTAGGTATCTATTGGGTTAATGGCCGAAAATTATAATTAATAAGTTAAATTAGGAATAATAGTTAGAAATTATTTGACTGAATTCGAAAATTAAATAATAAGAATTAGTTAAAAGTTTATGATTGAAAACGAAATTTCGTTTTCAATCATAAACTTTTAACTAATTCTTATTATTTAATTCTCGAATTCGGTCAAATAATTTCTAACTATTATTCCTAATTTAACTTATTAATTATAATTTTTACCATAAATACAATGGATATCTGCTTCATTTTCTCCTATAAATAAACTTCTCAGCACTTGTTTACTCACTAAGCTCTTTGGTCCTGATGATGACTAAAATTACCATCCAAAACGTTAAACATATCACAAAAATCACAGTTCTATTCCAGAAATCATCAAAACAATAAATATAACAATAATTATTGAATATAACTCTTATTATATAATTAAAGCTTATTAGCACTTACTTTTTTATTATATAATATTATATAATAAGGGCTCATTAACACACTTATTAGAGAAATATCGATGGTGGGATCATGAAAACAAAGACTAAACGAATAGACATTATAAAAGCTAACATCTATATGACATTTTATTATAACATTAATTATATAGGGAAATATAATGTTATTTGTTTTTATTTTACGGGAAGTTTGACGGGTTGGTTAAAAAGAGGGTATGATATTCCTTTACCTAATTTTAAAAGTTTATTATAACATTAAATATATAGGGAATATAGTTTATTATAACATTAAATGTTATTTATTTTCATTTGACGGAAAGTTTGACGTATTGGTTAAAAAGAGGTGATGATATTCCTTTACCAAATTTTAAAAGTTGGTTGGTGAGGAAGGGAAGGTAATATTCCCACCTGAAATTCAATTCTTAAGTAATATTCCCAACTAAAATTCAATTCTTTTCAAAATATCTCTTCCTACTTTTAATGAGTGGCGGGGATGTTTGACATTGTTTTGTTAATTTTGAGAAAAGTGTTTTTCACAATTTTATTTCAAAATAAAAATAAAATTTGTATTATTTTTTTTATGAACATTTTATTTTCATATTTTTTAATGATATATATTAAAATAGGAAAGTTTATTAAATTTGTATTAAATTTGATTTATTAAAATTAATAAGATTTGTGTTTTATAAATTTTAATTAATAAATTATGGTATTATATATATATTAGATTCATCTTAATTTTGGATCTATCAAGTGTTGAGAGGGATCAAATTTCTCGAGGTGCACACCTTTTTTTTAGTGTAAAACTTGAGAAATTTGCACCTCGAGAGATTTGATCTCTCTTGGCACTTGATAGATTTGGAGTTAAGATGGATCTAGATTGGTTTAGTCGTGTGCGGCAAAGGAAAATCTATCGAAGATATGATTAATTTATCAATAATATTTAAATATATCAAATATTAATACAATCGTTTTAAATATGCTAAACATGTCTTAGATTAACTTGGTCATTTTAACTTTAAATTTTCTTAGTTACCTCAGTTTGTTGAGATGATAAATGTTGTTAATAACTTTAATGACGAAAAATGATGAAATACATTTTTTAATGCAAAATGACAATAATAGTGTTGAATGATAGAAAATGTGAATAATAAGAATGTAGTTAGTTACAAATAGTCTTCCTTGTGATCAATCTCAAACTATATTCTTCTAATATTCTTATTGTCACCCTTGTTAGTTTTGTCATCTTTTCATATCGATTATATGAAAAGGACAATTGAAATTGTAAACCATTTAAATTTTTAGCTCGAGCTGTTGTAGTGTTGTGGTACTCAATAACCACCATTTTCCTTAGAAGCTTTAGAAGGAACAATGGGGACCCTTTAAAATTTTTACATTACACCATTTTATATAGATAAGTTAAGTATATCCTCCCTTATCTTTCCAAATAAAACAAAGAAAAAATTCATTTTTTCATAATAAACACAACCTTTTGAAAACATCAGAAAATAATGCAAATGTTAAAAAGGTATTAAAACAAGTAAATTTCGGTAATAGATGGAAACACGCCAAAAGAACATCGCCAAAATTTCGAAATGTTGAAGTTCCAATCTGCTGAAAAACCAATTTGCTGAACTTCCAAAATGACAAACTCCCGATGTTCTGAAATACTGATATGTCAAAATGTAAATATACTGAATAGCCCAAGTTTCAAAAAGTCTAAATGTTGGCATGCCGAAATGCCAAAATTCCGCCAATTAATCAACTACCGATATCACATTCTGTCAACTGACAGATCCCAATATTGCATTCTGTTAAGCATCCCGATATTTCAATGTTTCACATGTCGCATCAATATTAAAGTCAATCATCATACCCGGTATCAAAAAGCGCCGAAAAGTGAAACTACGAAGTAATGTCAACTGTCAGCACCATGTGAACACACGTTTAGAAATTAAATGACCACCTTATGGTTTCTAAACTCGAGGTTTTCAAATGAATTGTAATGATTTTAATTTAATGCGAAGGGATTTTTCATAAGGCTCACATTGAATTTATATGACTCTCGCATACTTTGAAGTGATTCTCTACTTATCTCGGCTCATTTTTTGATAGGGAAATCCTCATAAAAAACAACATAAGGAGATGTACATGATAATAAAAGCATGGAGAAAGTCAGCCACTCATCAAGAATCTGTCTTGCCACTTGAAGAAACTCATGAGATGGCTCCTCTGTTCGCAGATACTACATGCACCCAAGATTCAGGTTCCTCTAACTGGGAAGCAATATACAAGTTATTTGAAAATGAAAATCTAGGAATAATTAAAAACATAGGAGCTACTGCTGATGAGTCTCCACCAAGGGATACAAATGCATGGAGCAACATGGCTAACTTGTTTCTTCATAGAATTTTCACTCGTTCGAAAATTCTCCCACACACATCTATGGTGAGGTGGATCATTGACCATGTGGGTATAATGGACCAACTATTTATTACCTCAAAAAAGACAATAATTGGTTCCTTCAAGCCATAAGACTTAAGAAGAATGTACCAGTTGTCGATGCCTCAAAGGAAGTACGATACATAGTTCTTCCAAAAATTCATGCAAGAAAATTTGAACCATGCAGAGCTTATATATATATATATATAGAGAGAGAGAGAGAGAGAGAGAGAGAGCTTTATGTTATAGGCCATTTTGTCACATCTCATCAATAGGCCTTCTAATGGGATAAATCAACATCATTTTCTCCTCATCGTCATCATTTCACAAAGCCCTAAGCATGCCTCTTTCATTCCCCCGAGTTTCTGCCTGAAACTACAGCATTTGACCCATTTTTAGGACTAGTGCTCCCTGGCCTTTTGTTGGACTGCGTTCACCTACAGGTGTAATATTCCCATTTTAGCTCATAGCTAAATGGAATATTAAAATTTCTCTTTTATCACCTAGCAGCTAAATAAATGGGTAAGGAGGCCCATGCTTATGGAAAACATGAATAAAATCCCTCATAATGTGAAAGGGATCATCAGAGTAGCCTTATTTTGCACCCTCAAGTGTGAAAAGGGGAAAATGCATGAAGACAAGGTCAGGTTTGACCAAGTCAACAACGCTGCCATAGGAGGAGTGGATCACTTTAGAAGATAGCGCAGTGTGAATGAGGAAGAGGATATTTGGTGGAGGAAACCCTAATGAGTGGGACCCATGGAGAGAGAGCTTTCACTTGTTTAAAAGGAGGGCAAGGCAGCCATTGTTATTCATGAATTGGATTATTGGTTTCATTGTCTATGTAGACATTGTGCATTCTTTTGTTGTTTAGCAAAGTTGCCAGGGGAATTCTTGTGTAGGATTTCTTCACCTTCTTGAGAGGCCTCTTGAGGGATTGTTCTTCATTCTCCACATTTCTTGGCTCAAGGCCAAAGCATCCTCCTTCAGCTACAACACAGTTTGTAGAAATTTGAATAATAACTGAATTATTCACCGAGATTATCCTGATTACACACTATTTAAGCTTCATGCATAATACATAACCTCTTCTACAATTGATCATCAATTTGCGGAAATAGAAGAAGTCGCATGCGCACATTAAAACATGATCAAGCACACATAGAACACAGTATGTAATGGGGAAAGCTTACAGCTGAAAACCCCCAACTATCTGTATATTATAATGATAGAGAACATGTAACAATACATAGCACAAAGCTCCTCACAGCTCTCAGCACTATCTCACATGCTACAAACTAGCTCAGATATGAACAAGTCACAGGTTCAAATCTCCTCCATTGTTTTCTTGCCTCTACTGCGCAATTCAAGATGAGAATGAATGAGATCCAAGTTCGAATCCCCTTGGCTTGTACTGCGCAATCCTCATTGGAAATCTCAATCAATGTGTGTGAAAATCTCATGCACAGTTATAGTCACAACTGATAGTAGACTCACCCTTTCACCCACCTCTAACACTGGTCTCCACTGAACTGTCCATGCATTGCAGTTAACTAATGTATTATTTAGTTGATTTATGAGTTAATAATTAGTGAATTAATTAATAATTAATTCACACCACTCATCACTAGTGTATTTATCAGTTAGACTAAATACAACTAGTTCAACTAAGTTAAACCGAACACAACTCCACCAACCGTCTCATCAACTCGACCAAACTCTGCCACATGAGTTCTAACTGAAGTCAACCATGCAATAGCTTAACTAACCCTTAGGAAAAGCATATTTCCTTCTGTCAGCTACATGTGCCACATCCAAGAATCGAACTGAAGTGCTCCAAGAGGATAAGATAATGTTTATAGTCGAAATATTATTAAGGGTTAATAATATTCGACATATCTATTTTTAGAATGGAAATCTAAAAATAGATTCCGCCCAATATGTCTAAAAATAAAAATCCATCTATTTTTCCAACTTGACCAACCATCCATAAATAGCATCCCGCAACTTATAGAATATGCTCCATATGTCTAAAAATAGACATAGTCTAAAAATAGACTTTGCGACAAAAATCACCTGTGTGGCCTCCACCTAGTTTAGGTGATCACTTTCCAACTAGGATCATGAAAGATGTTTCAGGATGCCTCCTTCACTGTTTCTTGTTGCCATCTTCAACACTCCCTCTCAACAAGAAAGGATTGTCTTTGCATGCGACATGCAACTCCATGCATTCGCCCTGCAACCTTCACAAGCGCCATGCAACTCCATGCATCTGCTCTGCAACTCCTCTGAAACTGAATAGGCTCCAAACAACTCAATCAGTCTGATGCATCTATCATCAAAGTCTTTGACTTCTGTTGGGCCCAATTGCACATGTCATCAGGAACCACTGCGCTGTTGAACTCTTGCACCCATGCACTCTTGCACTTGCTGTCAACTCTGATTCGCGCTCCAGTATCCGACACTGTCACTTTGATCTGCCTGCATCAATCCAACTAATCATGCTACTGCTGTGCTGTGGGCACCTCATAGCCAGGTTCAATTCATGATATCCACACCATCTCATGAATCCTGCCCAGAAATATCCTCTTGGGATTAATCATGCATGTCGCCCCACCTCTCACTTGGTGGTATAGCTACATGCACTCCCTCTGCCCATCTGGCACGAAATTTCTCTGCATGAGTGGTTTCTTCCACTCCATGATCCTCATCTTGTGGCTGCTCCACATCCCGAGGTTCACTATTACCTGCATGCAAAACTTGCTCCCTCTCAAGCATCAATTGCATGTATTTCTTGCACTTCCCAACAGTAGGAAGCTCCGTAGACATCCCATCTACTTCAAGTCTGTAGAGATTCTTTGCTCGAATCCCAACCTTCTTGACTTGTCCTGTTGCCTTGTGCCGAAGGAAAAATTTTCCTTCACTGAAGACAACTTCATACCTTTTATCCTCTAACATTGCGACTGAGATCAAATTCTTCTTTAAACCTGGAACATGCACTACATCTTGTAAAAGAATGAGTTTACCTGACTCCCTCTGAAAGGTTATGGTACCAATGCCGGTCGCATTGTATCGTCCATTGTCACCCAACTCAACATGCAACTGGAGATCTTTCTCCACCAAGTCACTGAAAAGATTCACATCTCCTGTCATGTGAAAGGAAGCGCCACTATCAAAATACCACCCCAATCCCAATGCACTAGACACCATGCATGCGATCAATGAGAAGTCCAGCTCAAATTGCGAGGCAAGAGCCTCACCAGCTGCAGCTCCAGCAGCCTTCTTATTCTTCTTCTTCTGTGGACAATTCGTGGCATAATGTCCATGCTCGTGACAGTGAAAACACTTCACTTTGGACATGTCACACTCTTTACCATCCGCACCGGATTGAGAAGAATTCTTCTTTCCCTTCCCCTTCCTTGCTTTGGAAACCAAAGCACAATCCTCTTCATCAGATGCCTTTGATGAAGATCCATCCCTGGTACTCCACCTTATCTCCTCTTGCACAAGATCCGACCAAAGTCGCTCCCATCCTGGAAATTTTTCCCGACCATTGACAGAGTCCTGATAGGAGTGCCAACTCTTCGGAATCCCAAGGAGAGCCAAGCTCACCAATTCCTCATCATCCACACTAACTCCTACACTCCCAAGCTCATCCCTGTAGTGGACAAACTTTGTCAAGTATACCGGAATAGTGTCATTCTTCTCCATCTTTATTTTCCTGAGTTTATCCTTGAGCGCCAACTTCCTCTGGTCGCTCTTGCTTTGGAATAAATCTATCAAGGCTTTCCACATCAAAAATGGAGAAGCCTTACCATGCAGGCTGGATACTATGTGATCCTTCACGCCCTCCAACAGAATCCTTCGACACCTTGCTGTCTTCTTTTGCCAAGCCTCAACCAAGGCAGCATCGCTAGAAGAAGGCTTTGGAACTTCAGCATCTATGAACTCCTTCAGCCCATTATCATCTAACACCGCCTCCATCCTATCTCTCCGTGCAATATAATTCGAGCTTCCTTCAAGAGCATACTCCAATTGCAATCCTTGATAAGACATTTTTACTTCGACACCAAGAAAACACTGCTGCAAATTCGAATTCCACCAGCTAAGAACTCAACCGCTCCTGATCTGTGAGAACAAAGTATTTCTAGCACAAAGATCGACTGTAGGGGCATTTACTGGATATATCACCTTTCAAAGAAAGGATGGATCCAGAGGCTACCTAGCCCGCTTACAGACTCTGTCTACCGAAATAAAATGTAATCACTGTAATAGATCCGATGATCAATTTCGCTCTGATACCATGTATAAATTTGAATAATAGCTGAATTATTCACCGATATTATCCTGATTACACACTATTTAAGCTTCATGCATAATACATAACCTCTTCTACAATTGATCTTCAATTTGTGGAAATAGAAGCAGTCGCATGCACACATTAAAACATGATCAAGCACACATAGAACACAGTATGTAATGGGGAAAGCTTACAGCTGAAAACCCCCAACTATCTGTATATTATAATGATAGAGAACATGTAACAATACATAGCATAAAGCTCCTCATAGTGCTCAACACTATCTCACATGCTACACACAAACTAGCTTAGATATGAACAAGTCACAGGTTCAAATCTCCTCCACTGTTTGCCTGCCTCTCCTGCGCAATTCAAGATGAGAATGAATGAGATTCAAGTTCGAATCCCCTTGGCTTGTACTGCACAATCCTCATCGACAATCTCAATCAATGTGTGTGCAAATCTCATGCATAGCTATAGTCACAACTGATAGTAGACTCACCCTTTCACCCACCTCTAACACTGGTCTCCACTGAACTGTCCATGCATTGCAGTTAACTGATGTATTCTTTAGTTGATTTATGAGTTAATAATTAGTTAATTAATTAATAATTAATTCACACCACTCATCACTAGTGTATTTATCAGTTAGACTAAATACAACTAGTTCAACTAAGTTAAACCGAACACAACCCCATCAACTGTCTCATCAACTCCACCAAACTCTGCCACATGAGTTCTAACTGAAGTCAACCATGCAATAGCTCAACTAAACCCTAGGAATAGCGTAATTCCTTCTATCAGCTACATGTGCCACATCCGTAGCTCGAACTGAAGTGCTGCAAGAGGATAAGATAATGTTTATAGTCCAAATATTATTAAGAGCTAATAATATTCGACTGATCTATTTTTAGACTGGCAGTCTAAAAATAGACTCCGCCCAGTATGTCTAAAAATAGAAATCCATCTATTTTTCCAACTTGACCAACCATCCACAAATAGCATCCCGAAACTCATAGAATATGATCGACATGTCTAAAAATAGACATAGTCTAAAAATAGACTTTGCGACAAAAATCACCTGTGTGGCCCCCACCTAGTTTTGGTGATCACTTTCCAAATAGGACCAGGAAAGATGTTTCAGGATGCCTCCTTCACTGTTTCTTGTTGCCATCTTCAACATAGTTTCTGTTGAGAGCTAGGTTGTGTTGCAAGGTGTTGTAGTGGGGGACTCCACAACACCATCTCCTTGGCTCATCTTTCAGAGGAGGGAGATTCTATTCCTTTGGGAGGTTAGTGAGGGATATTCCAGAGCTTATTGTTGATCATTGGCATCAGGCCAAGCACTTACCTTCACCCACAGCACAGTCCCTTCTCTTGACTGTGTTATTTCTGAGTGCACTTGCAGTGGGGACTTGCTCCATTATTTTGGAGGGTGAGATATTTAGGGATTGGATCAGCCTTTCAACTGAGATATCATTTGGATGAGATTCATCCATCATTTTTAGCATCATCATCTATCTTCATCCATATATATTTTCTGAGTTGTAGCTGCTACCCAGCAACTCCGACATTTCTTCATATTTTCCATTTTGTGCTTATTTCAGCCAATCCTTTCAAGGATTGTGCATTGTTGTTTCCAGGGGTTGAAATATTTCTCCCCCAATCGTATTTGAGTTTTATATTGTCACATTTGTGTTTTGAAACTATTTTACAGCAGTCCTCCTTTATAGAATGCGTTGTCATAGCCAGGGCTTCTTTTGTATAACAGCATTTCTCTATTTTCATGTATATGTTTCTTTGAGGCTGCATTGCCTAGCTTGAGAGATCATTTCCTCAAGATCTTGTATACATTGCTGTTACTATAATCTAATATAATGGTTATGTGGATCTTCTGGCATTCTTGTATTCATGCATTCACTACTATTTTCTAGCTCATGTTTATGTATTGCTGATCTCCACATTAGTAATATCTTGAGATATTCTCAATAGTGTAGCTGTTCCTAATTTGGAATATTATAGTGGTATCAAAGCATGATCTCTAGCTCAGCTTGTGAGTCTCAGCCAAAGAATATCAAGATGATGAAGAAGATGAGTTTACTCTCATCTATTTTCAAATCCAAAGAGGACCTATCCAAGGAGGTCAAGAACATGGAAGAAGGAGAAGTGGAAGGACCATGCACTTCCTATTCTCACATAAAAGAAGACCAGAAGCACGAAGAACACTTGGAATTTGAAATTCTAAGTAAGTACTCAGCTGAATACCGAGCTAAACCTAGATCCTTCAAGGAGACTCTAGCTTTGCCACAATTTATTCAGCAGAAAGAAGAAAGAAGACCCCAAAGCTTCGAGATGATGAGAGGCAATATATTTCTATTGTCAAAATTTGATGGATCACTCACATGTGCAGCAGAGGTTTGGGTGAAGAATCTAGAGGCTTTCGTCCTGCTACATCCTATAATAGACAGAGAGGTTGTAGAAGTTGCAGCGCTGCACCTGGAAGATGAAGCAAGTACTTGGTGGATCAATCATTCAAGCCATACAAGGGTTTCTACTCTTGTTGAGTTTTCTCAAAGATTGATCAGAAGATTTTTAATTATCAAATCTTTCGGTGAAAATCACAATAGAGAATTTTGTGTCGACGCATTTCGAACCAGCCAGTGTGGTTCATCATCAGGACAAGACTTTAAGTGCCAAGGCCCTACCGATGAGGGTTTCAATATTAGGAATATGATTTCTGTGATCCATAAATTAATTATCAAATCTTTCGGTGAAAATCACAATAGAGAATTTTGTGTCGACGCGTTTCGAACCAGCCAGTGTGGTTCATCATCAGGACAAGACTTTAAGTGCCAAGGCCCTAGCGATGAGGGTTTCAATATTAGGAATATGATTTCTGTGATCCATAAATTAATTATCAAATCTTTCGGTGAAAATCACAATAGAGAATTTTGTGTCGAATGTTGTCAAGAAAATTGTGTTGTGGTCTATCATCAGATTAAGACTTTAAGTGCCAAGGCCCTAGCGATGAGGGTTTCAATATTAGGAATATGATTTCTGTGATCCATAAATTAATTATCAAATCTTTCGGTGAAAATCACAATAGAGAATTTTGTGTCGACGCGTTTCGAACCAGCCAGTGTGGTTCATCATCAGGACAAGAGGAAGGAGCCCTCACCACCAGTTAATGAGGCATGTACCAGCACTGTTGAGACCATGGAGGAGCAGCCTTCATCTTCAACAGTTTGGGAGGCCCGCACATATGAGGAGGAAACTCTTGCAGCCCTGCAAGGAGCTTCCAAATTACACCAAGGTATGATTAAAAATCCATCTCTTGTCATTTCAGAAAACATTATGGATGGGTCTATATCACTGCATGCAGTTGATCTAGAGCAGCAGAATAGCACTGCGTTGGGAAATGATGGAGAAAGGAGGAACCATTCCTCATGTGAACATTCAAAGGGCAGCTTCATTCAGGAAGCCATGAAGGAAGCAGTGAGAAGGAGTAGACATCTAGAGATAAGAAACTCTTTCTCCTCTCTAGATGACACTCTCTCAATGAGCATGCCACAGATCAAAGAGCGACTTCCACTAACAGCATATCCAAGGTCTCTTTGGTTTTGTAAGGCCATGCATGAGGATGATATCTCTCGAAGAGATTTTAGTGGAGGTGCACTCCCACACATCATGGAGTGCAAGGATCTTCAACAGTTTGAGGAGGTACTTCCCTTCTCACAAGAGCAGATAGTAGATGGAGGACATCTTCGAATGGATAACATCTCTCATTATTGTGTTGGACGTCTCTTGAGCCATGCACATCATGATAGGAGGTTTTTTCCTACCACCTATTTGGGTCCTCATAGGGTCAAATTGATCCTCGGGAAGATTGCATTTCAAGGTCCCATGAGATGCAGGAATCTAATTTGGGATGATGGTAGCCCTCATGAGAGGAGTACCAAGATAAAGGGTGGAAGGAGACATCCACAATTGAGTGGATGTGGATGGTGAGCAAGAAGCTGGTAAGCTACTATCAGATTTATGATACCGGGCAACAAGAGGCTTGGCTGCGCTAGTTACTCTTGAAGGAGTTTGGCCATCACTTGGCATACACTCTTTCCATGGGTCTGAGGATGGAGAAAATATGGTAGGATGCTGGCATCATGGAGAAAAAAAGAGTATGGATGCATAGTGATGATGCAACATTCATATCACTCACTGTGTCTTCATCACATGTCTTGTATGATGAGAGCATGAGGAAGCAGGAGAAATTTTTGTTGCTTGGGTTGTTCTTTGGAGAGCAAGGGCAGATTTTCTCTCATTTCTTGTATGATGTTGTAGGAGTAGGAGATGGCACTATCATGGTGCAAATGGGATACTCCTTGAACTTTGATGATTAGGAATTATTTCCACCTTGGGAGAGATTCCATAATTGCAGCAACATTATTGGAGGTTTGCCCATCTATGTTGAGGAAGCTGAAGGAAACAGCGTTGTGCCATCTAGAGATTATCTAGTGCCTCATGTAGAGGAAGGAGGAGCTCGTGATCCAGGTAGAGGGGTTCTTTCATCTTTTCAAGGAAGTCCCCAGGATCTCATATCTGGAGATCAAGGCACAACTCATGTTTTACATGTGCCATTGTTGAGGAGGTGTGGAACCTTGGAGAAACAAGGAGGAGATAGGGAGAAGACCCAACATCATGAGATGAGGAGTACACATCCCTATTCATTTTTAGAGGTTGATGCACCTAAGAAGATGATTGGATTGCGCAGTGGAAGCATTAACAAATTTTTTCATTCATATATGCAGTCACCTCTTGATGATGATGTATCATTGCATGGAGAAATTTTGTCGGGGAGACCATTGGACCAGCAGAGGAGGATGGATGCTTCACATGTTGAGGCACCACTCATTGATTTCAGGAGGGTGGAAACCTTGGGAGAGCTGGGTACAATGCTGAGAGTCTAGGGTAGACTCAAGGAGGAGAGAGGCATTCTCTCAACATCATTTTCACCCACTCTCATTTCAGATTCTGCGCTGTGGCAGAAGCAGCAGGGAAAGGATAGCAACCTTCCAACTTGCATCTTTGGCATGGGAGATGTCGAAGAAGGAGATGACCATATGACAGATGTCCTTCATGAGGAATCATCAGCGCTGTCACTATGGAGGATAGATCCATGTTGGAGCTCTAGGTTGTTGGTGGAGTATTCCACTAGTACATTTGGCAGAAATTCCGACACTTTTGACCAAATGTCGGAAATTTCCCCAAATTTTTTCAACTTTTTCAAATCCCGCCCGAAACCGTCGCTATACCGACATTTATAGACAAGTGTTGCAATGCCGACACTTAGAGGCAAGTGTCGGTCTTGCGACGTTTTTAAAATAGCGTCGTAATTACGACAGATTTCTGATGTATGTCTTTATTCCGACGTTACAGAGACAAGGTGTCGCTATTGCGATGTTTAGAAGAAGGTGTTGCTATTGCGACGTTTAGAATAATGCGTCGGTATTGCGACGGTTGGTGGAAAAGTGTCGCTCTTACGATGGTTGGTGGCAAAGTGTCGCTCTTGTGATGATTAGGCAATGTGTCACTCTTGTGACAGTTGGCGGCAAAGTGTCGCTCTTGCGACGGTTAGGCGATGTGTTGCTCTTGCGACGGTTGGTGGCAAAGTGTCGCTCTTGCGAAGGTTGGTGGAAATGTGTCACTCTTGTGACGGTTGGTGGCAGAGTGTCACTCTTGCAATGATTGGTGGCAATGTGTGTCCAGTGGGATAATCCCACATTCACTGGGCGTATAACTGATATTGGTGTTTATATACGAGTTGAGGTTTTACATGTTTTGATTACGATCCCAAGGCTATGCACACTCATACAATCAATTGGGACTCAGCGCATGCACTCATCCCCTCCCCTCATGACTTGGATTTGGTTGTGGTTTAGCTTGTGGTTCTTTTCCTCGGTCCTGTGGTGATTAGTGTAAGTGCTGAGCCAGGCGCTCGATGGAGTAAAAAGCCCACAATTTTATTAAAAATATAAACAATTTGTAAAAAGCCCACAATTTTATTAAAAATATAAACAATTTTATATTAAATATAAAATTGATATACAATTTTTTATTGGGAGTGAAAATCCCACAATTTTATTAAAAATATAAACAATTTGTAAAAAGCCCACTTTTATTTTCCTTTTGCTTATTGAGATCCCATTGAGTTCAACATGTCTTGGGTTTTCTACACCATTGAGAGAGATAATTGCTAAATATAATTATTATTTTCTTTATAGGATAATTTGCATCAATGGAAGAAAACATTAGAGGTGGAAAAAAAATTCAAAAGGGTGAAAGGGGTGATGGTAGAGTTTATTGCCCTTGAAAAAAATGTTGTATGAGAAATAATGTTAGAGTTTTAATAGCAACAACAACAATGCATTGTAGGACATATGGGTACATTGATGGTGGATCAAATGACTATCATCCCGTGGTAATTAATTATCTATCTTCATTATGATTATATCATAAAATTTTATATTATTTTAATATTTTTTATATGCGCACTAATGTTTAATGATTAATGTTTGTAATTTTCATAAAGGCACAATTTCCCCCCAACTTTCTGCAGATGATCAACCAGCTTCCACAGCTAAATAGTAGTAGATTAGATGATGTTGCACCAGTACAAGAGAATATTGCAGAAAATATTAGTATTGGAAATGATGTTGTACAAGGTGAAGAACATGAAGCAAATGATGAAGGTAATCTTAATGATCCCATGGAGGTAGATCATGATGAAAATAATGAGACAGTTCACATTAATGATGGGACAAATCAAATGCTCCAAGACTTGTATGGTGAGTCAGATGATGATGGTGGAGATAGTGACAGTATTTATGATGTACCTCTGATTAAAAGGTCAAGTGAATGACTTTTTGAACACTCAAATGCAACTCTTCTCTCTGCTACATTGTTGCTGGTGAACTTAAAGGTTATGAATAATTTGTCGAACAGATGTATGACACAACTCCCAAGCCATGAAATATGTATATATGATCACATATATGTAAATGTTGAATATTTTCCCTTTTTTTAGTTGTAATAAATGTGTAAAATAATAATTCAATACTTATATATATGATTAATAATCTTTACATTAACTAGTTTTTGTTTATGTTGTAGATTGTTGGGTGAATATTTGTTACCATCACCAAATACTTTACCTTGAACATATCGAGATCTACGTGCTATTATGAAACACTTTGGAATGGAATATAACACTATAGATGCATGTCCTAAAGATCATATTATATATTACTGATCCGGATTTATGCAGGAATGCAACAGAATAAACATATAACCATAAATACAAAGATGCAGCAGAAATAACACTGCATTTCATTAATATCAAATAACTGAAATTTGCTTACAGACAAAATGGAAATAAAACTAGCTAGGGCACTGGTAGCTATCTCTGAGAAGAGATGTGGTGGCTATAGGCCTCTAAAATGAGTTATAATGAGGCTCGAGGGCCTATTTATTATTTAGAAATAATGGGAAATCCTAAACAGCCAAAACCCTAACCCTAGGAGATGAAGCACCAAAACTATGGGCGCCGTTTGGGTAAATTGGTGTTTCAACTTCCCAGGGGCGTAACTTTGGCATATGATCTCCGTTTGACGCGTACCATACCTCGTTAGAAAGATCTATCCGAGGACTACAAATTGTGAATTAGAAACATCAATCCATGGACCCATGTTTCTCTCCGTTTTCCCAAAAAATGTCGTTTAATGCCTCAAAACAGATCCAGAAGTTTAGGACCCGAAAAACTGCTAAAAATAGTAAGTTGTGCCGAAACAGAAAAATTGAAAGAGACAATGGTGGGGCCCTAAAAGGAATAGGCAGGTGACCACCAATATCCACTTGGATAATTCCTCCCCCCTTAGGAAGAAATGGTCCCCATTGCGTTAAGTTCCTCCATGAGATGAGGAAATTTCTGCTGAACTTGGTCCCTGGTGAACCACTTTCCTTGGTGCAGGAGTTGGCTAGCTTTGACAACCCGATATATTTGGATCTTCTGTTGGCGAGTGTTCTTGATTTTCATGTCCATGATACAATCTTTGGTGGCCTATTCCATGCAGCCTGGGTTTAACTCTGTTGGTGTAAGTTTTTCTGCAATGTCAGAGGTGTCTAGTAGAGGCGGGAAGTAAGGACAAAGGCGGTCCACATTGAATACTGGGTGAAAAATGAGGAATGGTGGAATACTGAGCTCGAAGGCATTGTTCCCTATAGCCTTGGTGATGGTGTATGGCCCGTAACGGAGTGGGCGAAGCTTGCGATGGGGTCCAGTGAGGCGCTCCTTCTGCAAATGTAGCCATACTTTGTCGCCCACCTGGAAGTTATGTGGCACCCGGTGTTGATCATGGTGTTGCTTGTACTTAGCATTGGATCTGTCCAATATTTCATGAACCTGTTGGTGGATGTGTTGAATGCACTCGATGAAGCTATTTTCTTTGTCGACTTCAGACTGGACATGAGCCGAATCGGCCTAAGTAGCCGCAAATGGCATGGCTACGTCAATGGGACATAGTGGCTAGAATCCCAAGCCCACCTGAAAGGGCTTATGGCCGATTGAACTGTGGAGAGCCCAATTATAACTATGTTGTACATAGGGGAGGATCTCGTTCCATGTGCGTGGATGCTTTGAATTGTACATGCGGAGAATGTGTACAATCATTCTGTTGACGACCTCTGTCTGGCCATCTGTTTGGGGATGGAAGGCTGTGGACTTGGTGAGCTTGGTGTCCAGCATTGACTAGAGGCTAGACCAAAATGTGATGAGGAACCTGCTATCCTGATCTGATATGATAGACTGTGGGATCCCAAAGTGCACCCACACTCGTTCAAAGAAGAGTTTAGCAGTGGCTTCTGCAGTGATATTCTTCTTGCAGGCCACCATAATGGCCATCTTTGAGAATCTGTCGACGACCACGAAAACACAGTCATTTCCATGCTTAGTAGAAGGCAGGCCCAACATGTAACCCATGGAGATGGATTCCCAAGGTCGACTAGGGGTAGGTAGCGGAGTATATAGGCCTTGCTTCTTGATGGTCAGTTTGGCAATGGCACAGGCAATGCAGGATTTGATGTGCTTCTCGACATCCTTTCGAAGGTTCAGCCAATAGAAATACTTTTTCAGTACAACTACTGTTTTCTTGACCCTGAAATTCCCAACAACTCGACTGTAGTGTTCTTCCCATATCATCTTGGCACGCTCGCTTGAAGGAACACAAAAGGTGTTCCGGGTGACATAAAAGTGCATCTTGGAGGTGAAAATTTGGAACTTACGTACCCCCCAAGAGTGCCTTGTAAGTGTGGCCTAATTCTAGGTTGCTCTCGTAGAGAAGCAGCCAATCAGAAGTCTCGTGCCCAAAAGAGTTGAGAACGGCAGTGGGCGCCACGATCGGTGGTCGGTTGAGGCAGTCTGCAACATTATTGGTGCTACCCTTCTTGTACTTGATGTTCAAATGAAACTGTTGTAGATATGTGGACCACTTCTGATGGAGATCATTCTGCAACTTCCCTTGTGTCTGTATGAACTGCAGGGGCCGGTGGTCTGTGTGGATGATTGTTTCCTTCCCCAAAATGTAATGCTTCCATTGTCGACAAGCTTGCACAATGGAGTACATTTCTTTGTCATATGTGGGGTACTTGCGAACTGTGTCAAACAATGTCTCACTGTGAAATGCCACTGGATGTCCATGTTGAGTAAGAACTGCCCCAATAGCATAGTTAGAGGCATCTGTCTCAATCTCAAATGGCTATTGCAAGTCTGGTAATGTGAGCACTGGGGCAGAACAGAGGTGATTTTTCAATTCTATGAACGCCTTTTGTTGAGGTTCCGACCAAAATAATTTTTCTCTCGCTCCTCCCTTAGTGACTTGAGTCAAGGGCCAAGTGATATGAGATAATCCCAACACGAACCTACGGTAGAAATTAGAAAGACCCAGAAATCTGTGAAGCTCTGTTATAGTGGTTGGGGCTGGCCAATCCCGAATGACTTAGATCTTGGTTGGACCCACATGCACCTCCCCTTCATCAATAATGCATCCCAGATATTGAACCTAGGTCATGCCAAAAGTGCACTTCTCTAAATTGGCGTACAACTTGTGTTGCCGCAGTGTTTGGAGGACTTGTCAGATGTGGTGAATGTGCTCTTCCCAAGTCTGGCTAAAGATCAGAATGTCATCCAAGTACACCACTACAAATGAGTTGGTGAATGGCCGCAAGATGTCGTCCATCATCCTCATGAAGGTTGCGGGAGAATTTGTCAACCCAAAAGGCATGACCAACCATTCAAAAAGGCCTTCCTTGGCTTTGAAGGCAGTCTTCCACACATCGGAGGGTTTAAATGGTACCTGGTGATACCCAGACTTCAAGTCAATCTTGCTAAAATATTTTGCACCTTTGAGTTGGTCCAGAAGGTCATATCTATGGGATCGAGTACCTATTCCAGATAGTGATCTTGTTCAGCGCCCAATAGTCAATACAGAGTCTCCACATCCCATCCCTCTTCTGTACCAACACGATTGGGCTCCCACAGGGCGATGAACTTGGTCAAATGTGACCCTTCTATAGTAGCTCCTAAATTTGCCTCTCGATTTCATTGTTCTCCAGAACAGAGTGTCGATAGATTGGTCCATTGGGTAGCGGTGCACCTGGGGTCAGATCAATCGGGTGCTTGACCTGACAGTGTAGAGGAACCCCTGTGGGTGAGGTGAAGATGTCCCCGTATTCCTCCACAACCTTATCCAGTTGTTGTTGTCGTGCAGAGGAGCCCTCTCTGGAGGTCATGGCCACAATCTTCTTCTTGCCCTGTGGGCAGATCATCAGGAAAACAAATTTTCTGGTTTGGGAAATGAGCTTACTGCATTGTTTCGCAGTAACCAAAGAGATAGCGGCAGGAGGTGGTACCTTTGGTATCCTGTACAACTTATTTCCCAAAGTAACAATAATAGCACAAGGCCGAGATTCATACACATCATGACGCTTCCACAAGTATGGTTGTCCTAATAATACATCAGAAAAATTAATAGGAGCAACGTCACATAATACCTCATCCGTGAAGGGCTTGATGCTATAGGGAAGGCGGCACTGCTCGCTGACGCGAAGATCTCGTCCTTGGTGAAGCCACCCGATGGTGTATGGATGTGGGTGACCTGTGGTTGACAAGCCCAACTGCTTCACGGCGTCTGCTGAAATGAGGTTCTTTTGGCTCCCATTGTCGACAATGAACCGTACTGGGGAGCCCTTTACCCACATCTAGGAGTGGAAGAGACGTTCCTCCTCCTCTGGATCTTTCGGTTCCTCCTTCTAGATCTTTGTAGTGGCAACAGTGGCATTGGGCTTCACATCAATAATCCGTTTCCATTTGTCATTCCCCTTGTCAGGTTCTGATTCAGAGTGGAGCATGCATCTGACTCAGAAGCCCTCATCTCAGCCACCAGCGACTGCTTAGCCTGACACTCACTTGTGTTGTGAGTGGAGCTCTTATGGAACTCACACCACTTTCCCGTGTCCTTCTTTGGCTTTGCGGTGTTGTTCTTTTCTTGTGGCTTCGACAGGTTGTCTTGAGTCACCATACCTTAGCTCTGTCCTTTGTCCTGCAGTTTGGGAGCACCCTTCCCTTGCTTTTGATTCGCAGATCCAAAGTCTCGCTTCTTCTGCTTGAATTTCTGCTCAATCTTGACAGCATACCGTTATGCTGTACCAAGCGAGGAGATGTCGAGGAACTCCATTTCCTCCTGAATGTATCTGTGCAGAAAATTGTGATACTTTAGCACCAAATGTTTCTCTAAATATTTGATACCCAACTTGGTGCACAGGGTATGGAACAGATTCATCATCTCATGCACATCTTGATCCCTTTGTTGTCGCAGCGTGGTCCATTGTATGTACTTGTCCTCATAGCTCCCCACGGGATAGTATTGTTCCTTAATGGCGTCTCGGAAAGAATTCCAAGTGGGTATGGTCGAGAACAGAGAGGGTTCTGTCTCGTCATTTTTCTCACAGTGGGTTTCCCACTAGTCCTTGACATGGGGGGTAGCTTTGAGGAGTAAAAAAATAATCTTCTCCCTGTCGGAAAAGTCATGAACCGAGAAATATCCTTCTAATAGATTCAACCATCTATCTATGGCATCTGCATCTATTTGACCCTCAAATATGGGAATGTCAAAATTTACTTGTACCTTAAAAGGAGTTGCACCTCCAAAGTGGCTGCTAGATGCAGATGTGCCGCCAGTGGGCAGCCGTTGAAGGATCTGGGCAAAGTTATCCATCATCGCATTCCTTTGTTTTTCGAGGGCCTCCTCGAGCAATATTTTGATAGGATCTCCTACTCCCTTATCTTTCTTTTCTTCCCCCATGGGCATATGTCAGGGTTTGCAAGCTGATCTTGTAAAGGTTCCACCAGATCGAGCCCTAACTTCTTATACCCCAACCTCGTTGGGGACATGCAAAGAAAGATCGAGAAAAAGCAGACCGCTTTGATACCACTGATCCAGATTTATGCAGGAACGCAACAGAATAAAAATATAACCATAAATACAAAGATGCAGCGGAAATAACACTACATTTCATTAATATCAAAGAACTGAAATTTTCTTACAGACAGAATGGAAATAAAACTACTTACGGTGCTGGTAGCTATCTCTGAGAAGAGAGGTGGCGGCTATAGTCCTCTGAACTGAGTTACAATGAGGCTCGAGGGCCTATTTATTATTTAGAAACAATGGGAAATCCTAAACAGCTAAAACCCTAACCGTAGGAGATGAAGCGCCAAAACTATGGGCCCCGTTTGGGTAAAGTGGTGTTTCAACTTCCGAGGGGCGTAACTTTGGCATACGATCTCCATTTGACATGTACCATACCTTGTTAGAAAGATCTATCTAAGGACTACAAATTTTGAATGACCAACATGGGTCCAAATCCATTTTCCCAAAAAACATCGTTTAGGGCCTCAAAACGGCTCCGGTAGTTCAGGACCCGAAAAACTACTAAAAATAGTAAGTTGTGCCGAAACTGAAAAACTAAAAGAGACAATGGTGGGGCCCCAAGTGGAATAGGTGGGTGACCACCAATATCCACCTGGATAAATTACGGAGAACATGCATCGAAAATAGAATGTCCGAAATGTGGTACTAGTAGATATCGAACAGATCAACTAACCAAAAAGGTGCCTCAAAAGGTTCTTTGTCATATTCCCATAATTCCACGTTTGCAGCGAATGTTCAAGTGTGAGAGCATAGCATAGTTTATGGATTACCATTCAAATAATAGAAGTGGAGATGGTGTTCTTCGAATGCTTGCAGATGGTTCTGCATTTAGAGAAATCGAGGAAAAATATGTATATTTTAAAAATGAACCTCGTAATGACAGGCTTTCATTGGTAGCTGATGGTGTTAATCCATTCAGAGAGCTTAGATCTACTTACTCAGTGTGGCCTATTTTCGTTATCAATAATAACATTCCTCCTTGGATGTCAATAAAGAGGGAGCACATAATGTTGACTATGATTATTCCAGGTATTTGATAAATTATTTTTTTGAATGTAACATTTTCATTTCTCTCGTTGTTTGCATAAATATATATTTTATTTATTTACTTACTTATATATACATATATCATGGTAGTAATTATTATGTACCATAATTTTGAACAATTAGGTAAGTACCAGGTCAAATATATGAATGTATATATTGAGCCTCTTATCGATGAGCTAATACAATTATGGCATGGCATCACTATGTATGACATCACTAAACCAATCAAGCAGAAGAGATTTCAATGTCGTGGAATGCTTGTATGGACAATTCATGATGCCCCAGGACTAACACATGTTTGTGGTATGTAATATTCCGTTTCACTTTAATATAATATATAATTATCTAAATTAGATATACCATATTGCATGTTTTAAAAATGATCTCATAGTATAATTTTTATTGATCCATCTATTGCAGGTCTTCAAACAAAGGGTAGATTTGCATGTCCAGTTTGTGGCCCAAGATGAAGTATCGTCATTTGCCAGACTTAAGAAATATGGTGTTTGATGAGTTTAGGCACTTCCTCTCTAGGAACCATAAGTATCGTACTACTGAAAAACATCTTTTTAATGATAAAGAAGAAACTGGATTAAAACCACGAAGAATGACACCTCAGTTGTGGAAGTTGGAATATAATAGAATTAATAATCGTCAAGCAGCTGGCATGTAATTTGTGTGTGTGTGTGTGTGTATATATATATATATATATATTATTTATGTAATGTTTGGAATTTTTGTTTAAACTAATGAATTTATTTTATTGTATTTTATAATTATTGTTCTGATTTATTTTATTCTTTGATATCAAGGTAATCGTCGCGGTGAAGGTACTAATATTGTACTTCCACCTGGAATGAAATGTTATCCTTCTCAATTCATGAGGTTGCCCTACTATGAGGACCTAAAAATAGCTCATTTGTTTGATACAATGCATGTCGAGAAGAATGTGACAGAAATGTTATGGCGAACCACAGATGGTGCACATGATAGAGTTAAAATTGACAAAATTTGTGCTGACATTGAGAAATCGAATCATGCAATGAAAAGTGTGATCGATTGATCAAATAACAATGGAGGTCAAAATTATAATAATATTCCATGGTTATTAACAGAAAAACAAAGCAATGATGTAAAAGAGGTCGTTAGAAGAATTAAATTTCCAACAGGTTTTGCTTCAAACATAAATAATATCTTAACGAAGAAAGGTGACTTCAGTGGGGTGAAAACACATGATTGGCATACCTTTGTTAAGGTAATTTTTTTGGTATACATTTTTGTATGTTATTGCTTGAATACATATTTTAAATTTTCCTTTTTTCTATCTAATTTGGACCAATAATGATTCATTTTTTATTGTTATAGTATGTTCTACCTGTATCTCTCCCAAACGACTTCGACAACAATGTCAAACAATTTATATATGGTCTTAGTAAATACATGAGGTAAATAGTTTTGATTTATAAGCAAAATATAATTGCTACAATTTCTTTTCGTACTTAATGAAATGATGTATTAATTTACTTGTAATGAAATATATATTATGTTTCATTGAAATAACCTTGCGTAATGATTTACAGATGGTTGTCCTTGAAAGAAATCCATCAAGATGAAATAAAGTATTGGAAGAGAGAAATTCCTCGGCTAATGTGTGAAATGCAAAAGTATCTACCTCCAACATTTTTCAATGCACAAGAACACTACTTGATACACCAAGTTGAGGAGATTGAAATGTGTGGACCAGTACACACAAGGTCAATGTGGATGGTCGAGAGGCAAATGAAATCCTTGAAGGCTTTGGTTAGACAAAGAGCACGACCTAAGGGTTCTATGGTGGAGGGATATGTGGTATATGAATCCATGGTGTATATTATTCATTATCTTCCTATATTAGTTGTGCCAGCTATGAAGGCGGTGGATTGCATTTGGGATGTGAACTCCATCAAAAAATTTGAAGTGGAGCACCTGTTGGGAAAAGGTAGAATGAAGAAAGTGAGAGGTAAAAGATTTATTATGTATAATACATATAATGTTTCATTTTTTTACATCATGCATATGATCATTATATTCATTTAGGTCTTATTATTTCATAGTTTATTAATTAATATAATTTACCATGGTTATAAGTAATATTTATTAATATTGTTGAATTATTGTTTTTTTATTCAGGTGCTCAAGATTATGAGGCACTACTTTTATACATTGCAAACAATCTTGAGTGGTTGAGTGAATGGATTGAAACATGTAAAGCACGTAGTGATGGTAGGTTATCATGGCAACTACTCTCTAAATTGAAGCGTATCGTAGTGGAGATGGAAACGTTACAGACAGGGAAATCGATTTAGCATATGGTTTGAAAGATAGAAAGGTAAGCAATTAATTCACCTATTTTATTCATTACTTATTTTATACTATATTTATAATGTGACAAGAAGTTTGATTTTTCAGATAATTTTCATGCTGTGTAAATTATATGAATGATTATTAATTGAGAATGCATCTTTTTCATGTTTGGCATATTGCAGTTGAAACACCACAAGGCTATGTGGTGCAATGGTCGTAAATTTTGCGTTAAACAGTTGGATGATAACAGGAAAAATTATGATAGTGGGATAACTACAGTATTCCAGGTCACTAATGTTTCCTCCAGGAGTGACAGACATCCTCGAGAATCTGAAAATAGAGATTATGGGTTTTTAGATGATATAGTTGAGTGTGACTTTAATTCCTTCAAAATAGTTTTGTTCGACGTCAAATGGTATAGGCTACAAATGAATGTACGTGATGATGATAGAACACTTATTCAACATGAAAATGGATTTCCAATGGTTAAAACATCACAGTTTGAAGTAGGAAAAGATCGCTATGTTTTTCCAAGCCAATGCGAACAAGTTTTTTACTCAGAGGTTCTAGGTGAGAACAAATGGTCATTTGCTATTAGATATGATCCAAGAGGAAGGCCAGTAGAGTATACTGTAGAGGAAGAAGATGATATTTATTAAGAAGAAGATGATGCAGTGGCAGATGAGCAGGAAGATGCATTGACAGACGAAGAAGATATAGTAGAAGATGAACCAGGCATAGGAGATGAGGCAACAATTATTGATAATGATGTCGATGAGGATATTATTGAAAATGACATATTTGATGATGATGATGACATGGTCGATCATTTCAACACTTTTTCTGAATCATATGTTGGTATAGATGTCGATCAGTTGGATGAAGATCAAGAAGATACAGAAGAAGAATATTGATACAGCTGTTAAGTTCGAGTATGAGCTGGTATGTTATAACTTTATATTTTAATATGTACGAATTATTGTCTTTAAATATTTTACTAATTATGTGGGTTTGTTGCATTTTGTTTATTATTTCAAACCAATACATAATGGCCTTACTATTGTACAAGCTAAACTAAAATTATATGCCATTTTTAAATCAAACCTAAGTTGGCATTTGAAAGGTTTTAATACCTATTTATATGGTGGATAATTACCGCCATAAACTATGGTTTTAATAGGAATTTCAAACGAATTAAAAAGGTTTCAGATTAATCATGGTAGGCCTTTCAAAATTTTACATTAATCACTATAGCTACACCTTTCTAGATCAATACTACAGCTCCTTGCCTTTTCTAATCGACTCAAACCCTACTGGATATACGCCTCCTACTACAAAGAACTGCTTGTCGCGCAAGAAACTCTAGAAAGTAGGCCCTTGCTGCAAAGAACCGCCCGTCGCGCAAGAAACTCCAGAAAGCAGGCCCTTGCTTCAAAGAACCACCCATCGCGCAAGAAACTCCAAAAAGCAGGCCCTTCCTCCATCAACAGGCAAAATTGTATGGCCAAAATTTTTTTTTCCATATTTTGAAAAGTGATTTTACCATTTAGAATGCCCAGGATTTGAAACAGAGCAATAAATTGGGCTGCTCGTTTTCCTTGAATAGGGCATGCCTGTAGATTTAGTTTTGTTTTTAATAAAAGTCAGTGTAAGACATAACGAATTCCCCAAACCTCAGTCTCCAGCATGCTTTCCATAAAATTTGGTAGTTGATTTCCATCATCACAATTTGGTCTTTACAAGAAGAAAAATTGATCACCATTTCCTACCATTTTCCTTCAATAGTTGTCATTTATGCTAGACTCGCCAACCAATTCTTCAATAATAGAAAGTCCAAAGTATGCCTCCTCTTCTTTATGTTCCTGTTGATTAATACCTGTTTTCTTGGCAGAAATCCCAGCACTAGTATCATCCCTAACTTTTGTACATGCCTTTTTATTTCCACTATATTCACTTGGTGAGTGACCAGTGCTACTCTCCTGACCAGTGATACTCTCCTCTTCATCAGAACTCAAAAGAGCGTCTAAGTATGAAGTGTTTTCATGTAGGTGAGTCTGAGAATCTCCAGAGTTTCCTTTGCTTAATACATCACAGCTCACATGAATTGCATCTTCATTTTCAACCATAGGACAATCAATAAACTCACCCCCATAGTTGTCCAGGGCTATCATGCACAATTGACTCAATCCCATATTTGGCATAGTTGTAAAATATGAGGGAATATTTTCCCTGTACCATGGAAAATTAACATCCCAGAGGCCTGATGTTCCTGCAGCCAGTACTTCAGAAATTGCGTTTTTCTCCATGGCCATGTTTTCAGGGTTGGTCTCTTTCTTTGCCTTGCCATTTCCGGGAAAAATCTCTAAAAAGCTCTGTACTAGTGCACAGTGAAAATTAAACCCACATTTGTTCATATTATAGTCACACATGAACATACTATTGTAATAATCAGGTGCTTGTAATTGGAAAGTATCAAGAAATCTAATTTGTGATAATTTATCAGCACAATCACCACCCCAAACATTGGCACAATTTCCACGTGGCATGGATGATACATTTCCCTTGACAGGAGTCATACATTCAACATAAGGGCCATATAAGTTAGCCATGTGGATATAATTATAGCTAATGCTAAACCTCAATATCCAGCATGCTTAAAACTAGGATTAGATCAGAATCAGGCTACAACTATCATTGAATGTAGACAGGTATGTGAGAACCTCTAGTTCATGCATAACACATTGCATTCATGAAAATATCTACTTCGTGAAATCATGCAAGAGTAGACACCTAGACCATGACCTTCAAGGTCTAACACATCCTATTGAGATGAAAAAAATGGAAAGTCTACCCATGACATGGTCAACATGTCAAATTTGAAAAGGATTTTGTCAAAATTCTTGTGTTGTGAAAATGGAGAGTATATTTTATGAATTTCAAAGTTTTAATTAATTTAAATTGGTTGGATGTGATAGGTTAGAATGAAAGAACCTCTAGCGGATGTTTTTGAGGAACCCCTTATAAAAATACCCCATACATATGTTTCTAGTGTAGGTTACTAGAGGAGGTTGGCGGGTGGGTGGTTTTGCGGATAACTACACATTTGTGGTTGTATCTTGTGTTCATTCCATTGTTTTTATGGTACTGATGAAACTAGTAGAAAGTCTACTTTAGAGGTCAGATCATTGCTATAGCATAATGTGATTATGTTGTTGCTTTTCTAGTGTTTTGTTTCAATTTTTTTGTGATTTATACACAAGAGACTCAATAATATTGAAATTATGAAGATGATTTGTTTCGATAATTAATATACCTTTTGAGATTTTAAAATTTCACTACAAATAACCCAGTTTAATCTCATTGTCAACTCATCTCTTGTTTGGGTGCCTTAATGTGCAATGACATGTTTCCAGGACTTAATTCAATGCAAGGCATATTTGAAACTCTAACTTTGTCTTCCAGTGTCTTATTAGAAATTATTTCAGTTTTCATTTTGTGTTTTCAAGTTAGATATTGTTTTCAAGTTTTTACATTTATAATTTTATTGCAATGTGCCAGACTGATCAGGGCAGTACAGGAACAACCCCGAGACAGGATGATCGCGGAAAGGGGCCAGCGAAAGAACATGTAAAGTGCCAGAATTGCTCTATCTTCAGGTATTTTAGTTATTTACATAATTGAAATAATATTAATTTTGTTCAAATATGCAAACACCTAGCCATGGTACGCCTAATGATTCCCTCTATGAGGAAGAAATTTCTTCATCCCTATCTCCATTGCTCTTGCTGCGAAAAAAGGCGCGAAAAGAAAATTCAAAATTTGATACTTTGATAGATGCGCCTCAAACACCTGAAACAGAAGAGAGGATAAAACAACTTATGACCCAGCTAGAAACATACCAGGTAATAATAAAAAATCAAAAGGATATTTTTTTTGTTCTGCATGAGATTAATTGTGATAGTTTGATTTTTAATTTTTACATTGACTAAACTAACAAAAATGTCTTTTGTATGTAGCGTTATCTGACACTTTCTGAACCCGGTGTTGGTGGTAGTGGGACACAAGGGCAAGAGGTTGCCCAGAAACCCTCTCGTACACCTTCTACTCCTTTAGGTGCCAGCCAAGAAACACACCCTGCCCAAGCAGACACCCAGCCAACCGCTGAACGTGTTGGTAGTGATGAGGCTGATATGGCCAACTACATTATTGCGTTTCCTGGAGATACACATGTGAGCTCCACGGGTACCATTAATGGCACGTTGTTGGTGAACAATGAAGGTGTCCCTATAAAGCATGTACAACTCCCAGGTAAGTTTTAATATTTTAACTATTTCATGTACTCTATCTAAAACATATTTTATCATGATTTTTATTTTTAAATTAATGATAATATCTTTTATTATATGTAGGAAACAATGAGTTATACAAGTTTTTGGAGAGCCATGCATTGGTAATTTTTGTCACAACCATACGCACAAGGTGGAATTCCCAGAATTCCAACCTGAAAAAAGAACTTCTAGATTATCTAGAAGCCCTTTTTGGGGTGAGAAAATTTGACAGAACAACGGTGGCTCGGGTAGCTGGAAAATATTTGAAATATACCAGGGACACCTATAGGACGCAATTGCAATTTAACCCTAGATATGAGCGTCCTCTCACAGTTCCAGAGAGTGAGTGGAGAGCACTCATCCATGACGGAAAAGAGAAAAGGGCAAAGAAAGAAGGAAAAATGCCAACTGGACCCACAAGGTAAATTACAACTTTAATTCGATAGCTTTAATTTTCTCTATGTCTAAAATAAAAGTGTGCTACATCATATCTGACTTCAATCTTTTGATGATAGGTTTCCTAACACCTCTAAGGCAACCAAAGCTAGGATTGGAAAAAAGGGCCATCACAAGCTAGGCCAGAGTGGCTACTTGAAAGTAGCCGCAAGAATTGTAAGTAGCTAAACATATTATAATTAATTGTATCGCCTTCCAACGTTTTTGTAATCCTATCAAATAACATTAAAAATACACAATCATATGTAATGTAGGGTGATGACTTCGGAACAGAAACTAAGAGGAAGATAAAAATATCTCTTTCCATTTTGGCTATCAAGCCGTAGTTGAACGTCGCAGAAGCTTGGGGCAGGTCCCAAGATCCAGAATGCCTGATAAGGTAACACATTAAACTTTCAATATGTTTGTTTTCGTCCATAAATTTAATGTCTAACAACTTTGTATAAATCAGGGGAGCAGCACTATCGATGAGGCAAATAACCCAGTTGTAGAGCCAGATGTAGATGTTCCTCATGTGCAACCTGATCATTGTAGTGGGGACCAGGCCGACAATGCTACTATCAGTGAGGGCCATGACGGTAATTAATTTCCACTTATAATTTTTTCTAATTATACCTTGATGGTTGTCCTTATAAAGTTTTTTGTTTAAATGACAGAGAATGTTTCCCTTGAGGATATTACCACCAGAGAGGAAGACAGGGCAACAGTCCCAACGGCGACAACTGGTGCACCAGGTAAATAATCTCATTGCAATTTTTTTTATTAATATTACCGAACTAGTTGAATGATATTTAAAAACTGACAATTAAAATTTAATATTATCTGTTTTTGTAGGCGATGCCCCGTCACTGGATGAGCCCAGACATCGTGAATACGCAACTAGGTCAGCAGTGCGGGTTGAAAGGCACGAAACAGGAGCAGAGCACGATGATATTGATGATGTAATTAAGAGCTTTAAAAATAGGAAGAAGAAAAAGAAAATTTGACAATGTAAAATATTGTATTATTATAAGACAAACGTTACCATACTTGGAACGTTTTTTGTGTTATATAAAAAACTCATTTATCATACTATTTTGATGTCAAGCATTAATTGCAATGTTTCCTTGCGTACTTTTTGTTGAATTGTTTTTTTATTAGTTATTGAATATTTTTTTTTATGCTCATGAAAGTAAAAAATGAAATATAGATTGGGTATTGGGGAATTGAGAGTGATGTGAGGGGGGGAGGGGCCATAAGAGCTTCCACCTTCATGTGGTTGGCCCTGTTTAGTAGAGAATAATTTATTGGAGCGATTTAATCTTGGAGCAAACCTCCCTCGATCTAGTGTAGCAACAAAAAAGTCACTGTTGACTTAGTTGCTACTCTTTCAGATCGTGGGAGGCTTGTTCCAAGTTCATGCGACTCCAATAAATTGTTCTTGAAATGAAGAGGAGATTATTCAAGTATGTTTTGACATTTTCAACATATGTTCTAACATTATCATAAGAATGCATCTTAGAGTAAAAAATACTACATCAATTACTTGTATTTATTGTATAGATAATGATGGATTTTGATTGACTTGGCAGTGCAGGTACAAATCCTCTTGCATCATGAGCAATAAAACTTGTCAACCAGGGTCATGTCCAGGATATTTTTTCTTGTGTGCTTGACCAGGTTCGTAATGTCACATTTTGTAAGTTCCTTTACAGTTCATAATTAAATATTAAGCTTGTTCATGATTATTATCTAGGTTTTTTGTATGTGTTTTTTCATCTATTTGATTGTAAGCAACTCTGCATGTTTCCTATTGTTCACTATGATTTCTCCATTTACCACTCCCAGGATGAATCCGACTTTATTGTTACATAGGTTACTTTATTGTTACTATGATTTCTCCATTTACGATTTCATAGGTTACATCATGTAAAGTTGTCGATCTCAGGTTGGTGATGAGCTTTAGTTCTCCAGATTTGGAGCTTTTTTGATATTTTCTCCCTCATGTCATTCCTACATCACCTCGTTGTTTGAGCATGCCAATTGTCTACCACTTGTACCAATTGGCACATGTCAATCTCTGAGTGGTGCCACATTTCACCTATTTTCGGCCCACTTGACCACCTGAAAAACTCAAATCCACATACCATGTGTCTTTATCATGGAGTGCCACATGTCCTAGATATTTTAGATGCTAACATCATGCTTCTAATGTGTTATGTCAACCAATCACAGTGGTCCATGTGGCCTTCTGCCATGTCACCAATTTGGAAGAGAGATTTGAGCCTTTTCTTTTCATGAATTTTCTATTATAATTTTTTTCTTTAGGACGGGAAATCCCTTTTGCAATAGATGGGGATTTTCCCATTTCCCTGTAGTCATCTCCTAGGACAGCCTTCAAGCCATCATCCAAGAGGCAATCTGCAACTCTCTGTTTTTGCCCTCTTGTCCTTGAATTATGCGCTTCTAGAAGACCAATTAGGGCACTCCTCTAGCCCTTATTCCATTGCTTCATCATTGTATCAACTTCTCCCATAGGCTGCTTCTATTTTTCTTCCACTTAAAGGAAGAAAACATTACCCTAGGGTGAGGTTGCTCCTCAACTATCCCTACCGCACTTATGGACCAACCAGCAATATGAACGTTTCCCTTACTTATGGAGACACCCCCTATGCTATTGCACATTCAATTCCATGAGCTACTTGCTAAGGAACACTCCTACACTATGCCTAACAACCCTCCAAACAATCCCTCTAACTATTTTTGTATCAAACTCCCTTTTTGGTCTTTTAGACAAAGGTGACCCTCACACCATGAAGCACATAATGCTATCACAAGACTCAAACCCAATCCTACATCTTTTCTCCACAAACTTCTCTTCCAATTCCTTAAAATGTGATTTGTATTTTTTGAAGAACTCGGCCCTGGTTAGGGCACCTATCCCTAGTCAAATCCACCCTTCCTCCCACCTGTAAGCCTTCTTCTTTATGTGTTCTTGTTGGAGAAAGTTGTGGCCTTATTGTGGCTTGTAAGTACCTCTAATGGCCTTGCTACAGGACAGTAGCACATTTATATTTGTAAATGAAAATGAGAAGACATAACATGGACCTACTTTTCCCCAAGGAATAAGGTTTAGACTTGGAATTATCCTCCTAGCCATGATAGCCCATGGTGAGTAGAATGGAATGGTTAGAGATGCTTTTCTGCTACGCAACAATTTGGGACCTTGCCTAGTCTTGAAATTTCAATGACATTGGGGCTATGGTAGCCTCCTACTCTGCCTCTTGGGCCTTGGTACTTATGCATACAATAAAATTGATCATATAAACTAACCAAGCCCTCTACAACCATATTTACAATCTCTTTTGTTCTTGGGAGAAATATAACTCTGGCAGAAACTAAATTATTTATAAGGCTAATTTCTGGTCCTGGAAACATTGTATTAATTTTAGTCCCAAAGTTTCAACCTTAACTGAGTTTGAGCAACCAGATAATTTAATTAATCATGTTGTCTATAATCACACAGAAATTTGATACTTTTAATGTCTCAGCTACACTATATAATACAACTATCTAAAACGTTAAAAATCAGATCCTGTTCTAAAATGCTAAAAATCAGAACCTCTAGATCTTGCTGGCATCTTGTGCAGGATCACCATTCAGTTCTACTTTAGGGACAACTCCATTGGCATGTTGCACTTCTTGGTGACTCATGTCTTTGAGTTTCGCGCAGGTATGATTACTGTTAGCCACCAATAAAATTTGTCATATCAAATGGTGGCTAAAACATTTTTGGAGCCTTCAAGGAACAAGTTTTATAGCAAAAATTTTTATCTCTTGAAGACCCATGAAGACATCTTGCTATTGGTTCAAATATTCACTGCTGTTTCCTTTCCAAAACTTAGAAATTCTGCTGATTCCATAAGAGAAAATACTACTACAAACACCATTTTCCCCTCCTTCCAATTCAAAACTAACCTCCATTTTTACCCCTTTTCATTCCCATGAAATTCCTCTATTTCTCATTTTCCCCTTTTCCCCTTCATGAAGTCCCCTTTATAGAGTTTAAAACCCCTTTTTCAACTCTGCCGAAACCCCCAAATCCATTGAAAACTTGAAAAAAATTCATTAAAAACACCTTTTTTGTATTATAGATTTAAGCCCCCTTGGGCTAAGTCCTAACCACTTCCCCACCATATGCCCAGGTGCTAGAACCAGGTGCTAAGCCCTTGTGGCACTTATCGCATTGGAAAAGTTCAATGCGTGCAAGTCTTTGTGCCATGCCAAAAGGTTCCGATGCGATTAAGCTCTGTGCATTATATCCTTCGATTATATTATTATTCCATATAACCCTTGTGCCCGCAATCGGGCACTAAAACATTGTAAAAATCCATTCCCAATTGATATTTTCCTTTGAAAACTCATAAACCCACTTTTTCCAAAATTTGGTCTAAACATGTTGAAGTTATGTTTTTTAATGTAAATGGGTAGATTGAAAAGCGCCCACATCATTTCTCTGATGCGATTGAGCCCCATTACATAAACTCTGCCCTCCGCTTCACTCCATATAACTTCACCCAGGACCAAGAGTTAAAGTCCCAAGTGCCAATTGCATCGCAAAAATTCCAAATGGTTAGATTGAAAAGACAAGGCCCGACCTTCCGATCCCGATTGGCCCGTATACATAAGCCCCGGAACCTTTTTTCCATATAGCCAAAGGCTCCACAGTCGGGCGCCTATGCATTTCATATATATAAACTTGCCCCAAAGCATAAAACCTTTTTTTTTATTAAATTTTTGGGTTTTCATATATTATAAAGGTTTTATGCCGGTGTGAGTTTTAAAACGATATCGACCATGGATCTTGAGTCGATCAAATGGCCCACGCATTATCGCATCGCATGTTTTATCGCGATCACTTTTGTGTCTCCTCCGATTGGCCATTCCCTGATCTATCTTGGACTGTTGATCTCCTCCCCACCTTCCCAAATCCAACGGCCCACATTCGCTCCAACCATTATCCTTGCCTCCACTTCAGAACCCTCCGATTCATTTCCCACCGTCGATCTGATCTACAGATTGACGGTCCACAATTAATCGCATCGGTGCCTCCTGAGTTCTTCTCCCTGCCAATCGCTGCGCCTCGATTACATCTGGGCCGTTCACGTGTCTATATCGGACAGTCCAGATCGCATCTCACGACTTTGGTTATATTTTATGTACACCTCTTCATAATGTTGTTTCGGCCAAGCACAACCGTTGATCTCTGCAGATCAACGACCCTTATTAACTCCTTCTCTGCCTTTGTATATTTTTCATTTAAACCCCATATTTAATCCTAGCCGTCCATCTGCTCATCCAACGACTTATATCAACCCCACCGAGCCCGACCCCTGTGGGTCCTGTCTCCTCCCACATTTGATCTCGATCGTTCATCCTTGATCCTATGGCCCAGATTAAATCTGCCCTTCCTCTTATAACCCGCACATATGTCTCATATCGCGTTCATTTTCCCACCGTTAGATCTGAGGTCCCAGATCTAATGGCCCACATCACAAGTCACGTAACTTTAAGCGTAGGCGATAATTTTCAGAAATCACTCGATATAGGTGGTTTTTTGAGGCCACGTGTTAGGTGGGGACACATATCACGTTCCAAAAGGAAAAACTTCCTACCCGCCCTTTTGCCATGTGAGAACCACTATTTTACTCCCCGACACAACTTTCCCTCTTTTCCTTTGCATGAATTTGCGCGCGCCTTCCGCCGTTGATCTCTACAGATCAACGACCCAGATCTAATCTGGCCTTTGTTGAAAATGCAACAAGATGATGGAGCTTAGTGAAATGAAGTCGCCTTCACTAAGTGGGCCCGTAGGCTATTTTTGGCGCAAAGTCTATTTTTAGACATATGGATCATGGTCTATGAGTTGCAGGATGATATTTATGGATGATTGGTCGAGTTGGTAAAAATATATGGACCTCTATTTTTAGACATTGGGCGGAATCTATTTTTAGACTGCCGGGCTAAAAATAGAACAATCAAATATTATTAACCCTTAATAATATTTAGACTATAAACATTATCTTATCCTCTTGGAGCACTTCAGTTTGATGCTTGGATGTGGCACATGCAGCTGACAGAAGGAAATACGCTTTTCCTAAGGGTTAGTTGAGCTATTGCATGGTTGACTTCAGTTAGAACTCATGTGGCAGGGTTTGGTGGAGTTGATGAGACAGTTGGTGGAGTTGTGTTCGGTTTAACTTAGTTGAACTAGTTGTATTTAGTCTAACTGATAAATACACTAGTGATGAGTGGTGTGAATTAATTATTAATTAATTCACTAATTATTAACTCATAAATCAACTAAAGAATACATCAATTAACTGCAATTCGAATTTTGAGCTGGTGGAATTCGAATTTGCAGAAGAGTTTTCTTGGTGTTGAAGTTGAAATGTCTTTCAATGGATTGCGATTGGAGTATTCCCTTGAGGGCAGCTCGAATTATGTTGCATGGAAGGACAGGATGGAGGTGGTGTTAGATGACAATGGGTTGAAGGAGTTCATAGATGTTGAAGTCCCAAAGCCTACTGATGCTGCTCAAGTTGAGGCTTGGCAAAAGAAGACAGCAAAATGTCAAAGAATTCTGTTTGAGGGCATGAAGGATCACATTGTATCCAGCCTGCATGGAAAAAATTCTCCATACTTGATGTGGAAAGCGTTGACAGATTTATTCCAAAGCAAGAACGACCAGAGGAAGTTGGTGCTCAAGGATAAACTCAGAAACATAAAGATGGAGAAAGGCGACAGTATACCCAAGTACCTCACGAAGTTCACCCAATGCAGGGATGAGCTGGGAAGTGTGGGTGTGACTGTAGATGAGGAGGACTTGGTGGAATTGGCTCTCCTTGGTCTTTTGAAGAGTTGGCATTCCTATCAGCACTCTGTCAATGGTCGGGAGAAATTTCCAGGATGGGAGCGACTTTGGTCGGATCTCATGCAAGAGGAGATAAGGCGGAGTACTAGGGACGGACCTTCATCAAAGGCATCTGATGAAGAAAATTGCGCTTTGGCTGCCATAGAAAAGAAGGGGAAGAGAAATAAAGCTTCTCATTCCGGTGCGAAAGGCAAGAAGCAGGACATGTCCAAGGTGAAGTACTTTCACTGTCACCAACACGAACATTATGCCACAAATTTTCCGCAAAAGAATAAAAATAAGCATGCTGCTGGATCTGCAGTGGGAGAGGCCTTAGCCTCCCAGTTTGAGCTGTATTTTTTGCTGATCGCATGCTTGGTATCAAGTGTGATGGGTTCAGTTTGGTTCTTGGACAGTGGTGCATCTTTTCACATGACAGGAGATCGAGATTTGTTTTCAGATCTGGATGAGAAAGATCTTGGAGTGCACATCGAGATGGGCGATGATGGTAGATACAGTGCGACTGGTATCGGTACCATTTCCTTTGAGAGGGAGTCTAGTAAACCCTTCGTATTCAAGGAAGTGATGCATGTTCCAGGATTGAAGAAGAATCTGATCTCTGTGGCGATGTTAGAAGACAAGGGGTATGATGTTGTCCTCAGCGAGGGAAAGGCTTTCCTGCGCAGTAAGACAATTGGAGAAACCCGGAAGATAGGGGTTCGAGTCAAGAACCTTTATCAATTGCATGTAGATGGCTGCGCAGCAATTGCATGCAAGGCAGAAGGAGTGGTGAGCCAGGATGATGGCGAGCTGTGGCACCGGAGATTGGGCCACCTTCACCATGGAGCTTTGAAGATACTGCAGTAGATTTCTACTGGGCTTCCTAAGGGTACTCTTGCGCAGTCGTATCGCCTGCAAGGGGTGTACTCTGGGGAAGATTTGTGAAAAGCTACCTTTCACGAGAAGGATAGTCGCGCCACGACGCATCCTTGGAGAGAATCCACACGACGGTGTGGACCTTTCTCGCAGCTTCGACAGCTACAAGCACAGTACTATGTGATCTTTGTTGATGATTATTCTCGGAAGTGCTGGATCTTCTTCATGCAGAAGAAGAGCGAGACATACTCAAATTTCTGTGAGTTCAAGGCACTGGTTGAGAAGGAATCGGGGAAGCATGTGAAGGCTCTTAGGAGCGACAATGGTGGTGAATTCATCTCTGGTGAATTCAAGGACTTTTGCAGCGCAGAAGGGATTCGAAGAGAGCTCATAGCACCTCATAACCCACAGCAGAACGGGGTTGCTGAGCGGAAGAACAGAACGATCGTGGGTGCTGCACGGGCGATGTTGCCTGATCAAGGCCTACCCATTCACTTGTGGGCGGAAGCATGCAATACTGCAGTATATGTGCAGAACCATTGTCCTCACAGGATACTTGGCATGAGTACACCCGAGGAGGCGTTTTCTGGTAAGAAGCCTGATATTTCCCATTTGAGGATTTTTGGTTCACCTGTTTACATTCATGTGACGAAGGATGCCAGGAAGAAGCCGGAGCCGACTCGCAGGTTGGGATATTTTGGGGTACACTGATACACCCCACAACTATCGTGTGTATTTTCCAGACAGTCGCAAGACTGTTGTGCGACGGGATATCAAATTTCATGAGGAGAAAGCCATGAAGTGTTCGCTTGAGAGGGAGCCACACTTGCATGCAGATGAGGAGCTATTAGTTCCTAAGGATGAGCCTCAGGATGTGGATAAGCCACAAGAGGAGGTTCATGGAGTGGAAGAAACCACTCATGCAGCGCCAACCATCAGAGGGCGGAAGCGCACTACAGAAGCTGAGCGACTGGCTCAAGATGCAGAGAAGGTTGTAGGAGCACCTACAAAAGACAACGTTGCATGTAGACAGTCACCTGATCGGTACACTGGATACATGGCTCTTATGAGCAAGTGTATCGTGACAGAGCCATCCTCTTTCGAGGAAGCTGTGGAGGATCTCGCATGGGTAGATGCCATGGTGGAAGAGTATGATTCGATTGTCAGAAACAGTGCATGGGAGATTGTCCCAAGGCCGGAAGGGAAATCAGTGGTGGGTTCGAGATGGATCTAAAAAGTGAAGCAGGTAGCTGATGGGAGTGTGAAGAAGTACAAGGCAATATGTTTTTCCCAAGGCTTTTCACAGATTGAGGGGATCGATTATGAGGAGACCTTTTCACCTGTCGCAAGGTATTCTTCCATACGGACGATTCTTGCTCTCTCAGTGCAGATGAGGTGGCACATTCATCAGATGGATGTGAAGATTGCGTTCCTCAATGGAGTCATTGAGAAGGAGGTGTACATAGAGCAGCCCGAAGGTTTCGAGATCTTCAGCAGCGAGTCGCATGTGTGCAGGCTCAAGAGAGCGTTGTATGGGTTGAAACAAGCACCTCGTGCTTGGTACACACGGATAGACAGTTATTTCACCGGACTTGGATTCTCCAAGAGTGAGGTAGATCCTAACCTATACCAGATTGTGGTGGAGGGTAAGTTGCTGATCATTGTACTTTATGTAGATGATTTGATTCTGACGGGTGATGAGCTGTTGATACTTTCATGCAAGGAGGATCTTGCTAGAGAGTTTGAGATGAAGGACTTGGGCCTCCTTCATTATTTCCTGGGATTGGAAATTTGGCAGCGTAGTGATGGACTGTTTGTTTCTCAGGGTAAGTATGCCTGGGAGATACTGGAGAAGTTCAACATGCATGGATGCAAGCCTGTTAATACTCCTCTTCCTGGTGGTTGGAGGAAGGAGGATGCTACTTCAACGGAGGCAGTGGATGCCACTGTTTATCGACAGTTGGTGGGGTCGCTTATGTATCTGGTCAATACACGACTCGGATATATGCTATGCCGTTAACCAACTTTCACAAGCTATGGTTAAGCCTACCAAGCTCTTCTCCTCTCGGGAAGGCGGTGCAAGCATGTATTGTGTTATCTTTAGAGGCACACGGATATACTTGTGGCATGACAGAGGATGAGGTGAAGTTATTGCCGACGGACAAGACAAGGTGAGCCCAACTACGAAGAGAATATCCGGAGGGATCTTCAAGATCGCCGACAAATAGCTTGGTCAGCAGGAAGCGTAGATCCGTGGCACTCTAATAGACTCTGTCGAGTATATGTATGCTGTTTTTACCGCACATGCGGTAGCTATCTGATGAGAAGATCCCTTGCCAAGGCTGTTCGGTCACACTTGCTTCATCGTGATTTATTGTCATAACCAGAGTTGCATTAAACTCTCGGCTAATCCAGCATTTCATGATAGATCCAAACACATCGACATCAGGTACCATCATATCAGAGATTGTGTGCAGCGGAGAATCATGTTACTTTCATACATTCCCACGGAGGATCAGGATGCTGATATCTTGACGAAGGCACTCACCAGGAGAAAATTCAAATACCACAGAGGCAGGATAGGGGTTGCAGATAATCCATATCTTGTTGAGAGGGAGTGTTGAAAATGCAACAAGATGATGGAGCTTAGTGAAAAGAAGTCGCCTTCACTAAGTGGGCCCGCAGGCTATTTTTGGCGCAAAGTCTATTTTAGACATATGGATCATGGTCTATGAGTTGCAGGATGCTATTTATGGATGATTGGTCGAGTTGGTAAAAATAGATGGACCTCTATTTTTAGACATTGGGCGGAATCTATTTTTAGACTGCCGGGCTAAAAATAGAACAGTCAAATATTATTAACCCTTAATAATACTTAGACTATAAACATTATCTTATCCTCTTGGAGCACTTCAGTTTGATGCTTGGATGTGGCACATGCAGCTGACAGAAGGAAATACGCTTTTCCTAAGTGTTAGTTGAGCTATTGCATGGTTGACTTCAGTTAGAACTCATGTGGCAGAGTTTGGTGGAGTTGATGAGACAGTTGGTGGAGTTGTGTTCGGTTTAATTTAGTTGAACTAGTTGTATTTAGTCTAACTGATAAATACACTAGTGATGAGTGGTGTGAATTAATTATTAATTAATTCACTAATTATTAACTCATAAATCAACTAAAAGAATACATCAGTTAACTCAGTGCATGGACAGTTCAGTGGAGACCAGTGTTAGAGGTGGGTGAAAGGGTGAGTCTACTATCAGTTGTGACTATAGTTGTGCATGAGATTTGCACACACATTGATTGAGATTTCCAATGAGGATTGCGCAGTACAAGGCAGTGGGATTCGAACTTGGATCTCATCATTATTCATCTTGGATTGCGCAGAGGCAGTGCATCATAGGAGGGAGATTTGAATCCCAGACTTGTTCTATATCTGAGCTAGTTTGTGTGTAGCATGCGAGATAGTGCTGAGAGCTGTGAGGAGCTTTGTGCTATGTATTGTTACATGTTCTCTATCATTATAATATACAGATAGTTGAGGGTTTTTAGCTGTAATCTTTCCCCATTACATACTGTGTTATATGTGTGCTTGATTATTGTTTTAATGTGCGCATGCGACTGCTTCTAATTCCACAAATTGATGATCAATTGTAGAAGAGGTTATGTATTATGCATGAAGCTTAAATAGTGTGTAATCAGGATAATCTCTGTGAATAATTCAGCTATTATTCAAATTTCTACAGCCTTTACATATCACCCTCCACCCTTGTCGAAGGTTTTTGACACAGATCTCCACCATTGATCTCATGGGCCGATCTCATCTGACGGCCCACAATCATCCCGAAACCTCATTTTCATTTCCTTTGCATTTTTACCCCCACCAAAGGAAATTTTGCCTATTTTATTTGTTTATTCTTCCATTTCTTTATAAAGTGGTCATTTGCATAATGTTCCTCTCAATTCACCTTGACCATCGATCTCTACAGATCGACGGATCTAACTTATTTTCTCCCTTTGCTCTCCTTTTGACCTTCGCAAACAGATCTCCACCGTTGGATGATGACATCCAACGGCCACACTCCTCCCCACACCTTCTGAAGCAGTTTACCCAATAAACGCAGGATTTCATAACAGTTGTGTGTTTTGTGTAGGTTCAAATGAAATTCAAAATATTTTAAAAGAGAGATGATAAAGCTGAGGGTGACGATCCTCAGTGCTTTTTTTATTTAAAGGGAAGATCATTCCAAAGGGTTCTACGCCATGTTTCATCAATGCTTCATGGGCATTGATGCCATATGAGCCTTGTGCGGCCCTACATATCAACAAGACACAGAGAATGAAATAAAAATTAAAGATTATCAGTGTCGAAGACAAAATACAACAGAAAAGAGGATTGAAGACAGTATTGGGGGATTACGGCTAAGATTGATTATCAAAAGCCTAATCCTCCAAATTAAAACAGAATTAAAGGAAAATCAAAAGATCTATCAGACAGCAAGGCCTCCACCGCCACAACAGAGGCAAATTGATTCCTCTCAACTACCACAAAGCCACCTATTACCTCAAAGCATTCAACAGAGGCTGAAATTATTGATCAAAAAGAAGATATTTACCTCAGCACAGCCGAACAGTTAATTCTACCAAAGAAACTTAATGTAAAAAAAATATCAGCAGAGTTAATTAATCCTGAAATAGAGCCTTAAAGTCAACAAAAGCTCCCATCGAGCTTAATTCTTAAAGTAAATCAATTAATACAGAGGACACATATGTAAGCTTCTTCATCGAGCCCCTCAAAGGCCGAGAAGCCTTGAGTCTGTGTTAATTTCCCTGGGAGATATTTTATCCTCTCCCACCTCCTCATCCTTCTATAAATACTTCTGTAGAAGATGAGAAAATGTTGGTTGCTGAACTTTGAAATATAATTGAGCTTGAGACTTCTATTTGTAAATAGTGTTCACTGGCTCTTGAAGCTTTGCTTGTGATAGATAAGTTAGTCTGAGAAGTGAAGATGATTGCTAACTTGAAACACTGGACTTAAAGCTGTAACTGGTTTGAAGCATCAATACAAGCTGATTTATGGGATCCTGGTCTATGTCTACAGTGATGTTGTTTCTTATTGTAAATCGTTATTTTATTTTTGTTTCCACTTTGTTCATCTTCTCTAATAAAGAACAACAAGCATAGAGTTAGGATTTACTATATATCAGTACCCTTCTCTGACAGATAAGCTTTATCTAAATGTTTTCTTCCAATTTGTGTTATTTAGGAATGATTTAATTTAGTTCAAGCAGTAGGAATGCTGGCGTTCCCTTGTCCTCCTGTTTAGCTGATTGTTATTCTTGAAAGCTATTTTCATTTCATGTTAAGTAGAGATGAACTAAGGAAGATATGGTGAGCCCTGGTCCTAGTTTTATCCCAAAATACTGACTGAAAGTTTCCCTAGGAATGTGTTGAAAGCTGGCTATTTTTGAAGTACTTACCAGATCTTAAACCATTCTTTTCTATCATTTCTATTTCCCTTGAGTTTTAAATGTTTTCTATTGAAAGTATATCAAAGGCTAGCTAGTTTTGAAGTACTTACCAGATCCTGGATTTCTTTTATGTCTTTCTTAAGTGTTTTTCAAAGGCTGGCTAGTTTCAAAGTACTTACCAGATCCTGAGCTGCTCTTTGTTCTTCATTTGTTTAATTCCCCTTCTTGTTGTATCATTTCATTCCATAAATCAAACTTTAAAGAGATCCTTAGACATAGATGACTTGCCCCATGGACCACTCTTGAACCTATTGTTTCAATTAAAACCCTATTATGAATCCATAGCCCAATGGACTAAAACCTGCAATTATCCATCTTTTTGGCCGAAACTTGTTCTATTTGCTTGCAAATTCTCACCTTTGAAACTCTTTGCATTTAGAACTTTCCCCTCAAACAATAATCATGCTCAACCATCCAAAACAAAACAAAACCCTTGGCCTTCATAACTAGCCTAATATCATTACCCAAACTTGAAAGACAAATCCATCTTTTCACTCATTAGAGAGATCCCTCTCCGTATTCAGGAGGGCTAGATCCTAGAATCCCAAAGTGGTTGAAATGATGTTTCTCCCTGCTGTCGGACTTTGCCAATCTTGCTGATTACAGGGAGCTAACATTTCTGGTGACTCCACTAGGGAAATTTCTGAGTAATTTTCATTTTAAGGTAATCATAGGATATCATAATTTTTTTTCAAAGAACATTGGTATATTAACCAGTTGAGCCACCAGCAACTAACATTTCTGGTGACTCTATTAGGGATGAATCTAATTTTAATCTCTAGTTCCCTTAAACACTTCATAAAATCTTGTGAGTAAAAAGCAACCTTTTCAAGCACTACCAAGCAATGGTAATCATGATGAAACTTGTTTGAATCAGTGAAAAACTAGGCAAACCCTAGGATTCTCATAAGACTTTATCTAACCTTGAAAAATCAGCTAGCTTAGCCATAAGAGTAGATTGTCTTTGTCTCACAACCATAGCTAAGTTTGAAACAGATTTAGGACACTCTTAGAAACCACACAACTGAAAAATAACTCAGAAAACCCAAAAATATTTCAGATTGGTATTTAATAAACATGGTGGTGGAACCATAAAACATTTTACCTCCTTACGAGCTAAAAATTTTCCACCTGGCAACTCCACAATTTGAAACTCCCAAAAGACCAAATGACTCCACTGGTAGAAGACCATGAACTAATTGAATAGACACAGTGACCTATTCTTCTGATTTACAAACATGGATTAGATATAGATCCAGATGACAAACATATGATCATGATGGAAAAGTTGATGTACATGCTTGGAAGAAGGGTGGATAGGTTTATGGCTAATTTAAACGTTGGTAATCCAAAGCAACATATACCTGTCCCTCAGCAAACACAAACTCTACCGCTGCAAGACATGTATAATGAACAAGATGATAAAGAACATAATCAAGAATAATTTCTAAACATAATGGAAAATATGATGTACATGCTTGGAAAGAGAATGGATAGGTTGATGGCTAATATGGATATTGATGATCTGGAGCAAGTTATGCTTTCCCCTGATAAAAAACAAGCCCAATCACCTCAAGATCAAGACGATGACCAAGATGTGTATTATGATCAACACCTTATAGAAAATGATGAGCAAACTTATAAAGAAAGTAATGAAGAAGGCTTTTAAGAAATTTTTGATTGCCTTCCTATATCTTGTACTATGCCGATAGGAGATCTTCACAATCAAATTTCGAATACAAATAGTGAGAAGTGCTTTGAGGAAATGACAGAAAATCCTCAAATTTTTCTTGCAAGCACAAGTCAATATCCCCTAGAAGAGGCTCAAGAGAATATCCAGCCTCAAAATCAGCCTTTACAAGAGACAGAGAACCGGTGTACTTCTGTTCCAAGGGACATAGAAATATTTTCCTCATTGACAGAAGAAGAGATAGATCAGACCATTAATAAACAGTCAGTCTCTAGAACTTATTGCAAAACAAATACTCTTGCTCATTCACGAAGAGAAATCTGTTGTAAATATGCAGAGAGTTCTTTTGTTGGTCATAAATACAGGGTAGCTCTTCTTCTGTTTATACTCAAAGAAAAATCTCTCCTTTGACAGAAGAATGAATTGATCAAATAATAAGCAAACAGCTACCCTCCAAACCATGATCTAAACCATACATTCATGAACATGGTGCCTATTCCACGGAACAATCCAATGGCACTCGAGACAAAGAGGATAGTAAAGAAATCAATGATAATAATGAAACTAGTCCTCTTTGGAATATGAATTTTGATGGTTTATTTACTAAAACTAATGCAAGTACAGGAATATGGCTTTACAATACAGGAAACAATTATTCTGAAGCCTATTCATAAAAACTGAATTTTCAATGCACAACTGACATAGTAGAGTATGAGGCACTTCTCTTAGGGCTACACTTATTGAAAAAACTAGGAGCCCAGAAGATAATAGTTCATGGAAATGCAGAATTGGTAATTAGGCAAGTGAAAGAAGAATGCATAGTTGAACATCCCAGAATTAAAGCCTACAAGGATGATACCATAGATTTATTAAAATCTTTTAAAGATTTCCAACTTATCCTTGTTCCTAAAGACCAAAACAGTTTTGCTAATGGATTAGCCCTGGTGGCTAGTACATGTTTGAGACCTCGGGACAACAAACAATATTAACAATTCAAGAAAAATTCAGACCTGCTGTCCCAAAAAATAAAAGATACTAGCAAAACTTTGAAGGAGAAAAACAAATATAATATTGTCCTACCGAGGATACACCATCTTTCCAAGAAGAAACTTCTCCCTTCACTAATGTTAATCTGTCATTTAAAGAACCTGAACTTATATCAGAAGCAAGAATAAATTTAGAGAAAGAATATATTTCACTATTTGCTATTGTGCAGGTTAAGGATGATGATACTTCCAAGGAACATACTGAAGACATAGTCCTCAAAGCTGAAGTCTTGGAAGCTGAAAATCTACCAGACATGGAGAACCAAAAGGAAGAAAATATTCATCCTTTATTTATTGATCCTTTGGAAGAGTATGTGGAAGTCCCAATTGGCTCAAATTATCAAGCATTGATCCTTTGCGAGAGCCAAATACATGAGAAGCTATCACCCTTTGTGATAGTCATAGTTTTGAAGATTAATCTTCAAAATGTACTATGGATACCTCTGACAAGCAGCCAGAGTTTCTTCTTCTTCTTAACATTACTCAGCTGGCTGCATTGGAATTTTTGTATCATATGATAATGTAAATATTCCAAGTTAGATTAGTTTATATAGGAATGTCAATATAGCTCAGTTCTAAGCATTTATATAGTTTTTGATTTTTATCTCCGAATAAAAATAAAAAATACAAAAATACAAAAACAACAAAAGAAAGAAAAGAGGGCAGGATTGTAAAAACAAGAAAGGTATAGCCCCATGCCAAAATAGAGAAACAAATCTGAAAGTGTGCAAACTTAAATGCCACTCCTGAAAAACACACTTCTAGTTAGTTGAATAGCCTAATCTTGACTAATTAGTTTTAAATTTACTGCTGATAGGATTAGTGAATTCGATTTTCCAAACTGTTTAATATTGGCTTATCAGTAGATAGATTAGGCTAGAAATTAAAGGTTCAAACAAGCTCAAAATCAAAATCTAAATTTTCAAGTAAGAATGACTCAAATCTGTTTCAAATTCTGAGTCAAAACTGAGGAATAACTAGTTCTAATCAGCTCAAAATCTGAACCAGTTGATAAAAGAAAAACAGCTCAAACAAGAGTCAAAATAGAGCTGTAAAAAGATGAAGGAAGTGCTTGAACTTTCAGATCTTAAGCCTTCCATTTTGATTTAATTTTGTGCAAAATAATATCTATGTGCAACTTTTTTTTTATGCCATAGATCAACAGCAAGTTAGACTGTTCAATCCTGACTTGTATGCTTTTAAATTTCTGTTGTAGAATTTAGAGAATAAAAATCTGTTAGATTGTTTAATCCTAACATATTGGTAGATTAGGTAGAGAAGAATATGGACTCAACTATTTATTCTAAGTTCATGGAGAAATAAGGAGTAGAATTAGATTAGTTTTATGCTTTCAAAAAAATAAAATGTGGTGAAAAGAGTTTGCCAATCCAAGTGCACTCTAAAGAAGAAAAAATGTTAGATCAATAGGATTGGGTAGGTAGAAATATTTTTGATTAAAGATCCATTGATTTTATGGCTGACTAATATGTTTTCAGAGCAAAAGAAGATCATCCAAGTAAAGAAAGGCAGCCCAATGGATGTGGCACTGATCAGCCTCCCAGAGAATGCAAGTCTGAAGTTCTTGATGCCTTCAAGAAGGCACCATCCCCAAGTGGAGCCACTGTTAGCCACCAATAAAATTTGTCATATCAAATGGTGGCTAAAACATTTTTGGAGCCTTCAAGTAAGAAGTTTTATTGCAAAATTTTTTATCTCTTGAAGACTCATGAAGACATCTTGCTATTGGTTCAAATCTTCACTGTTGTTTCCTTTTCAAAACTCAGAAATTCTGCTAATTCCATAAGATAAAATACTGCTGCAAACACCATTTTCTCCTCCTTCCAATTCAAAACTAACCTCCATTTTTACCCCTTTTCATTCCCATGAAATTCCTCTATTTCTCATTTTCCCCTTTTCCCCTTCATGAAGTCCCCTTTACAGAGTTTAAAGCTCCTTTTTTAACTCTGCCGAAACCCCCAAATCCATTGAAAACTTGAAAAAATTTCATTAAAAACACCTTTTTTGTATTATAGATTTAAGCCCCTTGGGCTAAGTCCTAACCACTTCCCCCACATATGCCCAAGTGCTAGAACCAGGCGCTAAGCCCTTGTGGTGCTTATCGCATCGGAAAAGTTCAAAGCGCGCAAGTCTTTGTGCCATGCCAAAAGGTTCCGATGCAATTAAGCCCTGTGCATTATATCCTCCGATCATATTATTATTCCATATAACCCTTGTGCCCGCAATCGGGCGCTAAAACATTGTAAAAATCCATTCCTGATTGATATTTTCCTTTGAAAACTCATAAACCCACTTTTTCCAAAGTTCGGTCTAAACACGTTGGAGTTATGTTTTTTAATGTAAATGGGTAGATTGAAAAGCACCCCCATCATTTCTCCGATGCGATTGAGCCCCATTACATAAACTCCGCCCTCCGCTTCACTCCATATAACTTCGCTCGGGGCTAAGAGTTAAAGTCCCAAGCGCCAATCGCATCGCAAAAATTCCAAATGGTTAGATTGAAAAGACAAGGCCTGACCTTCTGATCCCAATTGGCCCTTATACATAAGCCCCAGGCCCTTTTTTCCATATATTCAAAGGCCCCGCAGTCGGGCGCCTCTCCATTTCATATATATAAACCCGCCCCAAAGCATAAAACCTTTGTTTTTATTAAATTTTTGGGTTTTCATATATTATAAAGGGTTTCCACCGGTGTGAGTTTTAAAACGATATCGACCGTTGATCTTGAGCTGATCAAATGGCCCGCGCATTATCGCATCGCATGTTTTATAGGGATCACTTTTGTGTCTCCTCCGATTGGCCATTCCCCGATCTATCTTGGACCGTTGATCTCCTCCCCACCTTCCCATATCCAACGGCCCACATTCGCTTCGACCATTAGCCTTGCATCCACTTCAAAACCCTCCAATTCATTTCTCACCATCGATCTGATCTGCAGATCGACGGTCCGCAATTAATCGCATCGACACCTCCCGAGTTCTTCTCCTTGCCGATCGCCAAGCCCCGATTACATCTGGGCCATCCACGTGTCCAGATCGGATGGTCTAGATCACATCTCACGACTTTGGTTATATTTTATGCACACCTCTTCATAATGTTGTTTCGTCCAATCGCAGCCGTTTATCTCTGTAGATCAACGACCCTTATTAACTCCTTCTCTGCCTTTGTATCTTTTTCATTTAAACCCTAGATTTAATCCTGGCCGTCCATCTGCTCATCCAACGGCTTATATCAACCCTGCCGAGCCCGACCCCTATGGTCCTGTCTCCTCCCACATTTGATCTCGATTGTTTATCCTTGATCCTATAGCCTAGATTAAATCCGCCCTTCCTCTTATAACCTGCACATATGTCTCATATCGTGCTCATTTTCCCACCGTTAGATCTGAGGTCCCAGATCTAACGGTCCACATCACAAGTCGCGTAACTTTAATCGCGGGTGATAATTTTCAGAAATCACGCGATATAGGTGGTTTTTTGAGGCCACGTGTCGGGCGGGGACGCATATCGCGTTCCAAAAGGAAAAAATACCTACTTGCCGTTTTGTCGCACGAAAACCACTGTTTTACTCCCCCAAACCACTTTCCCTCTTTTACTTTGCTTGACTTCGTGCGCGCCTTCCACCGTTGATCTCTGCAGATTAACGACCCAAATCTAATCTGGCCTTTACATATCAGCCTTCACCCTTGCCGAAGGTTTTTGACACAGATCTCCACTGTTGATCTCGTGGACCGATCTCATCCGACAGCCCACGATCATCCCGAAACCTCATTTTCATTTCCTTTTCATTTTTACCCCCACCAAAGGAAATTTCTCCTATTTTCTTTGTTTATTCTTCCATTTCTTTATAAAATAGTCATTTGCATAATGTTCCTCTCAATTCACCTTGACCGTCGATCTCTGCAGATCGACGGATCTGACTTATTTTCTCCCTTTTCTCTCCTTTTGACCTCCGCAAACAGATCTCCACCATTGGATGATGCCATCCAACGGCCACGCTCCTCCCCACACCTTCTGAAGCAGTTTACCCAATAAACATAGGATTTCATAAGAGTTTTGTGTTTTGTGCAGGTTCAAATGAATTTCAAAATATTTTAAAAGAGAGATGATAAAGCCGAGGGTGACGATCCTTAGTGCTTTGTTTATTTAAAGGGAAGATCATTCCAAAGGGTTCTATGCCACGTTTCATCAATGCTTCATGGGCATTGATGCCATATGAGCCCTGTGCGGCCCTACACATCAACAAGACACAGAGAATGAAATAAAAATTAAAGAGTATCAGTGTCGAAGACAAAATACAGAAGAACAGAGGATTGAAGAAAATATTGGGGGATTACGGCTCAGATTGATTATCAAAATCCTAATCCTCTAAATTAAAACAAAATTAAAGGAAAATTAGAAGATCTATTAGACACCAAGGCCTCCACTGCCACAACAGAGGCAAATTGATTCCTCTCAGCTACCACAAAGCCACCTGTTACCTCAAAGCATTCAATAGAGGCCGAACTTATTGATAAAAAAGAAGATATTTACCTCAGCGCAGCCGAACAGTTAATTCTACCAAAGAAACTTAATGTAAAAAAATATCAGCACAGTTAATTAATCCTGAAACAGAGCCTTAAAGTCAACAAAAGCTCCCACTAAGATTAATTCTTAAAGTAAATCAATTAATACAGAGGACACATATGTAAGCTTCTTCATCGAGCCCCTCAAAGGCCGAGAAGCCTTGAGTCTGTATTAATTTCCCCGGGAGATCTTTTATCCTCTCCCACCTCCTCATTCCTTCTATAAATACTTTTGTAGAATATGAGAAAATGTTGGTTACTGAACTTTGAAATATAATTGAGCTTGAGAATCTACTTGTAAATAGTGTTCACTGGCTCTTGAAGCTCTGCTTGTGATAGATAAGTTAGTCTAAGAAGTGAAGATGATTGCTAACCTGAAACACTGGACTTAAAGCTATAACTGGTTTGAAGCATCAATACAAGCTGATTTATGGGATCTTGGTCTATGTCTACGGTGATGTTGTTTCTTATTGTAAATCATTATTTCATTTCTGTTTCCACTTTGTTCATCTTCTCTGATAAATAACAGCAAGCATAGAGTTAGGATTTACTGTATATCTGTACCCTTCTCTGATTGATAAGCTTTATCTAAATGTTTTCTTCCAATTTGTGTTATTTAGGAATGATTTAATTCAGTTCAAGTAGTAGGAATGTTGGTGTTCCCTCGTCCTCCTGTTTAGATGATTTTTATTATTGAAAGTTATTTTCATTTCATGTTAAGTAGAGATGAACTAAGGAAGATATGGTGACCCCTGGTCCTATTTTTATCCCAAAAGACTGACTGAAAATTTCCCTAGGATGTGTTGAAAGATGGCTAGTTTCGAAGTACTTACCAGATCTTAAACCATTCTTTGTTATCATTTGTGTTTCCCTTGTGTTTTAAATGTTTTCTATTGAAATTATATCAAAGGCTGGTTAGTTTCGAAGTACTTACCAGATCTTGGATTTCTTTTATGTCTTTCTTAAGTGTTTCTCAAAGGTTGGCTAGTTTCAAAGTACTTACCAGATTCTGGGCTGCTCTTTGTTCTTCATTTGTTTAATTCCCCTTCTTGTTGTATCATTTCATTCCATATATCAAACTTTAAAGAGATCCTTAGACATAGATGACTTGCCCCATGGACCACTCTTGAACCTGTTGTTTCAATTAAAACCCTATTATGACTCCATAGCCCAATGGACTAAAACCTGCAATTATCCATCTTTTTGGCCAAAACTTGTTCTATTTTCTTGCAACTTCTCACCTTTGAAAATCTTTGCATTTAGAACTTTCCCCTCAAACAATAATAATGCTCAACCATCCAAAACAAAACAAAACCCTTGGCCTTCATAACTAGCCTAATATCATTACCCAAACTTCAAAGACAAATTCATCTTTGCACTCATTGGAGGGATCCCTCTCCAGATTCAGGAGGGCTAGATCCTAGAATCCAAAAGTGGTTGAAATGATGTTTCTCCATGTTGTCGGACTTTGCCAATCTTGCTAATTACAGGGAGCTAACAATTACTTCACTCTAGCCTCTACAACGTAGCTTGTCCCATAGTGTACCCTTCAAGACTCTGCGTTCCACTTTAGGACCCTCCTCTTATAGCGAGAATGCTAGGGCTTCGTCTTGAGGTGTGCTAGATTTATGCGAGAGTCATCCATTTGAATATTCCAAACTCTCTGACGTTCACTCATGCAATCTGACACAACTTCATATTTTCTTTATGAATATGTGTTCGAGTTTAGAATTATAGATTAGTACATGGTTAATTGCTGCAAAGTGTTGATTGTGGTACTGTACAATTACAGTAGCAATGGATTTTTGTTTTGAAAGGAAATCCTTGTGTAATCCCCTCTCCTTCCTCAACACATCTGGATAGAGGGTAGCTATTCTGAGTCAGTTAATTTGATTTGAACCCATGATCAATGCGCTACTGTTTTCCATAAAATTGCATTGTCCTGACAGGTCTATGTGAGATGGCCTGTCAACGTGCCTTTATTTCTCATCTTGCAGGTCCAAGCCAGGCATTGAGTCCAGTTTTTCTTCCTTTATTTCTCATCTATTCGTTTTTACTACTGTTTATATGTACCAAAAGTGCCATTGCCAATGAAGGTAGGTGTTATTGAGAATTTTAGGTGCAATTTCTTTAAATCTCTCAAGTTTTTGCCCTGAAAGTTGAAATCTTGAGCATGCATTTCATCCTTGCCTCAACTCTATCTGGCAGAGCAGACTAAAAATATAATGGCAGACATGTTTGTTCAAGTGAAGCCTGGCCATATAGAACTACCACCTTTATGGACTCTACAAGAGGATTGCCCTTTTTTTTTGGTTGCAATTAAAGTTTCATTTTGTTCATCAAGCAATACAAACTCTTATCAAATTGCAAGGTGTAATTCCAATCTAACTAAGATGGGGCAGACAACATGCCATGAATATCCAATTCAAAAGTGCTTGTTAGGGTTTAAGTAGCTTACAGTTCTTGTTCCTGAGATTAGTTTTTGAAATATCAATTTGCTAAACTATTTTAACCCAATTTTCTCTTGATTTTATGGAAATTGGGTTTTTGGATCTAGAAAATTTAATCTCTATTATTTTGGCTTCTCTTAGTATGAATACAATTTTAATATGTAAAACCCATTATAGTAAGTAATCAAGTGTTCACTAGAGAAGAAATACCCAGTTTCAATATTCATGCTCTCCTCCTTAGTATGGTAATTCACTCAAGTCCTCCGCCTCCTGCATACATCCTGACCTTTGAATCAATTAATTGCGAGACTATCATGCTGGGATACACCATGTTCAAACTCTTTGCCAGAAGAGTAGACAAATTCATCTCCATATGGGCAGAGAGGAAGAAATTACAGGTTTAAGGTTGAGTCATTGCAAATGGAATCACTGCAATTCTGACTATTTTTCAATCCTCCCAAATGCTATTGAGGAAGAAAAAGTAAGTATATTGTTGATCCATGGACACCTGTTAAGCCTTTCAGATAGTTGGAAGAAACCTACTATTTGAGAGGCTGAAGGTATACCTCTCCTATGCTTGGCGATCTCTATAATTATGACCCTATATGAGATTCAAATGATCATCTCTGGGGTCTATTATATACAATAACATAGTAGTCAAGCAAGGGTGTCGACTTCCTCACATTATTTGGACTTCATATTTATGGATGAGAGTTTCTCATTTCAAAATCCATGGGTGGTAAAGGTGGAGGCCCTCTATGGGATCTCCATTTCACTATTTTTTGACAACACTGTCCTTCTATTTCATGAATCCAAAAACAAAAGTACATTTTGAGCTCATTCTAGGATGAACATGGTCTTCAAGTCCACCTTGCAAACACAAAAGCATGTAAGTTAGCTCTCCTTCTTTTCAAGGATAGCAGGTAGAAATGGTGACATCCTAGTCTTTCCTTTGAATGCTATTATTTGGTTCATCTTTTAACTTGTTTTCAACATTTGTATCAATGTTGAACAGAGGATTGCAACATTAACAACCTTGGAGAGACGATGTTTCCAACTTCAGTTTTAGGATATTCAGGCTAAGTTCTGGTTTCTTGAAGTCTTTTCATAATACTTTGTTACACATGACTTTCATTTTCTTCTTGCAGAATTTCTAGAAATGAATGGATATCTTGTGGACTGTTGTAAAAAAATTTAGTTCTATTACCATGCTCAAGAGAATTTAATGTTTGTCATTATTGGAGGACAGAGATATACCATAAGAGCTCGGTTCTGTGTTGTAGCTTTTTATTAAGACTTGAATCAGTTAAACCCTCACTGAGACCTACTGCAACCCTATATTGAGGCTTGGTTCTATTGAAGCCACCATACTTTGGACCTCTTCATTTTAGTCTCAGGCCAGGGATATAGCTACAGGATTTTGACATATTTTATGCGGTGAACATCTATTAAAATCTTATATTATCTCCTATTTACTGATACTTGGACATAATTTTCGAATTAGCTAAGTCACCTATTTACTTAAAACTAACACATTTGGTGGAATTTTTTTTTTAAATATTTTTAACCAAGATTGAATGTTATGTACTACATATAGAAATCTGGAGGGGAATGGAGCGCTTGGGTTGTACAATGTATTACTTCAGTCTTATGATTTATCAATGTTCTGTTGGAAATTAAGTTGATTGCTGGTGGAGTTCTGTTGCGTTATTCTGTTGTAAATTAAGCATGCATTTCATCCCATTTGGTTAGTTTGTCATTTCTGAATCCTGAACTCATCAACCCTTTCTGTCAAACTGATAAACCCTACATAAAAAACTGATAACCCTTTCCTCATAAAAAATTGATAACCCTTTCCTCATTTTATTGTTTTTATAATTCTGAATCGTTAAATTTTGATCTTCAAGTCTATTTTTACAATAGCTAGCATTCATACATTAAGAATTACTTACACAGGTAAGAATTACTTACTTAGCTAGAATTACTTGCACAGGTAAGAATGACATCTAGGAAGGGATATAACTGCAGGGAAGAAGCAAGAGGTTCCTTAGCTTCTCATATGCAAACCAACCATAAAGATGTTCATCCCAGGACTTAAGAAAAAGGTTAATAAAGGAACCTTATTTGGCACAAAACTGACACATAATCTCGAAAATCTTCTCTAGCTCCCCAAATCAATCATGGTATTGTGGATAAACTATAACCCTATCCTTTTCCCTTTCTTTGTCTTATAGTTCCTAGGTCCTTCTTGAAGCTTATCAATGAGTCTTTTACCATGTTCTTGACCTACAACTTCTGAAAATTCAACCTGAAGATCAGGCCAGTACCGGGGAAGGTTATGTAATTTGAATTTATTATAAGAATGGATTCAGAATTTTGTATGCTTTGATTGACCGAAATTTGTGTGAATAGACTCTATAATTTGGGGATTTTGACAGTAGAAGAGTAAGTTGAGAGATTTTTCTCTCTATGTTCAATAAAACTGTGGACTTATTGATATATGGGTATGTTATTGAAAATCTCCCGAAGGACTCATTCCTTCGATTAGGAAACCTCTGTGTATGATTAGGAAGAATAAACTCTGTGTATTATTCTCTGTCTGCCTTTGAATTTCATATTCTCTGCGAGTGAATCGAATGTGATTGCCCTGTATGGAAGTTTGCATAAGGGAATAGTGGCTCTATTGGGAGGGCGAAATCATGTCCTCGGTGTGTAATTTGAACGAATATACCCTGTGTGATAGATTCGATTCTATTCCGTGAGTGTAGCAGGATATGCTCTGTCTATTCGAAGAATAGCGATAGAATCCTTGTCTATTGAAGTGATCACAATTAGAGGCAATGGTGCTGTATTGTCATTGGTGAGGCAATATTACTGAGACTCAACCACAACGTTAACGTGAGGAGTTAAGTCAAAGAATTGTATTAAAAATGCAGTGAGACCCAAGTTAACCACTGTTTAATTACCAGAGTAGGAGAAGTGGTTTCGAGAGGCAATACCATGGGTTTCGCGTGGCATCTGGGCCAAAGGCAGTTTTTGCCTTTACCAACGCAAACCAACAATATTTGGACATGTCACCTCCTAAATACCACCCATATCACGTTTTTCTGGAGTGCTAAAGTCCGATGAGGAAAAAAACGCGATTTTGATGAAGTATGTCCAATTTTCCAGGCAGTAGATCCAATGGTAATCGTGCGGCAAGCTACACGACAAATAGATTAAGGTATGAACCGACAGTTTCAATAATATTAAATATTTATTTAATTCGGAAAAGTTGGATAATGGATGCATGGGCCCCATGGAATACAATATGTAATAGAATGTTGCGTTGTTAGAATTAATGGGTATTAATGTTATAAGTCCGAATTTCGGTGGTTATTAAAGGAGTCGAGCTATTGTGTTATTTTGAAGGCCGAAAGGCACTAATACGATTCAAGGGTAATGTCATAGTCAAGGGAGTAAAAGGAGGTTTGAACTTTGGGTTATTATCCTTTGATGCAATATTCTGAAAGGGGGTTTAAAACAATAGTTAAGTGTTTTAAGGAAAGGTGGAGCTTTAAGGGTTAATTGAATACAATTGCAAACATTCATTGTATGCGTTGTGTAAAGATTGGATATAAAATCCAAGGGGTTCAAACCATAAAGAGAGGTATTATGATATGCAAGGTTTTAACCTAAGGACGAATATTAATTTAAGCATTGATATATATATTATGTCCGCCGAACCTTGTATGGAGTGAAATTGTATGTTGGGCATTATCATGGTTATATGAAAAAGGTGACTTTGAGCATATAATATATTGGGCGCTTATAAAGTTAATGTTGGTTTGAAAGGAAGCTTATAATTGGGTTTATGTGAAATTCAAACAGTTGAATTAAAAAGTGAAAGAGGGTGTACTGTATGGTTTAATAACCATAGGCTTAAAAGGATATGAGCCTCCATAGTGTTAATGGTTGCCCAGATTTAAAATTGTTTGGGCTAAATGTGAAGTGCATTTCTTTTATATGCACAGAGACAAGAAATTGTGGGTTGAGCAGGTAGCCCAGGCATCACTTCATTTGCCCATAAAATATTTATCTTTTTGTAAAGATGATTATCATAAACTTGACCTTCAACCTTAAGCAAGAGCGAGTTATAATAGATGGTTAAGAGGTTTCAAACTTCATTGGATATTCTTTCATCTTCTTCCATGAATCACAAAGAATATTGTATCGAATGTCATGTATAGTCACATGTAACTGTTTGGGGTCATCATAATTGCTTATTTTTGTAACTTGGTCGAGAGATTAGCTTCAAAGAGATGTAGGATTTATTATTTTAGCCTTGGTCCTAGATTCCTTTAGGATTCAACCTATAAAACTTTTGGAAAGATGCTTCAGACCATAGTCTAAAATTAGGATATAGACTTTTGGATTGCAAACATAGAGCATAGAGGATAAATTACTTGTAAAAGGAAAGAGAATCTATCAAGAGTATTTATTTGGCTTCCAATGACGTCTTTCAATTATGGCTACTACAGAGAAGATGATCTTCAAGTCTATTTGTTACAATAGCTATTATTCATACATTAAGAATTACTTACACAGGTAATAATTACTTATTTAGCTAGAATTACTTACACAGGTAATAATGAAATATAGGAAGGGATATAACTGCAAGGAAGAAGCAAGAGGTTCCTTAGATTCTCATATGCAAACCAACCATAAAGATATTTGTCCCAGTTTTTAAGAATTAGGTCAATAGAGGAACCTTATTTGGCACAAAACTGACACAGAATCTCGAAAATCTTCTCTAGCCCCCCAAATCAATCATGGTATTATGGATAAACTATAATCCTATCATTTTCCCTTGCTTTGTCTTATAGTTCCTGGATCCTTCTTGAAGCTTATCAATGAGTCTTTTACCCTGTTCTTGACCTGCAGCTTCTGAAAATTCAAAAAATTCTTTGGAATTCTGTTCCATGTCCCTTGTTTTGGCCTTCATTTCTTTGACATCCTTGTATATTCACAGATATTCATAGATTACTGCTTCCATTATTGATCATATTCACAGATTTATTCACTGGAGCAGTGAAACAAAACTGTGCATTGCTTACCATATCTATGCAATTTTACTGCAGGCATTGTTCTGATGGTGACCCCTTTTGGGTCGAAGTCTTTACAAAGCTGAATGCTATTGAAATGGAAATAGAAAATGTAGTTTGTCATGCCACAGTGTGTCATGGTTATGTGGTAACATTTTCTATCGGAAGCTTTATGTACTATGCGAGAGTTGTGTTATTCTATTGATGCACGAGAAAATATGTATAATATTATTTTGATCAAAGTGGGTGCACCTCAGTGTTTCTATTTTCATGTGTATTGTGTTTATAGCAAACTGAATTTTGCTGCTCCATTTCATTTCACACGTTTCTAGGAAAAATCAAATAGGTTCTTGAAAATGGTTGCATGATTGGTGTAAACCCCTCAGTTGAGATTTTATTCTTATTTTTCATTCTGGGAAAATTAAAGAGTTTTCATTTATAAAGGGAGTATGTCCATATGTATAGGTGTGAAGGCGCCAAATACAATTTGCATGTTGGGAAATTTCTCAGCTAAATAAACAATGATGACGGCAATACCCTTACCATTCAAATCACATGTATTTTTTGGAAAAATTGATGGAGATTGGGAATGCGGATATTTCCATTGAGTTATCTGATATTCATTCATGTTAATTGTTCAAAATCCCATATTTTTTTGTTGATTGGATGTTCTACGTAATTAATCATTATGGTCTCTTCTATGTGGAAAGAAATCGATATAGAAGCCCATTCTTTATTACTGATGGAGTCAAATCCCCTCTCTAAATTCAGAAATATGTTGGTTCATATGTATTTAACAGGGTAGCCAAATCATGATTTCCCCAAGGATTTACTTTGCTCATGGATGCCAATCGCATTCCAGACCTTCAGCGCATGTACTCTCTTTTTAAAAGGGTGAGTGCACTTGAGCTTCTTTGGCTGGCTCTCAGTGCATACAATAAAGCTACTGGGTAAGGCATTGTATTGGATGAAATGAAAGACAAGGACATGGTGTCATCACTTCTAGACTTGAAAGCACGACTTGATACAATATGGGAAGAATTTTTTTTGAAGAATGAGGCCTTTTGTAATACTATCAAGGATGCCTTTGAGCATCTGATAAATATACGGCAGGTTAGTTACTATATGTTTATGCTCATTTTCTTTATGTTTATACAAATTGTTCATTGAATTTGTGCTCTTGATTATCAAATTAAGTGAGACAAAAAGTTTGAAAGGATTAATGACAAAACAGCTAAAGGTAAGTAATGAAAGAATGTTTTTAGGCATACAATTGCATTCATAATATTAGATATATTGTTTTTGCATTTATCTGAATTATGGCCTTTGTCTGCAGAACCGACCAGCAAAACTTATTGCCAAATTTCTTGATGAGAAAATTCGATCTAGTAACAAAGGTACTTCAGAGGAGGAGTTGGAGAATACACTGGATAGATTTCTCGTTTTGTTCAGATTTATTCAAGTAAGGGACCAACTGATATACATTTATAAAAGTCTTATATACTAATTAACCTCAACAAATGAGAAGTACTAATAACTTAACATTGTCTCATGTATGCACTATGGTAGAATTTAAAAGTGGTATGAGACCCAAATGTACATCTTCAACCATTAGAATTGGAGCTTAACAAATCTTGTGCATCAATTCAAGCAGTATATGCATAAGACAAGGCACCAATAATAAGGTTTCCTCAAAATATTCAATTATCTATGCAAAACAAAGAGTTGTTGGAAGTTTCATTTTAGCTATCTTGTGTATGTGATGGATAGATAAAATTGTTATGAGCTGGCTATTGAACTACACTTGGATTGCTCCATAAATATAAGGGTTTCGTGTAACCATATGAAAGCCCTTCTATTGTTTTTTTTATCTTATCAATTGTATCTTGGAAAGTTTTTAAGGTATCCTTGGGGAATTTCATGTGGATTTGCAATAAATCTTAGGGGTGCATATAATGCAACAACTAGATCATTTGAATTTTGAGCAGCCATTATATTATGTCGAATAATTGGTTTTTTATTTACTATTGGGCCTGTTACGTCCAATGGATTTTTTATATCTTTAATATCTCCTTCTTCGGATGATTTGGAATAAACAAAAGAAGAATATTTTTTAAATTCAATTTGAGTCTTTGAATAAAAAACAAAAATAAATAATCTTTCATAACTTCAAAATTTTCAAGTAAATTCGTTGTTTTTAGAGTAGTACATTTTTTTCAAGAAATATAAATGCCTTTGAAGATTATTCTTGGGATTCCTCAACAATATTAGGACTTTCACAAACCCAACTTGGAGACTTTGGTGCAGGGTAAAAACCCACAGTCCCTGTTCTCACATCTTTCATTCTCAATGTTGTGTATAAAATGCCCTCCAAGTCCATTGCCCAACCATATCCACAATCTGGCAAGCTCACGATGTTCTAATTTCTTTTCTTTGAATTTCATTCATCAAATTTATCAAATTTGATTAATGAAATGCAAATTTCACTTTAAAGTCCCTTCTCAAGATGCCTTATAGAACCAAATTGGTTAACACCAATCGGGTTTTTATCTCTAAACCCTGACTATATATATTAACCCCAATTGCCCGAATAACAAGACCGTTAGTATATGTACCCCTTTATTAAAATCCTAACACTTTATTTTCATAGGCGGGAATCATGCAATAAACCCACTTTATCATAGTCAGATAACTCAAACCCTTTAGCTTATAGAGTCACGGCATATAACTTCATTTGGACTTTACTAAAGTCCCAGTGCTGACTATGACATATATATGCGCTCACTTCTTATATAAATGGTTAATTACCGTTAAGACCTCTGACCATTAGTAAATACATAACACATATGTATTACTCCACCCAAGGTTGGACTTTTATAAAGCACAACCTTTTTTCATATAGTCCTCAAGCCCAGTTATCATTAGAAACTCATGCACTTATATGTAATTCAATAATGTTATACGAAACCTTCGCACTATATTCAAATATTACCATATATAACATTCACGCATATATGACCCGACTTGAATTGAGGTCTAACAACACCAACGAAACCTTGGGCCCATAGTTCGGTTAACATACTGTGCGCATCCGACGGTTGAAATCTTATCGCTTCAACTCTGATGATTGAACGGGTCTAAGTGCATATCGATTTTTTTTGTGGTCCGAGAATTAACGCTCAAAATTTACGCGAAATTTGTGATTTTCCGAAACCTCCCTTGGCTTACGTGTCAAGCGCAGGGATATATCACGCTTTTTTCTTGAATACATCTTACCACTTTTCAATGACGCGAAAAACGCCTGTGCTCACATGTCGGTTTTACTGTTCACCTCTTGGTTCCGTTCTGCTTTACTTACTCAAGATTCTGCCAGCGCTTCAACACATTACTTAACACGGTTCCTCCTCGCAATTCTAATGCCATAGCTTTACTATGTTGTTGCTTTGTCCCGCTTTCCAGTGGCTCACAGTTCCATTGTGACTTGTCCAATACGCCGCTCTATAGTTAAACCATTCCTCAACTCATATTCGTAGCACCAAATCTTTTATTGTATGCCACTGTTATTCTAATACAGTTCAAGGTTCCAACAGGCTTTTATTAAACCTATGCACAAAAACTCATTCTGCACATCTCCCATACAAAAGTATCTTGAATTAAATCAATATGTTGACAGTGGCTCTCAGCACGGGTAATCGCCCTAGTCCCGCCACGCTCCCATCATAGAATATAGTGGCAGACTCTTTACCAAATCACAGAGTTTCTTCCTCGACACGAGAGATGTCCTCTATCTATAATGAATTTGGTCACACAGGCCAGATTCTCAATAATCAACCAAAGTTGCCCTTTTCCTACCAGAAGTGTGTAGAAACGCCATAACCTCCCATATATCAAAAATTCATTTACGCAGCTAGCTACAGAGGTCCAAACATTCTTACATATACTATATATACATCAATTACTCAACACGGGAATCAAAGCATTCATGAATTAAGCAATGCACACATAAGACGAACAAGAATTCACACCTAAGACTAAACAAGTTCTTCATACAAAAGAAATTTCTTACAATCTTCTGGTCCTCGGCCAGATCTTCAAAGTTAATGGCCTTCTATTCTCCTATTCGGCCTCTCCGGCTCTCTAACACTATGCAGCTCAGTGAGCTTATAATTGAAACTTTTTTATCTCTCCAAACCTTCTTACAAATCAACTTTTCAAGATCTAAAATTGCTAGAGTGCATTATCAATAAAGATTTATAAGTGTATTCTTCCTTCCTGAAGCCATCTTTCTTCTGGATATCACCTAGTGAATGATTTTAACCTTATTCCCTCTCTTGTTTACTAGTAAGAAGGAAATAATCATCTCCCCGAAATTAAAAATTGGAAGAATAAGTGTCAATGTTTGAGACTTCAAAAAATGGTGAATATTTTCGTCCGATATTTGAATATATACTATTTGCAAAGAAACTGAATTGTCACTTAAATTTTCTTGGAAAGAAACTGAAGCAATCAAAATTGATTTTGATGACAAACATGAACCTTTCTTTGAGATAACAAATATTCCATATTCATAGACATCACCAGCTTGGTAAATTTATAAGCATCGATCTTGCGATGTTCAATTGTACATCGGTATTGCGACACTTGTTCCTGGCGTCGGTCTTGCGACGCTTTTGCAATTGGTCGATATTGCAACACTCCAGCACAGCGTCGGTCTTGCGACACTTTAATACGCGTCAGTATTTTGATGCCTTATATGTGTGGGTCTTGCGACGTTCAATTGTTCGTCGGTATTGTGACACTTCTTCCTGGCATCAGTCTTGCGACGCTTTTGCAATGCATCGATATTGCGACACTCCGGCATAGCGTTTGGAAACGTTGGAAAATTTGTCAGTATTGCGACACTTTGGAAAAGCATCGGAATTGCGATGAAATGGATAACCATGTTTTGTCTGGCCTCGAACTGTCGCTCTTACTTCAACTATGTGTCGGAATAGCGACGAAGTGGCCATCGGAAATTGGGCCAAATTTTCTAGTGTTCCCAGGGTCATCTTGCTTGCATGATATTGATAGATCAGCATATGAGGAGATGCATAGATCATGTGCAGATGGAGGAGATACATAACTCTTTGGAGGAGTTAGCACAGCCACCTCTTTTCTCTTTAAGGATGAGAGGAGACATTTTGAGCCACTCCATTTGCATGAGAAAAAATTATGGTGAGGGTATTGTTTATTTTCATGATGATTTATATATTCATCCCTTAACCATATATGTACAAGATGTTGCTCCAAGGAGGAGCATTCTTTTTTCTAGACCCCATGGTCTACTTGAGGCCATGAGCACTATTGGTGACCACTCCCTAGGAGGACTTTGGGAGGAAATGCATTTTGGAGGACATACTCACCTTGCTCCATACATCATTCACTTTCTCCATACATTTTAGGAGAGTAGGACAACAAACAAGTGGTTGAGAAGCCACACTTTTTGTCACACACTTTTGTAGTTGAGGGTCAAACTGCATTGGTTACAATTGAGGGACCACTGTCCTTCTCCCTTGCTACAAATGACAGCAAGCATGGTTCTCATTATGGTTCATTATGTTTCTATTGTCTTTATGTTTGTTGAGAGCATGTTTGGGGGAATGGCACATTGGTTGGATGTGTCCCTTGGGGGAGAAATCTCCCACATTTTTTGCATTGCATGTTCTAATGGGAGCGGACATGTGGCCACTACAACAAAACACTTGTTTCCATTTGAGGTAGGCCATATGATTGATTGGATGCCATATGATGGTGACTTCCAACTCATCACATATGAGATGGATTGGGACAGCATGTTTCATAATGCCGGAGAAGAGATCCTTGGAGGTCTAGTCTTCATTTTTCCACTTGAGGGCAATATTGTTACAGCCCAATATCAGCATATACTCTGCACTTATCCTGAGTGGAGAGGAGGACAACATGGGTAGGCTGTTTTTTCTACCAAGATCATATTTTCAGCCCACCTATATTTCAGGAGCCAAAGGTGGAAGATGTTTGTTAGGAGTTGCCATGTTGGGAGGTAACTCAATTTGTATGGATGATTGCTTGGGGGATGGAGGATCCATTTGGGGAAGATGTTCCTCAACACATTTAAGACTCCATGCCTTGGGTGGAGATTTTCTAGCTCTATCCTTGCAGTTGCTTGAGGACAAGAAAAATTTGGGAGGGGAGGAATGTAATATTCCCATTTTAGCTCATAGCTAAATGGAATATTAAAATTTGTCTTTTATCACCTAGCAGCTAAATAAATGGGCAAGGAGGCCCATGCTTATGGAAAACATGAATAAAATCCCTCAAAATGTGAAAGGGATCATCAGAGTAGCCTTATTTTGCACCCTCAAGTGTGAAAAGGGGAAAATGCATGAAGACAAGGTTAGGTTTGACCAAGTCAATAGCGTTGCCATAGGAGGAGTGGATCACTTTAGAAGACAACACAGTGTGAATGAGGAAGAGGATATTCGGTGGAGGAAACCCTAATGAGTGGGACCCATGGAGAGAGAGCTTTCACTTGTTTAAAAGGAGGGCAAGGCAACCATTGTTATTCATGAATTGGATTATTGGTGTCATTGTCTATGCAGACGTTGTGCATTCTTTTGTTGTTTAGCAAAGTTGCCGGGGGAATTCTTGTTTAGGATTTCTTCACCTTCTTGAGAGGCCTCTTGAGGGATTGTTCTTCATTCTCCACATTTCTTGGCTCAAGGCCAAAGCATCCTCCTTGAGCTACAACGCAATTTCTATTGAGAGCTGGGTTGTGTTGCAGGGTGTTGCAGTGGGGGACTCCACAACACCATCTCCTTGGCTCATCTTTCAGAGGAGGGAGCTTCTATTCCTCTGGAGATTAGTGAGGGATATTCCGAAGCTTATTTCTGATCATTGGCATCAGGCCAAGCACTTTCCTTCACCAACAACGCGGTCCCTTCTCTTGACTGCATTATTTCTGAGTGCACTTGCAATGGGGACTCACTCCACTTTTTTGGAGGGTGAGATCTTCAGGGATTGGATCAGCTTTTCACCTTAGAGATCCTTTGGATGAGATTCAGCCATCATTTGCAGCATCATCAGCTATCTTCATCCATATCTATTTTCTGAGTTGCAGTTGCTGCCCAGCAACTCTGGCATTTCTACATATTTGCCATTTTGTGCTTATTTCAGCCAATCCTTTCAAGGATTGTGCATTGTTGTTTCCTGGGGTTGAAATATTTCTCCCCCAATTGTATTTGAGCTGTATATTGTCACATTTTTTTTTTGACACTAATTTGCAGCAGTCCTCTTTATAGACTGCGCTGTCATAGCCAGGGCTTCTTTTGTATAGCAACATTTCTCTATTTTCATGTATATGTTTCTTTGAGGCTGCATTGCCTAGATTGAGAGATCATTTCCTCAAGATCTTGTATACATTTTTGCTGCTATAATATAATATAATGGTTATGTGGATCTTCCAGCATTCTTGTATTAATGCATTCACTGCTATTTTCCAGGTCATGTTTATGTATGGTTGATCTCCACATTGGTAATATCTTGAGATATTCCCAATAGTGTAGCTATTCCAAATTTGGAATATTACAACAGTTTACTCCACTATGGCCTACATTGATCACCTACAGGTTGCTCCCCGTTGCACCTGCGTTGGTTTTAGAAATTCAGGAAAAAGAGAGAGAATATTGAAGCCTCCATTTCTAGAAGCTTCTAGGATGTGTCGTAACCATTTACCTCAAATAAAAATCTTGAATCCTATCATATCCTACCTTGGAGTTTCCATCCCTTATCCTTAGATCTCATCATTCCATCAAGATTGGATCTCAATCCATATATTAGTAAAAGGATAAGAACTCCCAACTTACCCCACTCCTATATATATTTACAACCTTCCATATGCAAGGGGTTGGATTTTGGAGAGTGATTCTGCCCTTATTTTGTGTTGTGAGAGACATCATTCCATGCCTTTAGGGTGATTGGAGGTGCACTTTCTGACAAGGAAAGGACAAGTCAACTTGGAGGAGCTCTTCTACAATATCAACACTTTTTTTTTGTTGTAACTCACTCCATTTATTTTAATGCAAAGATTTCTTTGTTTTCATATATATGATGTTTTTATTTCATGTATTTGAATACCATGTTACTCTATTGAATAAACTGATTAGATGATGTTGTAGAGATCCTGTAGTTTATTGGCTTGTGTTGTTCAACTATGCATGATCTAATTTTTGAAATTGGAGCTAGGATTAGAGAATTCAAGCTAAAGAAGGAGTAAATCACACAACGGATTCTAGGCAGGCTTCATCGCATCATCTATTTACTTTGAGGAAAACATTGAGTTCCTTGTCTCTTTGTTGTTCTAGGTTATACCAACTGACCTAGGTTAGATACTTATGTCTGCAGTCATAAATCTTGCATAACAATTTGGCGACCCCACTAGGGAATAGTGTATTCCCTTAGTGTTTTCTTTGTGCATTGTGTTCTTTTACCTCTTAGATAGACCTTTATTGCCTTAACCAACGAAGAATAGACCTAGGAAGTGATTTCATTGAGTCTCATTTGCAATTTTTGTGTCAGAATACTCTATCCCTAGACCAACACACCCCCTGTGCCTTTGACAAAGTGTTGCACCCAACCTGGGCCCTCTCTATACCTACGTTTCAAAGCACTAGTGCCTCTTCTACACCAACATTGGCCACTATTTTTGCACAAAATTTTCTCTTGTTTTTTATTGCCTTTTTTATCAGCTTACTTCCATTTTACCTTCCCTAAGTCTTTAGTGTATTGTGGTATCTATAAAACCTCCATTTGCTTTGCATTTGTGTTTGATTACCTTTGGTAAGGATTGGTTTCAATTTCTTTGTTCTTATCATTAGGTCGCTTGCAAACTGATTTCATTTTTTCATTGATTTCTTGGATGAATTGTTGTTCTAGTCCTCATTCTCAAAAGTGCATCTGAATCAATGATTAAACTTTTGCATCTTATTTTTCCTCATTTCGAAAATTAAGTGTGTTGAAAAGAACAATTTTTGCATTGGAATTTAGGGTTTTGTATGTGAATTGATATAGGAGCAGTTACATTGAAAGGGAAATTTCATTTTGCATCTTGTTTGTTGCATGTTTTATGTTGCATATTGATTGTTTCTTCCATTAGCTAGATTTTCATTGAACAAGAAATATTTCCATTTTCTCATGCTATATTTTCATTTTAGGATATTCAGGTCACATTTGTGGTGAGCCTAAAACTGAAAATAAAATATAGACTAAAATTTACTGAATCAACCTAAGGAGAATTTAAAACAATGACACAAACATTTAGAGGTCTAGGCTAGAGACGTGTTTCGACATTATTAAATGTAGGATTTGTCGTTGTTTTCCAGCATTGCATCCCGGGGGTGAAATCTTTTTCCATGTATGTGAGTGTATAGGATTGATCTCCATGTACCTTTTTTTATATTGGACAACTCTCCACGCGCGTAAATTATATGGGAATGCTATCATCGAATGGTTATGCATTAGACAACATTACTATAGACTACACTCCCACGTAACGTTGAGTATATTTTGGGAGTCCCCTATGGGTTTCTATCCATCCATAGGTAACCAATTTTTTCACCTTATATACCATGATACACTAAACACAACTTTCAAAGAGATTGATTATTTTAAATTAAGTATTTGGTTCGCCAAGGTGTATATTGCAGTTCACGGTTTCTTGGTAATCCTTTATGCCTATTACCCTTTTTTTTGTGTTAATAAAATTTACTATCCACCATGGAACAACAAGATCCCCCATTCTATCGTTCACGTAGAATGAAAAATAAGCCTCCTCTTCCACCATATGCTACTCTTGGTCATCGTCAGAAGGATAATAAGGCACAAACTACCAAATCAAAAGATTCGGGAACTACTTTTGGTACCCCTCCTGAATCTTATCAGCTAGAATCATCTCTCCCTTTGAGTAATGAGCTTGAGATTACATCCAATTTTGTCTGTTACACTCGCATAATCAAAACTGAAGTCCCTAAGAACTTACTGCCTAAGTTCATTGAGCCTAAATTTCCTGAGTCAAAAACGTGGTTACGTGACTTCATCGAACCTAAGGAGCCTCAACCATCATCATTTGTTACTTCAGGTCTTCCCTCTTCTCTTCCTTTGTCTCAAACATAACCGGAACCTATATATATCCATCCTGACAGTGAGTCGATTCCATTTGGAATTGTTAGTATAGAGGGTATCCCATAAGAAGAGCCTCGTCCTTCTATTCCTACTCATCTGGAAGGACTTTTCCTTTATCCAACTCAGCCTCTTCTTCCTCCTCCAACTCCTAAAAAAACTCCTATACCTGATTATTTTGACTCACCCGCGAATATCACACGGAAATAATCTAAACTTATGAAGGAACACAATAAAATAAATAAATAAACATAAACACAAAGATGCAGTAGGAATAAAAATTTATTTCATTAATATCAAATAACTGAAATATGCTTATAGATAGAATGGAAATAAACTAGCTTGGGCGATAGCAACTTATCTATGAGAAGAGATGTGGTGGCTACATGCCTCTGAAATATGTTACAATGAGGCTCTTAGGCCTATTTATTATTAAAAAACAATGGAAAACCCTAAACATCCAAAAACCTAACCCTAGGATATGAAGCCCCAAAATTATTAGCCCTGTTTGGGTAAATTGGTACATCAACTTCCCAGGGATGTAACTTTGGCATATGATCTCCATTTGACGTGCACAATACCTCGTTAAAAATATCTATTCGAGGACTACAAATTTTGATGGAAAACATGGTCTAAAACTAGTATAGGCCCAAGTTTTCACAAAAAATGTCATTTAGGGCCTCAAAACGGCTCTGGAAGTTCATGACCCAAAAAACTACCAAAAATAGTAAATTGTGTTACAATTGAGGAAACCAAAAAAACTAAAAGAAATAATGGTGGGGGTCCAAGTGGAATAGGTGGGTGGCAAAGAAGATCCACCTGGATCAAGAAATCTACATCAGGTTTATTAACCATGACTACATTTGATATGGATTCCCAACCTGTGTCCGTCACTATGGTTGAGTCACCAAATGTCACTTCTTCATTCATGTTTGTGACATCACCATAGGAACATTTCTATGGTGGTCCTTCCATCCCATGTGGTTACCAGTATTTATCTGGTACCTTCTCTGGTGTATCCTCCATTTCATGGACTTCCCGTATGTCATCCACATTTGGAATTCCATCTGGCACTGCTCTCATGAGTGTAGCTCATCCTACTCCTTCTCCTCCTCCTACACCTGGCCCTTATGTTAATGGGAAAGGCTATCTTCAACAACCTAACTATCCTTATTTTGGGTACCCTCATCATGGTGGGAAGTTGACTCTGTCATCCCCTCCTCATGTAGTAGGGGGGAAACATGTTGTTTGTATACCTCAAATTGGTAATCAACCTTATTATAGTCCTCCTTATCATGGGATGGTTTCCATTGTTTGGAAGCTTACTTTTCTCGTTCAACCAGGTTTGATTTTGGATCCAGCATTAGTTTCTCAACCTGTTCCATCTTTGACTCAAGTTCTTGTTTCTCAAAAAGCTCAAATACTTATAAGAAAACTTGTAAAAATTTTGGTCGCATCTCAACATGTTTCTTCAATTTCTGGTACCTCTCAAGTCCCAATTAATCACCCTTTTCGAGCTCCCTTACAATATCAAACGCTTGCAAAAATTACACCTCAAATTCCAATAGGACAAGCAGTTCATAGTATGGCATAGCCTCAATCAAAACCACCTTATCATGGGACAATGTAAACTCCCATTTTGAAACTATATAGACTATATGAGGGTATTCCTAAAGTGCCTTTTCAAGGCCAACATATCCAAACTCAACCATTCCAACAACTTTATGGTCATCCTAGGGTTGGACAATAAGGTCACTTGTATACTGGTTATCAGAATCCTCTTTATGCTGGTACCCAGGTTCCTTATTATCAAAACCCTCCTTATTTGGGAGTGCAAGTGCATGTTGCTCAAGTTATTCCTTCATATCCATGCCATCCTCCTCCAGACTTTAACCAGAAGTTTCATTTTGTGGCTACTCTCAAATTTCTAGACTTAACTAAGCTCAATAATGACCCCATTTCTCATTCTCCTTGGTGGCTGATAATTCCTACTAAATTTCCTTCTGATATCCCAATTCAATGGGAATATAGTAGAATACCCATTGGCACACGTTATGATTTATCATCTACGGTGTTATTTGAACTCCCTTAACGATGATTCCATTCGAATTCGTATTTTCCAATGAATGCTTACAGAAACCATAGCTAAATGGTATATTGAGTTGCCTAGAGCTTCCTTTCATGATTTTAGCTCTTTAGCCACCACCTTCCTCATACATTTCTAGTTTCCCATCAGTTATGAATCTGGAATGAAACTTTTGACCAACTTCAAACAACCATATTCCACTCACACCTCAAATCACATTCATGAGTGGAAGCATCATCGTGGTTGGTCAAAACTTATGTTACCGATCAATTCTTAGTGGAATGTTTCACCAAATATCTGTAGTCACCTATATCAAATTATGTGGCTAAAGGTATATTTTTGACCAAAGATAAAGTTATTTCTTGTGCACAATATTCGGACCTTGTTTATACAAAATTAGGCACACTCTATGATAAGATACCTAACACTCTAAAACCTTTGAATATTGTTCCTCCTCCACCTGGTAAAGAATATCATCCTACAAGTGGTGTGATTGGTTCTACTAGTTCACAATCAACGAGGAAACCGTCTGGTGTTTCTCTTACCACATATGCTCAAAAATCTCAATCCCATCCTCCTACAGCTTTTTCTTTCGAGAAAAATGTTGTTTCACTTGATAAATGCAAGTATTAACAACAACCTGGAATCAAGAAGAAAGGAAAAGGTAAGAAGAAAAAATACTGCTCACCGCAGGATAAACAAATAAATCAGTCCTCCGAAGAGAAAAAAAAAGGCTCGATACCCATGATTGATTTGCAACAAGTATCACTTTACATGTGATTGTCCACATCACACTGAAGTGAATAATTTTCGTAAATATTCCACTTCTCCTAATGTGTGAACCGACCCATTTCCCAATCAGGATACTCACATGGTTTCCTGAGACCCTTCTCTCTCTAACACATTTTTTATGCTTTCCTCCTCAAATTTGAAATCTAATGTTATTGTGGCCACTCGTAACAAGGACTATGGTAAGGCGAATCCACCGGATGGTCAAGCTACTAATAAACCTCCTAGTCTAACATCACCTACATAAGATCCTACTCCACCTATGATTCTTGTGGAATTAATTATCAAACCTCCGAAGGGCGTTATTCATAAGTCTTTTTTCAACCCTCGTTCAAGAGTTGCACAAAAATATAATGTAGTTGAATACTTGACTCAATCTTCATCGGCTATGTCAACTCTTGAGGTGTTGCAAAATTTCCTCACCCAAAATAAGGACTTTCTTTCAGCTATCAGATGTGTTGATCCATCAGATTCCAACCTAGTGGTTTTCTCTCATGAAAACTATATCCCTCAACTTCTGACTCAATTAGCTTTTATAATCCAGGTCATCGTCCATGGTAAGAACATACATCTCTCTATTGTGGACAAGGGAATCTCGACCTGCATTATGTCCATGTCTTGTTGGAAGGAGATTGGTTTTCCTCAATTGATTAAATCGCCCACCACATTTAAAGCCTTTGATCGAAGAACATACAAACCTTGTGGGATTCTGAATTCACTTCAATTAGGGGGGGGGAATTGTCTCCATATAATTTGAAGTTATTCACAACCCTCTCAATTATAATCTTCTACTGGGACGTACGTGGGTTTATGCCATGGCTTATGTCGTTTCAACTTACTTCCGCATGATCACTTTTCCTCATAAAGGTGGGATTGTAGCCATAGACCAACTCACCTTTTTCACCTTTGTTTCTTACATTACTAGAAGTTTCCCTCTTGTAGGGGAAACTTTACAATCCTATCAGCATGCCAGAGTTGGATTGTTGAAGGATTCTTCGCTTATGGGAACCTTTTCACTCCCTCCTCCTCTCCTTCCATACAACTCATCTTTGGTTGCTTATATTGACATGATATCATCCTCTACTATCTTGACTAATCCATGGATTGTACCTAATTAAATTGACATCCAATTTTTTTGTGATCGAATCCCACTTTGCCCCATTGAACTATATTAAGAAGCCATCTATTTGGCTTGTATGGCATATTCCTTCTCTTTGATTAATTGGGTAGATCGATCATTGGATTATGGCATGTCTTCTTATCCTTTTTCTCATGTATTCCCTAATAATTAGAGCATCATGGAGATCATGATGTCGAATGACGATTCATGGGATGAACATCTCCATTGTTCCTCCTTACCAGATTCCATTAAGGATAATCTCAGTGATGTATACTTACCTAATTTTTTCAAGCCTTTTGCGAACTTCGATTCCATTCATGAGGCCGATTCTAAAAAGAGCCTTTCAAATATCGAAGAAATGATACCTCTTGATATCTCTATTAAACAAGGTATTATAGAAAACATATACATTGTAGCATCTTGTTCTCTATTTGAGATCAAGATCTATAGAGCCTCATTTCATGAGTTTCGAGTTTTTTTTGCTTGTACTTATGAGTAAATTCCAGGTATTGACCCAAATATATTAGTGAAAAAGATTAAGACTTATACTGGTTCCAAACTCATCCGACCGTGCCTATGTCTAGTCCATCCCAAGAAGGCTATCGGGATTAAGGTTGAAGTTGAAAATCTTATTTGATTTGGTTCCATATACCTCGTTCCTTTAACTGATTGGGTATCGAATGTTGTCCCTGTCATGAAGAAACATGGCATGATCCAAGTATGTGTCAATTATCGGGATGTAAATCTTGCTTGTCCAAAGGAAAACTATCCAACCCCATTTATTGACGATATTTTTGATGACTACGCTGGCTATGAGATTTATTCGTTTATGCATGGATTCTCGGGCTATAATCAAATGAAAATTCTCCCGACGGACCAACCTAAGACTAGATTTATTTTTCCCTAGGGTAATTTTGCTTATTGGAAGATCCCATTTGGTTTAAAGAAATTTTGTGACACATTTCAACTTGTTGTGGATTACTCTTTTCACGACATTAAACAGATCGTGCAACCCTATTTGGATGATATCCCTACTCATTCTAAACATAAGGTTGATCACCTGATGCATCTTAGGGTCATTTTCCTCCGTTATAGACATTATAACATTCGACTTAATCCACATAAATGTGTGTTCTGCGTTAGTTCTATTCGACTTCTAGGTTTTGTAATTTCAAAACGAGGAATTCGTATTGATCCTCTGAAAGTACATGCGATCGTCAATTTTCCTACACCTTCTTCTTTCATTCAGCTACAACAACTCCAAGGGAAATATAACTTCCTGCAGAGGTTCATGCCTAATTATGCTGAGTTGACCAAAGGATTCACTTTCCTGCTGAAAAAAAGGGGTCCCCTTCCACTGGGGCAATGTTTCTCAGAAAGTGTTTGATGCCCTGAAATATGTACTCGTTTGAGCATCTCTTTTATACCCCCTTGATTATCAGCACGACTATTTCATGTATCTCATTATTTCCATTTCCACTATAGAAATGGTATTGGTCCAAGAAGACGATATAGGGACTTAACATCCCATTTATTATCTGATTCGAAAACTTAATGAAATAAAAATTAGGTATACCCACATAGAAAAGTTGGATTTGGAGGTCGTTCAAGTCATCCAAAGGTTTCGCCATTACACCTTGCTTCAGAAAACTACGGTTGCTTCAGATTGAAACCCTATGACATATATTATGTCACGTCAATTACTAGGGGGACAATGCTCTAAGTGGATTTCCATTATGTAACAGTTTTACCTAGATTTCATCAAGTACAAGTCAAAGAAATACCTAGGTTTCACATAACTAATGTGTGAATTTCCTTCCCCTGATTCTGAATCTATATCTAAATATTCTATCCTTGAAGAGTCATTGTTTCTGATTTCGTCATCTTACCTTTGGTATGGAGATTTTTTGATCTATCTCCAAACCAAGACTTTCTGATTTGATACCTCTCACTCTGAGCAGCAACGTATTTGATAATAATCCCGAAATTATGTCATTATTGTTGAGATTCAACAAGATGATGAGCTTAGTGAAAAGAGTTGCCTTCACTAAGTGGGCCCGCAGGCTATTTTTGGCGCAAGTATATTTTTAGACTATGTCTATTTTTAGACATGTTGATCATATTTCAGAAGTTGCAGGATGCTATTTGTGGATGGTTGATCAAGTTGGAAAAAATAGATGAAATTCTATTTTTAGAATATTGGGCGAAGTCTATTTATAGATCGATGATCTAAAAATAGATGCATGTTGATTATTATTAGCCCTTAATAATAATCAGACACTAAACATCAACTTATTCTCTTGAAGCACTTTGTTTCAGTGCACAGATGTGGCACATCAGTGGACTAAGGGAATTACGCAATTCCCAAGGGTTTACTGGAGCTAATGCATGGAGGACTCAGTTAGAACTCAAGTGGCAGAGTTATGACACAGTTGGAAGAAGTAGTTATGGAGTTGTATTTAGTTTAACTCAGTTAGACTCGGTTGAGCTAGTTGTATCTAGTCTAACTGATTGATACACTAGTGAGAGTGGAGTGAATTAATTAGTTAATTAATTCACAAATAATAACTCATTAATCAACTGAACAATACAACAGTTAACTACAGTGCATGGTAGTTTCAGTGGAGACCAGTGGAGAGATAGGTGAAAGGGCAATATAGACTATCTGTTGTGACTATAGTGATACATTTAATTTGCATCACACACACATTGGAGATTGGCCAATTAGGATTGAGCATTCAAGGCAGAGTAATTCTAATTCATCTTAAGCTATTCTTGATAGGGTTTCTTGTGATGGAGGCGGTAAGCGAGAGGCGGTCGGTGCATGGATTTGCAAGATTGTTCTTTGATTAGTGTGTAAGCGATTGTCTTTTAATATTTGAGAGCTTGATAAGCTTTGTATGAGGATTTTCATATGATTCCATGATACATAATATATAGTTGGGGTTTTTAGCTTCAGGCTTTCCCAATTAAAAACTATGTTATGTGAAATTGATTATTTTTGTTTATGCTTCACATGTGTGTGCAATTAATTTTTCCGCAAAAGATTAACAAGTGGAATTGATTTAGTATTTTGCATCAAGTTAAAGTGTGAGATCAGGTGAATCAAGGACATATGCATGCTTAGTGCATATAATTTGTACATGGTATCGGAGCATTATTGATTGAAGATTGCAATTGTGAAGTGAGTTTGTGCTGGTGGACAATTCGAATTTTCTACAGAAGATTATTGGTGCAAAAGTTGAGTATACATTGAAATGTCTTTCAACGGGTTGCAATTAGAGTATGCCCTTGATGGGAGCTTGAATTACATAGCCTAGAAGGACAGGATGGAGGTGGTGCTAGAGGATAATGGGCTGAAGGAGCTCATTGATAGTGATGTTCCTAAGCTGGGATCTAGCGATGCTGCATTACTTGATGCATGGCAAAAGGATAGCAAAGACGAGGAGAATTCTGTTGGAAGGTGTGAAAGACCATATTGTGTCCAACCTTCACGGGAAAGCCACTCCATTATTAATGTGGAAGGCTTTGATAGACTTATTCCAAAGCATAAGTGACTAGAGGAAGTTGGCGCTTAAATAAAAGCTAAGAAAAATAAAAATGTAGAAGGGCGACATTATTCCAAAATACCTCACGAAGTTTGTCACTTTACCAAGGATAGATGGAGAGGTGTGGGGGAGTTCTTGTTGGTGAAGAATAATTGGTGATCTTGGCTCTCCTTGGGCTTGAAGAGTTGGCATAGCTACGAAGATGTGTCAATGGACGGAAGCGCTCGGGATGGGAGCGACTTTGGTCGGATCTTGTGCGAGAGGAGATAAGGCGAGGTAAGGATGGATCTTCAGCCGAAGAATGAAGATGAAGAAGAATTGTGCTTTGGCTGCCAAAGCAAGGAAAGGGGAAGGGAAAGAAATCTTCTTCAAAATCCAGTGCTAAAGGCAAGAAGCAGGATTTGTCCAAATTGAAGTGTTTTCACTGTCACGAACATGGACATTTCGCCACTAATTGTCCATAGAAGAAGAAGAAAAAGCAGGCTACTGGATTTGCAGCTGGAGATGGCTTAGCCTTGCAATTTGAGCTTGATTTCTCCTTGATCTCTTGCTTGGTTTCAAGCTGCATGGGATCAGTGTGGTATCTTGATAGTGGTGCACCTTTCCATATGACGAGAGACAAAGAGTTGTTTAGTGACTTGGAGAAGGACCTACTGGAGGAGAAGGACCTACGGATGCATATAGAGATCGGATGCATATAGAGATGGGTGATGATGGTCGGTACATTGCGACTGGAATTGGGACCATTACCTTTGAGAGGGAGTCTGGTAATCCATTCTTTTTGAAGAATGTCATGCATTTTCTAGGTCTAAAGAAGAACTTGGTCTCAGTCGCAATGCTGGAAGACAAAGGTTATGATGTTGTTTTCAATGAGGGAAAGGCCTTCCTTCGACATAAAACAATGGGTCAAACCAAGAAGATAGGGGTTTGAATTAATAATATCTACAAGCTGGAGGTAGATGGCTGCACTGCAGTGGTGGGAAAAGTAGAAGAAGTGGTGAGCCAGGATGAGGGAAAATTATGGCATAGGAGATTGGGCCATCTTCACCATGGTGCTTTGAAGATTTTGCAGAAAATTTCTACCGGACATCCCAAGGGTACTCTTGCGCAGTCAGATCAATGCAAGGGATGTACTATGGGTAATTTTGTGAAGACCACCTTTCATGAGAAGGAGAACTGTGCTTCGGTGATCCTGGAGAGAAGTCACACGGATGTGTGTGGAACTTTCATAGTTGTGAAAATAGCAAAACACGAGGTATTGTCATATTTGTTGAACGATATTCTCGTAAGATGCGGATCTTCTTCATGCGGAAAGAGTGAAAACGTTCTCGAAGTTAGCGAGTTCAAGGCATTGATTGAAGAGGCGGGAAGCTTAGTGAAAGCTCTACGGAGCGATAATGGTGATGAATACATCTCGAGGTGAATTCAAAGAATTTTGTAGCAAAGAAGGAATTCGAAGAGAACAACAGCACCTCCTTTGTGAAATTGGGTTGCGAGAGAGAAAAACAGAGAATGATCATGGGGACTACACGGCGATGCGCATGACCAGGGCCTCTTGATGCACTTGTGGGCGGAAGAATGCAACACTGTGGTTTATGTGCAAAACCGTTGTCCTCGTAGAGCACTTGGCATGAGTACACCCGAGGAAGATTCTACTGGTAAGAAGCCTGATATTTCTCATTTGAAGATTTTTGGCTCACTTGTTTACATTCATGTGACGAAGGACGCTAGGAAGAAGCTGGAGCTGACTACAGAAGTTGGGATATTTGTGGGGTACATAGAAACACCCCATATTTATCGTGTGTATTTTCCATACATTCGGATGATTGTTGTGCGATGGGATATAAAATTCAATGAGGTGAAAGCCATGAAGTTGTCTCTTGAGAGGGAGCTACACTTGCATGCGGAGGAGGAACTTCTTGTTCCCAAAGATGAGCCTCTAGATGTGGATTAGCCACAGGAGGAGATTCATGGAGTGGAGGAGTCCACTCATGCGTAACCAAACATCAGACAAGGCATAAAGCGTACCACAGAAGTTGAGAGACTGAAGCTTGATGCAACACAGAATGTAGGAGTCCCTACATCACAGCGCAGATAGAGACAGTCACCTGACCGATTTACTGGATACATGGCTCTTATGAGAAAGTGTATCATGATAGAGCCATCTTCTTTTGAAGAAGCAGTGCAAGAGCCCACATGGGTAGATGCCATGGTGGAGGAGTATGACTCCATTGTCAAAAACAGTGCTTGGGAGATTGTTCCAAGGCCAGTGGGAAAATCAGTTGTAGGATCAAGATGGATCTACAAGGTAAAACAAGCTGCTGATGGGAGCGTCAAGAAGTATAAGGCAATATTTGCTGCCCGGGGCTTCTCACAGATCAAGGGGATTGACTATGAAGAAACCTTTGCACCTGTTGCACGGTATTCTTCCATACGGACCATCTTGCTCTCTCAGCGCAGATGGGTTGGCACATTCATCAGATGGATGTGAAGACTACGTTCCTTAATGGGATCATTGAGGAAGAGGTGTACATTGAGTAGCCTGAAGGATTTGAGATCTTCAGTAGCGAGTCGCATGTGTGCTGGCTCAAAAGAGCGATGTATGGGCTGAAACAAGCACCACGTGCTTCGTACACTCGGATCGACATCTATTTTACCGGACTTGGCTTCACCAAGAGTGAGGCGGATGCAAACCTATACGAGATTGTGGTGGAGGGTAAGCTTTTAATCATTGTACTTTATGTTGATGATTTAATACTAACAGGTGATGAGAAGTTGATACACTCATGCAAGGCAGATCTTGCAAAGGATTTTGAGATGAAGGATTTGGGCCTCCTTCATTATTTCCTTGGATTGGAAATATGGTAGGGGGAAGGTGAACTATTTGTGTCTCAAGGAAAGTATGCCTGGGAGATACTGGAGAAGTTTCACATGCAAGGCTGCAAGCCTATCGACACTCCTCTTCCAAGTAATTGGAAGAAAGAGGATGCTACATTGGCAGAGGTAGTAGATGCCACTGTTTATCGACAGTTGGTGGGTTTGCTCTTGTATTTAGTTAATACAAGATCGGACATATGCTATGCGGTGAACCACCTTTCACAAGCGATGGTTAAGCCTACCAAGCTCTTTTGGAAGGCAGGCAAGCATGTTTTGAGATATCTTAGGGGCACATCTGAGTATGGTTTATCGTACAGATAGATAGATGAAGTGAAGTTGCATGGCTTCATGGATGCAGATTGGGCAGGAAGCCCAATAGACAGAAAGAGCACATCAGGAGGGATTTTTAATATCAGATCTACGACAGTTTCTTGGTATAGCAGGAAACAAATATCTGTGGCACTCAGTTCAGGGAAAGCATAATACATGGCAGCAAGTCAAGCTACATGTGAGGCTATCTAGATGAGGAAGATCCTAGTTGGTTTGTTCGGTTCACATTTAGATCCCACAGTGATACATCGTGATAATCAAAGTTGCATTAAACTCTCGGTTAATCCTGTGTTTCATGATAGATCTAAACATATTGATATCTGGTATCATCATATCAGAGACTATGTGCAGCGGAAGATCATGTTGCTTCAGTACATTCCTACGGAGGATCAGGATGTAGATATTCTGACAAAGGCACTCACCAAGAGCAAATTCGAATACCATAGAGGCAGGATCGAGGTGAAGGATAATCCCTATCTTGTTGAGAGGGAGTGTTGAGATTCAACAAGATGATGAGATTAGTGAAAAGAGTCGCCTTCACTAAGTGGGCTCACAGGCTATTTTTGGCACAAGTCTATTTTTAGACTATGTCTATTTTTAGAAATGGTGATCATATTTCAGAAGTTGCAGGATGCTATTTTTGGATGGTTGATCAAGTTGGAAAAAATAGATGAAATTCTATTTTTAGAATATTGGGCGAAGTCTATTTATAGATCACTAATCTAAAAATAGATGCATGTCGATTATTATTAGCTCTTAATAATAATCAGACACTAAACATCAACTTATTCTCTTAGAGCACTTTGTTTCAGTGCACAGATGTGGCACATCACTGGACGGAGGGAATTACGCAATTCCCAAGGGTTTACTAGAGCTAATGCATGGAGGACTTAGTTAGAACTCAAGTGGAAAAGTTACGACACAGTTGGAAGAAGTAGTTATGGAGTTGTATTTAGTTTAACTCAGTTAGACTTAGTTGAGCTACTTGTATCTAGTCTAACTGAATGATACACTAGTGAGAGTGGAGTGAATTAATTGGTTAATTAACTCAAATAATAACTCATTAATCAACTGAAAAATACAACAGTTAACTACAGTGCATGGCAGTTTTAGTGGAGACCCAGTGGAGAGATAGGTTTAAGGGCAAGATAGACTATCTGTTGTGACTATAGTGATGCATTGATTGCATCATATGCACATTGGAGTTTCCAATGAGGATTGCGTAGTCAAGGCAAGAGTAATTCAAATTCATTCAGAGCTATTCTTCAGCAGGGATTGCGCAGTGGAGGCAGGCAAGCAGGAGGCAGAGATCGGTGCATGGATTTGCAAGATTGTTCCTGATTAGTGTATGACGATTGTACTATATTGAGAGCTTGATAAGCTTTGTATGAGGATTTTCATATGATTCCATGATACATAATATATAGTTTGGGTTTCAGCTTTAGGCTTTCCCGGTTAAAAACTGTGTTATGTGCAATTGATTATTTTTGTTTATGCTTCACATGTGTGTGCAATTAATTTTTCCGCAAAAGATTAACAAGTGGAATTGATTCATTATTTTTCATAAAGTTAAATAATGTGAGATTAGGTGAATCAAGGACATGTGCATGCTTAGTGCATATAATTTCTACAATTTTTGGCAACACCCTTTATCTTCATGGTATTAATATAGTTTTACAGAGACGCCCCACCCTTGAGGAGGTCGAGAAAGTCCTTAATGTATTCCACTTGGGGGAATGTGGCATACATCTATCTAGTTATGCTACCATGCAAAATATCATATGCAACTACATTCTTGTTGTCTAGAAGTGTCATGTGTGCCAGATCTACGATCGTAAGAACCATGCTCTGCCTGCTCCATTGCATCCTATTATTGTTGTTGATCCCTTTACGAAATTGGGTATCTACTTCATGATATGTGACCCACACTTAGTCGGGGTCATGGTTATATCATTGTCGCACTATATTAATTTACTAAATGGGTCTAGGCGATGCCTACACTTAACAACACTAGCGAAACTTCTACATATTTCTTCTTCAATAATGTTATTGCTTAGTAAGGTGTTCTGCAAGAAATAGTTATAGATCACGGAAAGAATTTTCAGAATCATATGATGACCGAACTAAGCTGGGACATTCCCATGAAAATTCCACTCCCTACTATCCTCAAGCTAATGGAAAAGTTGAGGCTATTAACAAATTTCTTAAGACTATTCTTCAACGTATGGTAGGGGTCCACAAATTGGTGTGGTATTTTCTTCTTTACACTTCCTTGTGGGCATATCGAACCTTAGTTAGAACTGCTACCGGATTTACACCCTTTTATTTGATTTATGGTCTAGAAGAAATCCTCCCCATCGAATGTGAAATTACATCATTAAACTAGTCGTTGAACTTCTTCCTTCCACTTTTGTAGAGGAGGAGTGTCTTTTTCATTTGAATTGTTTGGATGAAACTCAACATGATGTTGGTTTAGCTAATGAAGCTAATAAAAGACGCATCAAGGCACAATATGAAAAAAATGTCAAGCCTCGTGTCTTCTCGAAAGAAGACCTTGTTCTCTCATATGACCAGGAGTCTAATAAGTTTAAGTCCAGGAAAGTTCCAACCTATGTGGATGGGTCCATATATTTCCAAGTGATTCCTTGTAAAAGGGGCCTATAAGTTAGTATATTTTTATGGAGTTCCATTGCCACAGTGTAGGAATGGGATGTATGTTAAAAAATACTATGCTTGATCTCATGCATAGTACATTGTGTACATATTTTCTATAGTTGTGTTGAGTGTGTTTGCAGTGTGTATTTTCAGAGTTTCCCACATTTTTTGTTGATCCATTTTATGTTTGGTTTGCATATGTTGACATCTCTCTAACTGTATATTGGTTATGCTGATGGTGCTATTCGTAGTACACGGAACCTACATTCTGCAACATGGGATACCTTTACTCCAAATGGAGAGCTAGTGAGTATGCAAGGGATTTGCATTAGTTTCTCTACTAACAACATCATTGAGTATAGCGGAGTGGTTGAGCTACTATATGATGCTATTTCACATGGTATATTTCATTTAGTCATCAGACCTGACTCACAACTCGTAGTACTACAAATTGCTTCACATGGTTTTGAGAGTACGTATTCTAGAAATACATTTCAATTTCATATGATATGAACATATTTATAGAAATCTAAACACATTGGCAGATTCCCTAGCTAATTACACTTTAGAGAGACATTTGCAACGGATTTAAATAAGTTTCAATCCACATCACATCATATTGAAAGGATAAGAGGAACTAGGAAACATTGAAAATACGTATATATACTAAGTTTTGTTTTACAAATTTTTTTCCCAAAGACACATATGGCTACATATCCCATATAAAAAAACTACCTAAAATTATCTAAGTAGACAAATAAAAGGTGTTCATGATAAAAATACAATTCATGAGCTATCTTGCGCAGTATTTGACCAATACGGTTAGGAATTCTAATAGTGTGTCATTGAAGTCACAAAGGAATATGTTAAACCATAGTCTCATCAATCTTGTGTGTCAACCCCTCCATGTGGAGCTCCACCTCTGATAGGATCTCAGCTACCTCAAGATCTCGTAGAACATCCCTTCCTACCACAACAACCTATACTGGTACCACTGCCTCCTCATGTGGTTGTTCCTTTACACAGCAGATATATGAAGCACCTATAGGTCGAATTGGTCCAATATTTGTATGAAAACATCAATAGTTTATTCTTGGAAACATAAAAAACACAAAAAATTATAAAACTTGCAAACTTTCATGGTGACCCTCAGGAAGCACTAGCTTAGGGTCAACAAGAAAATCCATCCATGTGTAAGGATAATCATTTATAATAATGAATTGTATGAGAAACCATCCAAATAAGGTTGGAGAGAAGTTGGTCGCCAAAAAACCTGCATGTCCGGACATATGATCTATCCACCTCCTCATCTGTGGGACACTCAGATCGATAGGCTCAAGTGTAATATGTTAAGTTCGAAGTAGTGGCACCTGTTGTAGATCAAAAGAGACCAAGATTGAACCATAGCCAAAGTTATTTAACTTCCCCTCCCTTGATTTAGTCATTTTTTCCTCCATATTAACAAAAACTCCCTCACTCCTGTTGAATATTGTTGGCTCTAAACACTCCACACCATATTGCATTTATGATTTACTTACTACATTAAGTGTTGAGATACCTTCCAATCTCACAATAATGAACAAGATCATTCTCAAAGGTAAATGGTTATATCTTTTATATTGATCTTTCCATCACTGCTTGGTTTGGGTCGAGGTCTGCAATATGTAGCTATATAATGTTTCGTTATTTCCCCACCACTTCTCCCACCTAGGAGAGAGATGGGGGAACTTATCATAGATAAACATGTCATAAAGTATATAGATTCTACCTTTACCTCGAGAAGATGTTCCCCAAACATGAATGCTTGTGCTTGAACATCCTATGAACGAACAAGATATTTCAATCATTCCATCTATTGCCTTGTTGGGAAAAAATATCGTCGTCAAATAAATTCCCTAACATAAATTATCAATCTGAGGGTTTCGTAGACTTACGAAGCACATGCACTGGAAATGCAGGACTGAAGTTAAACTAGCCTAGTCTAATGCTTTCGTCTCTGATTCAAGATGTAGTAAACGATGGAAGAGGCTCCTAACTTAGGAGAACATGGTCTTCCTTACTCATATTATTTTCCTTAAGAAGAGAGACTAAAGAGAAGTAGTTTGTGATGTGTAGAAATCAAGAGAAGAGGCCCCTAACTTAGGAGAACCTAATCGTCCTTCCTCAACAATTCTACTCCAACAGCATTACCACCGCATCATATAAAAAGCTGGAAATGTGTAATCGTATAAGATAAAAACAACATGTGAATAATAACCTTGTGTCAACATATATTAATAATGAAGAAAAACAATGAAAAATTACAAAACCAAAACTTATTCTAGACTCTAACTCTCCTCTCTATCATATCTATCATATCTCTATCATATATTTCTTCCATTCCCTACCATATCAAAATGAAGAGAGAGCACTCTCTTTTATACATGAGTGCTTTGAAAACAAGATAAGAAACTCGTAATTACGAATCCACTTTTCTCTCAACCAATATCCCTATAATTACAAAATATGATCCCTTCAAATCCTCACTCATCTCTCACAAATCTTGGATAAGATATTTTATCCAAATATCCATGATCTTCTCTTGGAATCTCCATTATCTTCTCCTTGAAATCTCCATGATCGTCTCCTTGGAATAAGCTTGAAAAAATATCCGTTGAATTTTTTAAACGTTGGAGAAAATATTTGAGAAGATTTTTGAATAATCCTTCCAAATAATTCTACACATTACAAAGCTCATCCACATTTGAGATATTAATGAAATATGTTAATTTTCCAATAATTAATCATAAATTCTCTTACAATATTAAAAATAAATAAATTGGAAAATAGTGAGGTGAATTCATGAAAATGGTATGATGAATGGTTAAATGAGGTGATGGAATGTGAGGGATAGCAAGGATAAACATGATAAAAACAATTACGAGACCCAACATACCTCCCAACTGAACTTGTTGCATGTCCTTATGCAACATTGCGTGGATTAAAAGCTTTTGGCTTTGCATGATTATGGTTTCTAACAATGTATCATTCCAGGATGTACTGATATTTTCTATGGTTGGTTCTTGTGTTAACAACCATGAATATAGCAAATGTTGGTTCTTGTGTTAACAACATTTTTTTCTTTCTTTCTTTCTTTTTAACACATGTAAAATGATAAGTCATTAATATGTATAAGAAAAACCTTTTCTCATATTTTTGAATCATGCCAAAATAGATATCAATGTATTTGAATCAATTGCAACGAAGTGTAGTTTGGAAGAGTCATATTGGTTGTCTATATATGAGGCGATGAATGGAATGAAATGGTTATGAATACCCCTCCACCCCCCCTCCCCCACCCCCCCCCACAAAACTGAAGATGCCCCCCACAAAACTGAAGATGTGTTATGTTTACGAAAAGGTGAAAGATAATGTAATATGGTGACGGAATTTTCCAAGTTTATTTATTTTCAACATATAAGAAATTGTTTGATTAAAAATTAGAAAATAACATACCTTCACTTACCCAAACATTTGGTGAACCATGCAATATAAATGTAGTTGTTGTTGTTGCTAGATCAGAAAAATATCATGCTACTGGATCAGAAAAATATCATGGCATTAGATCATGTGAAAATCATGCTATTGAATCATGAAAATATCATGGCATTGGATCATGTGAATATCATGTTGCTAGATGAAGTGAAGAAATCAGAAGTGTTACTGCTTGGTTTTATGAATCAAAATATGATGTCTGAAAGTGGAACTGTCGTACTCTCATATGGCTGAAGGAATGTTGTTTCAACTGTGGATGGAGTCGTGAAAAATATATATTCTTCACCCGCTACAAAAATTCGATGCTACAATTCTAGTCATGTGAATGAATGTGTCAGTGTCACGAGGAAAACTCACCATTGATGTCAATGAGTGTTGAGATACCCAAGTACATCTTGCAAAGTGAGAATAAATGATCTGATGCCGAGCCACTTGCAAGATCCAACGATCAAGGAACATTGATGTATTCCCATGACTGTCGGTGAGAGAACTTGTCATTAGGGCGTACAAGCTTCAAGGTACTTAATGAGGACTCTAGTCTCTATCCCAAATAAGGTGCTAAGGTCGATCGGTTGAGACTTGTTGAAAGGTGTGCCTTAATAAATCCCACATCAGTCAATGCGAGTTTGTACAAAATGATTGGTAGGACTATATATGAAAATGATTGCAGTAGAAACATGTTTTTAGGAAAATGATAGCAAGGCAATGTAGTCATGGAAAAAGGAGATTTTTGGTTTTATTTATGAAAAAAAATATGAACTGGAAATGAAGAAAGAAGGTATGCATCTCTGAAAATTATGTATGTGTGAAGTCATAATGAAAGTGGGCTTTGATATGGATGGTTGATAAGCATAGAAGGAGAAGGGTAAATGAACATGTCATGGTGAAATGGATTTTTTCTCAAAACTGTTTGTGTGACAGACATGTGCGATGAAAATTTTAGCTCCTCCCAGCTTTCACTATTGCATGTTTTATTGTGATTTCTGAAAATCACTTCTGCATGAAATCAGATCGTCTTTGAACCTATGAAAGCTTCATACTAATCCTGCATGAAAATTGTGAGAGCATCGAAAAATATATAATGCAGGAATTAGTATGAATGCTTCAAATTCAAAATGAAATACAATTTTTACCTGTCGGTAGTTGTGCATCTCTAGGCAATCTTCTTCTTTTAAGATCTGTGACTTGAAAACCATTTTTGCCAATTGGATAAAAAAAGAGGACCAATTTTATTATCCCTAAAAATATGAAATGAAATATCTATTTTTTTTAATATATATATATATATAACAAAGAAAATAATTTAAAAAAACAAACAAAAACTAAGATGATTTTTGTTTTTAACACAACAAAAATAAAAAATAAATAAAAACAAACAAACCCTACTTTGCAAAAGACATCACTATCATTTGCACTTATTTTTAATGAAAACCCACTTGCTTTCCTAGCATGATAAGTAGGGTGACCATGGAAGGCGATGTCGTTGAGGACATGGATGCCTCATATTCTGGAGGAAGATCCTTGAATTTCTTGTTTCCTTTGTTGACTTGCAACTGGCATGCTGTCTAAGAAGCATTTCTGCGAAGATTCTGTGATAAACCAGTGATCTTTAAAAAAAATGGAGAGAAATTAAGTCCGCGTGGTGACAAGAAATTGGGTGAAACAGAAGACACCATCGTCGATGTGGTTGTGGCACAAGTTACTACGCGGGTAGCCCATGCTCCGAAGAAGCCTTGCGATTAGTCTCCTTTTCTTTATTCAAAGTTGTCAAATTCACAAAATCACACGATTTACTAGACATTGCCGTATGCACTGCAGATTTTGCGGGTTCATACGATGTTGTTGCAGAGGAGGGCTGGTGTACCATGGACGCATTTCACTGCACCATCCAGAGTTAAACTGTGAGCTGCAGATAACTCCTTTTGTCCTTCCAAGGCTACAACAACTTCTCTGTCCCGTACCTCATTTAAGATATTTTCACCATGGGCCTCTACTCCATTGCCGACGGCCTTTAAGAAATCTGGTAACCATTTTGAACCATTTTCTCATACTTCGAGGCACAATCACAGTTTTTGGCTAGTTTGGAACCCTTGCAAGCTGTTAGCGGAAGGCATCAAAAGATTTGAACTTTCCAGATTTGAGTCTTGCAGGGTTTAAACTCAAGTCTCAACATAGTGGAGTAAGCAAACGAAGAAAACATTATTAAAATAGTGAATTAAGCGGCCGAACGACTTTCGTGATGCCTTCGGTGAAAAATAAGTATGCAACAACCAAATTCTAGTACCATAGTAATCATCAGCAAAGAACGCAGATTAGCTCAACCTTCGTAGTCCCACCTCTGAAGATAAATTTCTTAAATTTAAATTGCGATCATTAATAACATGAATCTATCCATAACTCTTCGTGCATGTGGGATTTGCAAGAGTAAGTGTACATCATAGGAGAAGTAGATTAATAGAATGTGAAGGGAGGTCAATTCTAATAGATCTATGGCAACGAGAAATCGAGGAAACAACTATAGAATCTGGTAGCGTGAATAACCCTCTCCATCAGTGTTAGAGCCGAGAAGCAGCAGTGATTTTTCTTTCAGGTTCGCTCACATAATCTAATCAAAATAAAAGCACATGTGAATTCCTCTGGATATCGTTCAATGGATAGTATTACATCAAAACAGCCCCAAAATGGCACTAACTTTTTCATACATTTCAAATATCTCAAATACGTTGGATGACAACTTTCCTTATGATTTTATTAAAAATTGGAGAGAGCAGAAGAGCACAATATTCACACACACAAATAATTAATTTCTATATTGCAATAATCAGATACATCAAATATATAATTGAACTAATTCTAATCTTAGAGAGAGAAGTTGAGAGAATCTCTCAACTTTCTCAACAAACCCAATCCAAGATATATTAAAGTAAGCATAATCCTAACTAATTCTAATACCCTCCCTTAATGCTTACTTTACAAAACATATAATAATTAATCACAATTACAACACTTTGAACTTTTGTCTCTTTGTCTGATCTGGTCTTCATTAACATTTGTACCCACTCTGAGATCTCATAGAAAACACTCTTTTCTCCACCATTTTCGAGCTACCATTCAACCTATTTAAAATACATTTGTTTTTGACTAGCAATAATGAACTTTGCAAGATCAACAGTATTGACAACTCCGCTCGTCGGGGCTTCTGCGATAAGAGCTGACAAGTGATGAACCATCCTATGGACCAATCACCATCTGTTGGATATTTCGCTTTCGGCTATCCATCAGTGGCTAGGCAAATGGTTTGAATACTAAATGTGTTCAAGAGCTAATCTAACAACTTGACCTGCTTCACACTAATGGATCTCATACTGTAACCTGTAACTGATGCTCTTGGCCCGTAGCACAACAATATCAGCATATAACAAATTCACACAATCAAATTAGCCAATTGTTCTCTCGTCCCTGTAGAACGTAGAGAACGATTGATTTAAATAATGCAAATCTATTCAATAATTGGTTCTTCTTCAATAATTTACAAACAAAAAATATAAAAAAATAAAAATTTTACATCTGATGAATCCCATCTTGCATCACACAGCTACACAATCTCTGTCACGGTCTCAATTTTCTATAGCCTTCACCAACAGCGCTCCAGGCTCAGTCTCATGCAGCGCTAGGAGCTGCTCTCTGACCCACAGTTCTATTTTTCCTCTATTAAAAACAACCTTCTACAAACTGTTTCATTTTCAGAGACACCATGCACTGTCTCATACCAATTGATCTCAACAGAATAGACTCTACAGAAATTTGATTCTTCACTGTGTTGCAGTTCTGGTTAAGAAGCAATTCGATTTATGAAGACATTCAATCCTCAACGCCTCAGCTCAATAAGTGGTAGATAGACACAGAAACAAGGACTATGTATACAAATCAAATAAAAAACAACTCTTGAATTTCAAGAAGGTCCTCTTTTTATATGTACAAATAGCAACGCCGAAGTAATTAGCAACTCTAGCGGCATACAAACAAGCGATGCTCTGAGGTTTGAAAGGGAATGTAGAGATCCTGATTCTGTTCAATAGTTTTGACAGAATTTCTGCGAAATTCTTCACGCCTCCTGAATTATTAAGCCAAATAATTAAGCAACAGCGAGAAGTCTGTTCTAGTTCTTGACATAACGATTTTACCTTAGCTATCCGATCGAAAAGCCGAGATGTGCTGAGAGACTATGTTGATCGGTTAGAGTTACCGAGTGCCAATGATGGTGCCACATAAGACTTTTCTTTCATTTCTCCGCGTCTCAAAAGATAAACTTATTTTCTGTCAACAACAATGATATCGACATCATCAGTGTATTTCGCGAGTGGTTGGCTTTTACCAGATCTATCGACATCAATTTTGCAAGCGGTTATTCAAAAATATGAACACCATAACACCGTCTTTATACGCCGTCTGGATGAGGCTCTGAGCGGCCACTATGCTTCCTCTTTCAAATGCCGAACAACTGCACCATAATAGGCCCATCCAGGTTGGCTTGTTGACCAGAATACGGTGGTTATCTGTAAGGAGTGAAATGGTACAATGAGTGCGATAATTCACCAACCCTAACGAGCGGTCGGCAGGTGTGAAACACAAACTTGAACAAACACTCTACAAAACGTTGGGATATTTGACACAAAACAAAACTATGTAAACACACAAAACTTCACCTTTGTCTCACATCGCTATGAGCACTCCGGCGAGGATGAGGTCGACTAAGGTCTGATACAATATTAAGGGTGGAGGGAAAGCGAGAAGGGCACAATATTCACACACACACAAATAATTAATTTCTATATTGCAATAATCAAATACATCAAATATACTAGTTGAACTAATTCTAATCTTAGAGAGAGAAGTTGAGAGAATCTCTCAAACTTCCTCAACTACTTAATCAAGATATGCTAAGGCAGCATAATCTATAACTAGTTCTAATATTAAAAGTGGAGAAACGGAAAAGCCACACTATTCACACAAATAATTAATTTCTATATTGCAATAATCAGATACATCAAATATATAATTGAACTAATTCTAATCTTAGAGAGAGAAGTTGAGAGAATCTCTCAACTTTCTCAACAAACCCAATCCAAGATATATTAAAGTAAGCATAATCCTAACTAATTCTAATACCCTCCCTTAATGCTTACTTTACAAAACATATAATAATTAATCACAATTACAACACTTTGAACTTTTGTCTCTTTATTAAATTACCGGTCTTCATTGGCAACTTTGTACCCACTGCGAGATCTCTTGAAAACGCTCTTTCTCACCATTTTCGAAGTACCATTCATACATTTAAAAAATAAATTTGTTTACGACCGACGTAGCACGAACTTTGCAAGGTCAACGGTGTCGCTTAACTCACTAAGTCGGGGCTTCCGCGATGGGCGACAAGTGATGGTATCCCTGGACCAATCACCATCTGGCCGGATATTTCGCTTTCGGCTATCCATCAGTGGCTAGGCAAATGGTCTAAATACTGAATGTGTTCAAGAGCTAATCTAACAACTTGACCTGCTTCACACAAATGGATCTCATACTGTAACCTGTAACTGATGCTCTTGGCCCGTAGCATAATAATATCAACATATAACAAATTCACACAATCAAATTAGCCAATTGTTCTCTCGTCCCTGTAGAATGTAGAGAATGACTAATTTACATAATGCAAATCTATTCAATAATTGGTTCTTCTTCAATAATTTACAAACAAAACAATATAAAAAAATAAATTTTTTACATAAAACTCTGATGAATCCCATCTTGCATCACACAGCTACACAATCTATGTCACGGTCTCAATTTTCTATAGCCTTCACCAACAGTGCTCCAGGCTCAGTCTCATGCAGCGCTAGGAGCTGCTCTCTGACCCACAGTTCTATTTTTCCTCTATTAAAAACAACCTTCTACAAACTGTTTCATTTTCAGAGACACCAATAGACTCTACAGAAATTTGATTCTTCACTGTGTTGCAGTTCTGGTTAAGAAGCAATTCGATTTATGAAGACATTCAATCCTCAACGCCTCAGCTCAATAAGTGGCAGATAGACACAGAAACAAGGACTGTGTATACAAATCAAATAAAAAACAACTCTTGAATTTCAAGAAGGTCCTCTTTTTATATGCAGAAATAGCAACGCCGAAGTCATTAGCCACTCCAGCGGCATACAAACAAACGATGCTCCGAGGTTTGAAAGGGAACGCAGAGATCCTAATTCTGTTCAATAGTTTTGATAGAATTTCTGCGAAATTCTTCACGCCTCCTGAATTATTAAGCCAAATAATTAAGCAATAGCGAGAAGTCTGTTCTGGTTCTTGACATAACGATTTTACCTTAGCTATCCGATCGAAAAGTCGAGATGTGCTGAGAGACTATGTTGATCGGTTAGAGTTACCGAGTGCCAATGATGGTGCCACATAAGACTTTTCTTTCATTTCTCCGCGTCTCAAAAGATAAACTTATTTTCTGTCAACAACAGTGATATCGACATCATCGGTGTATTTCGCGAGCGGTTGGCTTTTACCAGATCTATCGACATCAATTTTGCGAGCGGTTATTCAACAATCTGAACACCATAACGCCGTCTTTATACGTCGTCTGGATGAGGCTCTGAGCGACCCACTATGCTTCCTAATATTTCCTCACGGGGTTTCCTGTTTAGACCATAAACAACTTAATAAAGGTGGTTTACTAAGTTATTTTCATAGTGAAAGCAATTTTACTTGGGTTAAAATTGGTCTTACATGGTGTACCTGGGTTCATCTAATGATAATAGATTAGATGACCAAAAAATGGTGTAACAGATTTCCCCCTAGTGTGCGAGCATTAGGAGCTAATCGTATGACCGAAGTACGTTGTAAGAACTCAATCACTAGACATCGAAGGGGAAGTCAAAGAAAGAGAAGTATAAGGTATACCAAAGTGATGAAAAGAACTAGATCCTTAGGAGGCAAGACTTACAGGTGCGACAAGTCTCTTTGATGGGTAAGTATCTATGCTCTAGATGGCGGGGGAGGCATACCTATGCCCGCCGAGGCAAAGTACAAATAATAAGGCATTTGGAAAACCACGAAAATGGCCAATATAGTACATGTTGATATAAACATGAGCCAGATAAACAACACAATAATTAATTCCACATACATATTGTGCCAGGGATAACAGCCAGGACTTGTACAATAATGAGGTATAAATGCAACCTAGATGCCCCTGAAAATAGGAAATGGCCCTGAAAATTTGACTGATATATGCAAACAAAAAAGTGCTGCAAGCGGCTAAGGTCGACATCATCAAATGTATGGAACTGCAACAAAAGGCCGTGATGAAGAGTTCATCCGGGTATGTGGGGGGCTACCTGTACGACCACCCCCTCATGAAGGTTGAGACATCTCACACATACCCGGGCATCACTAATATCAACTGCTGCATCACTGAACCATCAAGTATATGGATATCGATCATGCTGAAAGGAGCTGGAGCTGAGAAACAACCAAGTCAAAGGGAAATAAGGAGTCCCTTTGCCTGATCCGAAGCATTGAACGAGGGTGGAAGATGGAAGCAAGGTACACCGCCCTCTAGACTTGTCTTCTGGAATGAATGAGTTAATGTCAACAGAAGGAGGTCCACCATAGGTGAGGAAATAAGGGATCCTCAACTAAGGCACGAGAGAAAATAGTAGAGCGACTGACAAACTGACACCAATGATGATGATGGAATGGGGGGTACTGAGAAGTGAATGGATGACTTCCCTTGTTAGAGCATAAAGGGCATGGATGACTTGGCAGCGACTAACACAATATCATGAGGGATAGGGGACAGTGGGACTGAAGGCCATAATGTGTGACACGAGAGAGGGACCAAGCATTGAAGGATGGATGACTGTAACGGGATTCACAGGGACTCGGGATAGACTCCATGAATGCAATGATGACTCAACTCGGATGCTCTAAACAAGGGTGAGTCGATGGTGCTGCCACACAGAAAAGGTCCAATGGGGACCATGAAAACATGAGTACAAGATGGTAACTCATGACGAAAGTTGACACGAGCATGGACAAGTATGGGGGAAAAATGGTGCCCCTCAGTACGAGTATTGCAAGTGAAGAAATTCGATTTTAAGGAGAGGTGAAGGGACGCTTCTTGGTAAAAAGTGTCCTAGTGAAGTATCAAATCACTAAAAACTAACAGATACCCATTTTAGGACTCGGTGAGAGCTTTCCAACGGTATAGATGGTTTGGTAAATGGGGCTACGGTTGGGTCATAGTGAGAGAAAGAAAAAACGGGGGTTTCTCTTTTAATAAGGCGTTTTCCCTCCAAATTCACTCATTTGCATGTGGAGCTGTGGTGAATGTAGAGAGGAGAGAAGGCCCTAAATCTTGCGGCGATCGTAGCAGACAAACCGACCATTGGAATCGAGATCTGTCAGTTGCAGGTAAGAGGCCTAACCCTACTCTTTATTTTCGGTGGATTAAAAGTTTAGATTAGGTCCCCAGGGCTCAGGAATAGACCCCTGCTCCTCCTCATGGCTGGGTCACACTTTTTGGGGCAAAAAGTGCGACCTGGGTAGCATGTTTTGGGCAAAAAACTATGACCTGTCCCAGGTTTGGGCCTGAAAAGTGCGACCTGTCAAGGAGGGGTTTTCCAGTGCTAATTTTTGGCTGAGTACTGGGTTTTTATGATGAGATACAATCTTTCCTATCTGTATTCTGACAAATATGATGGTTTTGTCTAGATATGGCAGAATTATGGATCAAATGGAGAGAAAGAGACCTAGGCGCATTATGGTCGGAGATCCGAGAGGATCAAGGTGTCCATGGTGCACTGGCCAGGTTTGGGGTTCTAAAGTTTGTGGAGAACCCTTTGATGAGAGCTGGAGAGCCCTTATTGGCCTGGATTGTCAGCTATTGGGACCTGGACCATGAGGTATTTATAGTGCAGGGGCACCGGATCGAGTTGACGGTCCAGGATATATATTTCCTGACTAGTCTCCAACCACTTGGGATGGTAGGGAATACTCAGCTAGTATTACCGTGGGGGAGGAATATCATAGAGTTTGTAGAGCACCATTTTCGACCAGGTATCCAAGTCAAGGGGACTCGGATACCCATCAGGGATTTGGAGAGGTTAGAGACCCGGGTTGTGGCTGCAGCGGCGCTGTGGATCCTGGGCAACCAAGCACTTCATCACATCACTGGAGGGTAGATGATGCTGGTGGAGAGTGTTTTGAGTGGGACTTACTATGGATGGGACCAGATGATGCTGTCGTCACTGAAACGACAGTTGTCGCTATGCAAGAAGCAAGTGAATCATGACTACGCATATGGTACAGTTTTGTGCTCGTTCTTCTTTGAGAAGATCCCAACACTTCGACCTTGCATATAGCTCCAAGATGGGGGCCCGAGAGAGCCTAGGATGCGTCGACGGGGGTGACTACTATGAAAAGGAGGAGGTGGGGTGGTTGGACGGGTGTTCCGACCCGATTTCTTTGCTTATTGGGACTAGCTGCCACTGTATATAGATGACTATCCCTATAGTGGGATGAGTTATTGTGGGGATCCGGATTTGCCACTGCCACCTGGTAGGATATGGGGGCTTGATGGTAAGTGAAAAATTGCTAATATTTTATGTGCATGTAAAGGTCTAGAAAAATTGTATTTGGTACTGATTATTTCACTTTTGGTATGTAGATACAACATCGGTAAAACTGGTCAGAGATATGGGGCGACCTGCAGTATCGGGGACCGCATGACCTAGTGGAGTGAGGTTGCAGCAAAATGAGGATGCAACAGCCCTCTTGGAGGATATCCGTCATAGATGTGAGAGGCTTCTGACCGGTGTTTCAGAGTGTGGCTGGTAGGACTTAGATGACCAATACATAGAGCCATGTATTGGTCTACCCTCTGAGTGGTGAGGGGTCATGCGGCGCATGGTGATGGCCAGATAGGGCATGCGTGATCTACGAGCTGCGGGAGCAGAGCCACTGGCTCGAGATCCTCCAGATAGTGATTAGTGTGTAGGGGAAGATGTTGCCCCCAGTTTTGAGTTTTCTAACATGCTATGGGCATGTCATATGTATCAGAGTAGATGGACTCTAAAACATATTATACGACACATATTATGGATATGCATCGTTTTGATATTTTTATGTTATTGTCTTATGTTAAATACATGCGCTAAATGCCAATCTAGAATATTGTTTGCAATGTTATCTACATAATGATTTTGTGCTCTAGGTACATGACTGAATGTAATGATTTCAAATTCACCCATCAAAAGATTCACTCGTAAATATATTCTAAAAAGGATAGGATTATGCACATGATAGACACCATTCAATTGCATGACAAGAAGCAGGGAATCTAAATGAACATGAATGTAGAGGATGCGATGTGATAGGGAATCAGCTAATAAACCTCGTACTGCATCATATTCGACCTGGTTATTGGTAGCAGTACTAAGGCATGCCCCGTTCGAGAGAACAAGGGAGTGAAAGGGGGTAAAAATCGCCCAACCTGTTGAGGCTAGATTCTTGGAGTAGTGACTTGCACCATCAGCAAAACTGATATAAGGTGTAGATGGTAGGTCCATATGAAAGGTGCCACAAGAAAATAAATGGAAGGATGATGAAAAATGCTGGGAAACTGAGCGCAAAGTAGAATCGAACGCACTCCGCAGGAGGGAGTGATCTGGGTAAGTTTTCTACTACTCACATACCGACAGTAAGGTGGAGTGTGGGAGATACTGGAGGTGTAGCTTGTGCTAAGATTATGAAAGTCACCATGGGCACGGGTGGTGCTATCCTATTGATGGGCGAGAAATATGAAGTTAGGGGTGGACGTGGCTTCCATGATGACATCATCACAATAGATGGAGTGATTGGAGGAAGGGAGACCACATGACGTGAAGAAGCTACCTGACTCATCATCATGAGAAGACAAGTTCACATGCGCATCGTCACAGGGGATGATGGAAGAACAAGCAGATAAGGGATCTACTGATGTTGAGCCAGGGTGATTGCTGAAGGGGGGTCAAACAAAACAACAGGGGAAGATTCTAAGGGAGCTTCCACCAGAGGTCTCATGGATGATGAAAGGTAGAGGATGGTGGCCACAGGCTCCTTCATTTCGACATTAAGGGGGGAATATCAATGGGAGCAGGTAATTCCTCAGTCTTTCCTACAGCATACTGTGCAAGTACGGGAGAGGCGGATTGGTTTTGTTCAATCTCGTACTCCCGAACTACCTCTAACGAGGCGCGGTAATGCGTAAGGCAGGGACAATGGTGAGAACAATGGCCATGAAGATCAGACAACACACAAGGTTGGTTAGTGTGAATAGTTTTAGGATTATTGGCTATGGTCAAGGAAGAAACAGGGGCTTCAGGCACTGTAGATTCAGGGAATGCAACTTTAACCATGGGCTTGATATGGGGAAGTTCAGGACAGTTATGGGTGGCATGGTTGACGACATCACACAAAGCACAGGGATTTGCGAGTGGGGGAGGTGTAGGGTTTGTCGGGGTAGCCTTGTCCTTGGAGGCCCTCTTACGAGCTTTTCCCTTCTTACCTGGAGCAGTCGCAACAGGAGGGGTTTCCTGTTGAGGTGGTTGAGGCACTGTTGCAGTAGAAGAAGTCATGGGGACCGGTTGAATCGGGGTTAAAGCAAGGTAAGGTCTTGGTTGACCTGGCAGGGTAGCAGCCGGAGGATCAAGGTACCAGACGGGAATCCCAAGGGTCAAGTTAGGAAGAGAGAGGGTGGCCATGACAGGTGCCGTATAGATTCCTGGTGGGGGAGCTAGGAACGGTATCTGACAAGAGGGGTAATGGCCAGGCAGGATGGCTCCTAAATGGTTAAGGCCTGGAGGAACCATTCTAGGAGGGAAAAGAGGCTCATGAATACCAGCTAAAGGGCCAAGAGGAGGAGGTCTAGAAGGCTGAATTAAAGGGCTAGGAGAAGGTTGTAGAGGGCAAGAAGGATACTGACTAGCCGAGGCGGGCTGCTTGAGGGCAGTCCAAGATGATTGAATCATGCAAACATTCGATGAGCTGGGATTAGAGACAGGAGGAGGAAGACCAGGGAATATACCAATAGTGAGGAATATTTGTAGACTCTAGGTGAAACATTGGTCAGAGGATCAACGGTTTTCTTGTTGGCCACCGAAGAGATAGTGGACTCAGGGGAGGTATGAGACTTCGGTTCGTAATATGTCAACTAGTCAATGGTGACTATATTTCCGTTATGAGGGAAGGAAATTTTACAGTGGACTGCGGAAGGGATAGAAGACATCGCATAAGTGTAGCTACGACCGAATAGAGTGTTGTAATCTAAGGGTGCATCTATGACTTCTATGTCAACGCAAACAGTCTTTCCCGCAAGAGTAATAGGACAATTGCAGAATAAGCCAATGGGCTTGGAGGCGTGGCCATCCCACGCTCGGAGAGTGATTGTGGAAGAAGCCAACTAAGGTGATCCGAGTTGCTTCCAAACCAAAGCGGACATCACGCAGGTGGATGCCCCCTCATCAATAATGCACCGGGAAACGTTAGTGTTCCAGATCTTGACTGGGATTTGGAAGGCGACGGAAGCAGGGAGAGGAGGATGTTCTGACCGGTCAACATCAAAGACAATCAATCCATTTTCGGAAGGATCTACAGCACCCATGACAGATAGTAGAGCTTTTCGTTGTGCAGGGCACGACTGGAGGAGTTTAAGCATTGAAATGGCAGCAAGGGATTGTGCCAAATCATCGACTATGCTATACGAATGGGCGGCTTTGCCAGAAGCATCATTTTGGCACAGTGGTCCCTTAGGGATCTTGGTATGAACCTCTGCCCTAGGTTGAGGGATTTGCAAGGGACCCTTAGGTGTTGAAAGAGGCTCTGTAGAGACCGAAGGAGGTGGCTCAGGGACAGACGTAGTGGGAGGCTTGTTGTACTGACGAGACCGAGTCTGAAGATTTATGTCTACGGTTGAGGGTTGATCGGAGTTCATCATGAGAATCTAGTAATCAGGGGTACTAGATGGAAGAGGTTTGGTGGCCACCTGGCCTTCAGGTGGTTGGGTAGCCACAAATCCTTGTTGAGGGCAAGGATAAGTAAGCACAGCTGGCTGGCTAGGCACAACACTAGGAGGGATAGAAGGGGAGGCTTTCTATCCTCGCAATGTTGCGCGAGACTCCCATAGTTGTCGCATCTATGGCAAAAGAGGACAATCATGTGTGTAATGGCCATGAAAAATACAACAAGAACAAGGCTTGTTTATGTGAACGGGCCTGTCCTGCTTGGGCTGATTTCCTTGTTGCTAGTTCGTAGTGTTAGGAGCATTACCTTGATTAGTTCTAGGATTACCAGGGACAGCTTGATTTTGAGTGCCTTTCCTCTTCGTTTTTGAGGGAAGAGGATAAGTCGCGCCCTATTGTGCATGCACCTACCCCCGAGGGGGTGGTGGTTGCTGTTGCGGGGGTTGAGAAGGTAAGGGAGGAGGAGGTGCTAATGCCAGGGGAGTTGGTGCACCAGGATGTGGATACGGATAAAAAGGAGGTTGGGTAACAGTGTGGTAAACAGGAGGTTGGGAAAAAAGAGGAGGCATGCCGTATCCTTGATACGTGCTACCGGGAGGGGAAAAAATGCAGGAGGTGCTGGCCCCCCTGAGGAAAACCAGACCCCATGGGAGGTTGAGCAATGATGAAAAACACGGCACAAAGAAAAAAGAGACCAACAAGGGCAGGGAGGTGCAGGATCAACTGATTACAATGTCGAAACAAGGGCAGGGAGGTGTAGGATCAATTGATTTCAATGTTTTTAGAGTCTTTGATTGGTGGTGTTAACCAAGCCTTTTTTTGCTTAGGGTGTGTGCGCAAATGTGTGTAAATTTTAATTTTTAAACCTAGACATTTGTAGAGAAAAATAAAAAGTGTGCTGTATAGCTATAAATAAACCTGCAAATGACAATATATAGGTCTGCAAAAACAGAAAATAAACAGCTAATAATGCAATAATCTAAACCGAGGGAGGCAGGTCTCTCAACAACTAGTCTATAGGTGAGTAAAAAACTAATCAAAACACACTAAAAAAGCTAATAGATCTAAGGTCAAGAGGGACAGGGATCTCAAAGAAAAAATCTGCTAGAAAGTGGTGCAGAAAACAACAACAAATCAGAGGAAAAATTACTGTAAAAGAGGTGGCGAAAGGCTATCTCCTGAAGGGAAATGGAGTGAACCCTAGAGGAAACCCCAAACAAGGCTAGATGAGGTGATTTGGATGGATAACGAGATGATCTAAAGTAGATCTGAAGGTGAGGTATCATATCTAAAAAAATGGCTGAAGACTCTGAAATTTCAGACAACCTGCAACAACAAAAACTCTTCCACAAAAAGTGGAGGGTACTGAAGCCCTAGGGGGCTAGGTTCCCACTTAGTTGAGTGAAACAGAACAAGTACAGGTCCAAAACGGGAGGAGACAAAGGTCAGACAACCCTGAACAGAGGCTGAGAAAAACCTAGAAAACTTTTAGAAAAATCCCTGTAAAAAGTCCAGGTCATAGTTTCTAACCTGTTTTCAGTAGAGGTCTCAGTTTTAGGGTTGAAAAGTGCATCCTGAGGGTCTAGGTCACAGGTTTTTGGCCAAAAAGTGGGTCTTGCACTTCCGGCACTCTCGGCGGCATGTTTCAGAAAAATTTGTCGTCTCAGCTGCGGCTGATGTCTGTCACCTACGCAATAGGTCTGAAAACACATGGAAGTCAGAATTTTTATTGTTTTATGGTTTTATAGGTCAAAAACAACATCAAGAAAAGCAAAAACAAGGGGTTGAAGAGAAATCCTAGGGTTTGAAGTAGCTGGATATGCAAGGATCAGAAAAACGACAGTGGTCGTAATCGTAAACCCGTGTGGAGTCGCCAGTTGTTAGTATGAATATTAATTCCAAGCGTATGAAAAAATACCACTTTAGTTGCGCATAAAAAACAACCCTAACAACAGAAATGACTGCTAATATCCTCAGTTTTGTAATTAGGTGATTAGATAAATGCTGCAAAAATCTAGATCTATGCATTAGAAGACATTAAACAGTAGAAAAAACAGGATTTTCTCCATGCATCCAATAGACAAGACAAGAATATATCGAATGAATTTTTTATTAATGGCACCTAAGAGGAAAACAAAAGAGGGTGTTCCCTTTCTCCTCAATGGGATGGGTTCTTGTAATTCCTCAGCACTTAATATCTAGAATTCCTCTCTCTTGATGGTGTAGAAAACCCAGACAAAAATAGTAGCAAAATATGACTATGATGGTGGATCAATAGTCAGACCAAAAGTATAGATCCAGAGTGATCTTTAGGCAACAAAAGGTGGTAAATGAATGGGAAAACCCTTCTATTTATAACAAAATATTGAGTTAATCTAGATATTGGTGCATAATTAAAATATTATTAACCAAATCAAGATCCAACTTTTGTGGAATATTTTATTATATTTGTTGGAGGGAAAAGGAATTTGACTTGGGCCAAATCCCTTTATTTGTAAATAATAAATAAATAAATGGTTTATTTATCATTTTAAGGATGTGGTTGAGTAATAATCAAATAAATAATGATTATTTAATAATTTAAGGGTGAATTAGTCATATTTAACAAAGAATATTATTTAAATAAGGTTTAAATAATTATTATTAGAAAATAATAAGATAAATAATGATTTATCTAATTAATTTCCTTGTTTTGGGTTAAATATAACCAGGAATATTAATTAAACTGTTGTTTAACTAATTATTCCTTGAGGAAAATCAAACAAATGTATATTTATTTAATATTTCCTAATGGGGTTTCCTGTTTAGACCATAAACAACTTAATAAAGGTGGTTTACTAAGTTATTTTCATAGTGAAAGCAATTTTACTTGGGGTAAAATTGGTCTTACATGGTGTACCTGGGTTCATCTAATGATAATAGGTTAGATGACCAAAAAATGGAGTAACACGCTTAACTGTGGAGTCTTCCCCACAATAAAGCCCACTTAGCTTGCTACCCCATTTGCAAAACCTTAGCAAGTATTGTGCCTCATGAACCATTAAGGTAGAGCTCCCTTTACTATTGTGTATTTAAGTATTGAGGGGCTTCCATAGTGCATTATATTAGATATCATTTTTTGGGATTCAACTGTGTTAATAAAGTCATTCAACGATGAATATTTCCATGAGATGTAGTCGTAAATGACTAATTTCTCTTGAATAGTGGAATATTTAAGAAACTAATTCACTTTAACGCAGTGTGGATAATCGCATGTAAAGTGATACTTGTTTCAAATCAATCATGGGTATCGAGGCTTTTGTTTCTCATCAGAGGACTGATTTGTTTTTTTATCTTGCGGTGAGGGGTATTTTTTCTTCTTACCTTTTCATTTATTCTCGATTCCAGGTTGTTGTTGAGAATTGCCTGTACCAGATAAAAAGACATTTATCTCAGAAGCAAAAGCTGCAGAGGATGGGATTGAGGGTTTTCAACAGATGCGGTAAGAGAAACACTAGATGTTTTACTCATCGACTGTGAACTGGCATAATGAATCACACCATCAACAAGATGAGATTATTTACAAGGTGGAGGAGGAACATTATTCGAAGGTCTTAGAGAATTAGGTATCTTATCATAGAGCGTGCCTGATTTGGTATAAACACCGTCCAAATAATGTGCACAAGTAATAACTTTTTCTTTAGTCACGAATACACCTTAAGACACATAATAAGTTATAGGTGAAAATAGAGATTTGGTGAACCATTCCACTAACAATTGATCGAGAACATAAGTTTTGACCAACCGATGAAGCTGCCTCCACTCATGAATGTGATTTGAGATGTGAGTGGAATATGATTTTTTTAAGTTGGTCAAAAATTTCATTCAAGTTTTAGAATTGATGGGAAAATGGAAATGTGTGAGGAAGGTGGTGGCTAAAGAGCTAAAATATTGAAACGAAGCTCTTGGTAACTCAATATACCATTTAGGTATGGTACTTGTAAGCGGTCATTGGAAAATATGAAGTTGAATGGCATCAACATCAAGGGATTTTGAAGAACACCATAGATGATACATCATAACGTGTGTCAATGGGTCTTCTACTAGATTCCCATTGAATTTGGGATATGAGAAGAAAATTTATCAGGAATTATAGGCCACCAAGGTGAATAAGCAATGGGTTCATTAGTGAGCCAAGTTAATTCTGGAAATTTGAGAGTAGCCACAAAAGGAAACTACCAGTTAAAGTCTGGAGGAGGATTACCTAGATATGAAGGAATAACTTGACCAACAGGCACTTGCATTCCTAGAAAAGGAGGGTTCTGATAATAAGGAACTTAGGTACCAACATAAAGAGGATTTTGATAACCAGTATACAAGTGCCCTTGTTTTCCAGCCCCAAGATGACCATAAAGTTGTTGGAATGGTTGAGTTTGGATTTGTTGGCCTTGAAAAAACACTTGAGGAATACCCTGATTCAGCCTATACAATTTCCCAATGGGAGTTTTCCTTGTCCCATGATAAGGTGGGTTCGATTGAGGTTGTGCCATACTATGAACCATATGTCCTATTGGAATTTTAGGGATACTTTGTGCAAGTGTTTGAGATTGTAAGGGATCATGTAAGGGCTAAGTAAGTGGGACCTGAGAGGTACCAGATATTGAAGAAACAGGTTGAGATACAACCATAATCTATACAGGTTTACTTACAAGTATTTGAGCTTTTAACGTATAGGTTGAGAAACATGAACTTGAGTCGAAGATGGAACATGTTGAAAAAATAACAATGCATCCAAAATCGAACCCCGTTGAATGAGAAAAGTGGGCTTCCAAACATTGGAAACCATCCCAGGACAAGTAGGACTATAATAAGACTGATTACCAATATTAGGTATACCAACAACAAGTCACCCCCCTATTACAAGTTGTAATTCTCAGATATATATTTCTAACGAGGTATTATGTGCATCAAATAGAGATCATATGCCAAAGTTACATCCCTGGGAAGTTGATGCACCAATTTACCCAAACGAGGCCCATAGTTGTGGTGCCTCATATCCTAGGTTTAGGTTTTTGGATGTTTATGGTTTTCCATTTGTTAGCCTCCACATCATCCCAAGGCTGATGAATGGATGCCAACAGAGGTAACTTCAAACCAAGCTTTTAGTTTGGTGGCTAGCCCTAAAAAGTCAGAGAAGGCTCTCTATACGAGATCACAGCCAAAGGGTTTAACTAGATAAGGAATATATTTTAGGCTAGTTAGGTCATCTCTAAGGTTTTGAATGTTTGATAGTTTTACTACTAGATCAGGGAGTAAAACCATGTAGCTAGGTCAAATGTATCAAAGGGTTACAACTGCAAATATATAAAGGAGAAAGGTAGCAATGCTTTAGTGATGGATTAGGGTTTTTTCAGTGCAATGTAAGGTTTGAAAGAATGGAGAGGATATTAATGAGCATTCATCATTAATTCATTAAAACTGAAGGAAATAAACATGAAATGGTTTTCCCAAAAGAAATAGATTTGCGAAAGAATTAAGCTTATCAAACTTTTAGGAAGATCACTGAGGAAAGAAAGGCATGGAAAGAGAATATATCTATCATTCATAAAAGACCATAACAGAGAAAAAACAACATCAAAAACCCACTACACATGAATTCCTAGATAATAGCTGCAACTGTTCATTTGAATTTATGAATAAAACCTGAAGCACAAGCTACAATGGTCTCAAAACTCTAATGTCCAACCAGTCAAATGACCAAGAAAAGCATACATATAGACAAAATATCATTTCCCCACTCTCAAGGGTCGATTCCATGAGTCAAGGAACTGATCACCTAATCCTCTCACCTAAACCCTAAATACCAGGGAGGTGAACAAGACTCTCCCTAAGATAGAAAAATTGATTCTTTTGAGCATTTATGACCTTTAAAAGCATGTATCCACCTCATATTTACCATTAAATAGCTTAATTACATCTCAAAAAATTATTACATCATAAAGATTGAAAAATTGCATGAGAAAAGGTGAAACTGGACCAAGTCAACTTCAAAAAATGACCTTCAGGAGAAAACATAGTGAATTCTGTTGAAAACGTAGTGTGCGAGGAGAAAACGTAGTGTGTGAGGAAAAAATGAATTTTGGAAGCCTTCCCAGAGTCCAAATGCTGATATGAAAATTGTGGGAGATAGATCTTCCAGTTCGCTACATGATGGAGTCTTCAAGCACTAAAATTGACTAATTTTAGCCCCTCAAAATTTCATTCTCCCACAAACACTCTGAAAAGGTAGTGTGCTCTTCAAAAAGGAAGCATAAAGGTCATTTTTTAGTGGTTTTTTGACTTTTTGACTTACCAGAAGAGGCTGAAGTGGAGCTCCCACTTACTAGGATTGATGTATAGGTCAAAAGGAATCCAATTGTGTATAATTTATGCCATTTTGAGGTCTCCAAAAAAAACGTGGTGTGGGCCACACTACCTTTTTGATAGTGTGACTGTTTGAAAAAATTGCCAAAATTCAAAAAAACTGACTCTTCACCAAAATTTCTTGAAATTTCCTAAAAATTAGTCTATTCATGCTCCATGAAGACATGATATGGTATTTCAAGCAATGAGGGAAGCATCAACAAGAATATCCAACTTTCCCTTCTCCTTTTTCTTGTTTAGGATTTCCTTGAGTTTTTCTTTCAACTATTTGACCTTGACCTTATAGAGTTGATTCCTGGTATAGTAATGAGCAACCATGTGTCTCTACAATTTTTTGTGTATTTTGGCCCTCTTCATGAGATTTTCCAAGTTTCCATTGTCTCTATCTAGCCAATATTATTTGTCTTTCTCAACATATGTTAGTATAAGCTCGTCGAGTATCATATGTGCCTTAGGTGGAAATGTATTTCTTTGCTGCTGAAGTGCTCTCTTTAGGCCTCTAGTACTTGGCCTCTTCCTTCTAACCTGTTATTCATGTTCATCTGAATCATCAACCTAAACTATTTCTTTGCCTTTTACTACCTTTTTACTAGCATCCACCTTATGTTTATTTGAAATTAGTTGGTTTACCTTCAACTGCATGTTTTCCTGCTCAGGGAATGAAATCATGAAGTTGGACCTGGAAAATCTGTCCTTAAGCTCTCTAATATCATTACCTTTTTCCATGATTACCTTCTTTGTGTATTTTAGTTCTTCATACCTCTCCAAATCTATCATGTCACCGCCAGGATGGGATTGACCTTCACTTTGCAAAAGTGGATCATGTTGTGCTGGTGATCTCTGTGCTACTGATGTAGGCTTGGCCCATTCAAAAATATGTGGAGCAAACAAAATCCTCCTTCCTCTATGATATGTTTATGTCACCTCAGCCCTTAAAGTCTTCTTCACTGAAACCCTTCTAGATGAACCAATCTCCATATGTCTGGATGGTGTTGATGGTGTAGGTGATGATATATCTTGGCTAGTTTTTTGAATAGTGGAAGGAAAAAAGTCACGAGATTGAACGAATGTATCCCAAGTTATTTTCTTTCCTCAAGCTAGTTCAAGATACTGATATTGATTAGGGAATGGTGAAAGAGCCTGGCTTCACGATTACTTTATCTATGTCTTACCTTCCCTACCATCTTAACCACGCTCTTGTGGAGATAATAGGATAGATTAAGAGGTTTCATCCCTATGAAGTGCATGAGAAATATGATATGATATTTGTACAACATAATAAATATAACCTTGCATATGAAGTACTTCATAATGACCCACATCAATGGAGCAAACCTTTCAAGAAGCTGATCAACCAGGAAAAATTTCTTTATGCTATCTTTGTAATGAGCTTTGATGTAAGGTCTGTAATTTTGCATATCCAAATCTAGGTTTTTGAACCACTTCTCACCATTGTTTGGTATCCTTGTTTCTCTAACTATGGCTTCAGCTGTGATTGTGAAGCTGATCCCTACAATTGTGACTTTATCTCCTTTAAAGTGAGTGGCAAACAAACTAATGAGCTTGGCATGGTATTTGACCCTTTCAATACACTAGTAAAAAATGATGAAATTAATGACTAGGTGACTAAAAATTTTAGTCGCCGCAATTATTTCAAGTGAATTACTACTAAAGTTGAGCAATTTTAAGTGATCGAACTAAAAATGACTAACTTAAATGACTAATCTAGTCTTGGAATAAAATATACGACTAGATAATCAGTGACTAAACTAAAAGCGACTAACTTAAATGACTAAGTTAGTCTAGGGATAAAATATATGACTAGATAATAAGTGACTAAACTAAACTCGACTAACTTAAATGACTAATTTAGTCTAGGATTAAAATATATGACTAAATAATAAGTGAACCTTTGTTTTTTTGTAGGTCATTAATTAATTAATTTTTTAATGATGTCTGAACCTTTGTCTTTTTGTAAGTCAATGTTCTATTCATGTAGGAAAAAATGAGTACATATAGCCACTTAGAAAATAGGCGTTCTCACCCTGTTTGGGTTTGTTGACAAAAATTTGCATGAGATGCAAAAAAATACAAAAGAGAGACTAGGGACATTGTCCATAAATGGTTGGGCCGGAGGTGCCAAAACACATATAAAACATAAAGAACACCAAATAGCATACTAGGTGTCCGACGTGATGGATGCAGGGTTGTGTGGGGTTGTTCCTAGATGCGGTGGAGGATAAAATTCACACTGTCGATCGTGCCCTTAAAATTGTGTCAACCAAGTCTCCATCTTTTCTACTTTCTCAGTGCGTTTATTTTGGCCTCGTCAAACCACTACCAGTATCTCCTGGACTTGGCACTATAAATAGTGCATTCAGTCCAATGTTTCCATCTTATCTACATGCTCCTCACGACAGACTCTCTTAACTGTGTCCACTCTTTCCATCAGGCTGTTGATAAGTGCATGAAAATTCTCTGGGAAACAATGTTGAATAACCTAACCCTCATTTATCTCAGATCAATCAAACCCATGATTCCCCTTGCCACCACGACCTACTCCACCCTGACGACTCTGCTTCTGAATCCTCAAACCCCCAACTCTGTTATCCTCCCGCTTAACTCCTTCACAACCCCCATGCGTACCCACACTAGTGAGTCACGAATGCCCCACAGTCTTTCCACCCCGGCGTGGAGCCGCCATGATTATTTATGAGTCTGCCACCCCCACAGGGCTATGGACGACACCACACCACACCCACACCACACCGGGGGCTTCATAATTCGCCAAGGTTGAGAAACCCCGCTGTGTGTAGAGTCTAGATACTAGAACCCCCACCATAGAAAAAAAAAACCATGAGCAAAGGAGCCAAATGTCGTCACCCAACACCGTAGGGAAGCACAGAGAAACCTCCCACTACCAGATAAAGACTACCACCACCAAGAAAACCAAATACCATCACCCACCAAACCAACACAAGAAATTGAAAAACAAATGATGACAAGGTAGTCGACGCCTGAGCGTAACTTACCCCAGGGCAGTGACCAGCGAGCACACACCAATCCACCAAACATTGTTGCACCCGCATCGAAGGGCATGAAGTTTGGAAAATAAGCTAGTTTTCCGCCACCACCCTCGAGGTTTCCTGGAATGCAGATTCTAGCTTCCTCTCTTAGCAGGAAAATACAGGCTCATCGAAAGCCAAGAAAAATGGAAACGAGTGTGCTCACTTCCCTTCAACTTCCTATCCTTAACCGAGATGTATAAAATGGCTAAGAAATTGAGCAACAGGGATCAGTTGAACACATCGCACCAGCAAATGCCCACGACAAGCACACACAAGCTACTCCCTTTGTAAAAATTCATGCGACGTTTACGCTTCCTCTCCGGAGGTAACCATCAGGACCAACACCAAAACAGAGTGAGGAGTCTAATGTCGGGCTCCCTCACCTTCCATCGCCTTATCCTTTCACTACCCCCAAACTCCAATGCCCAGTTATTTTTCACATGAATTTCCAATGTGAAGCCAATAACTCTCCCACTGCATGCGTTATGGTGAACGAACCAGGAGTACCATCCCTCACCCTCGTTCCACTTATATTTACTCATGCGAGACACCTTCCACATGTTGTTTAGACCTCACCACATTTGATATCAATTTGGAGAATTTTGACAATGCAATGAATACTGAAACCTGTTAGATGATTGGCACTAAATTTGATTATTTTTTAAGATTCAACAGTAGATCCTGGAAATAATAGTCAAATATCCACAATTCTTAGTTAATTTTCTATCGTACGAGAGAGATTTCATAGGGAATAGGCCTAGTGATTTCTATTTCAATGGAAGGATAACAACAATTTTTTTGGGTAATCATGGAATTTAATTCAATTTCAAATCATAGTGCGAGACCGAATTCGATGTGAGAGAAATTCTTCTGGTTGCTGCTTTGTAGACCTGTCCGAAGTGTTGTTAGAAGTGGAGGACGCCATGTTGGGAGGAAAACTAATACCAATGTTTTGCAAGAGACAATGAAGTGTCATTCTAATGTGATTGGCGTAGGTGTTAGATTCAACCACATGATGTTCAACGTGAGTGCCAGCCAACTCTAGGTCCCAAAGATGCAGACTGAGTAAATTTTGTACAACCTAGAGCGTGTCACCAATTCTTCGTCTCTCAACTACTTCTAGGATAACTACATTATGCCTGATATGCTGAAGGATGTCGTGGTCAAAGAGAATCATGTGGTAATCACACTATGGAGAGGTGAGAGGGTGACCTCTGCCCTTGCCACCGTGTTGAACATGGCCTCGTTCCCTCACCATGATAGTGTGTTGGAGAACAAATATGTTGGGGATGTGGCCTTAGATAACAACAATAATGGAAGCATGGTAAAGCTGACTTCCCTGAGCTTCAAAGGGTTGCAAGGTGGAATGCAGGATATGCTGGTCGAAAAAATAAGTTAACATGGTGGCAAGCATTAAGTTACGTGTGAGGCTGGACATGAGAATTAGCATTAAGATGGTGCAGATGCAGAGGGCTCGATTTCTCTTTTCAACATTTAAGTTATTGACATGTTGATAAGAAGGTGGAGTGATGTCGCATAACTGTCATTTGTTGATGGTGGTCATGTCAGCATTAAATTGCTTACTAAGATGCAGTTGGAAAGTGAGCACCTCAATCTAGGTGGAAATTTCACAATTTAATTGTTGATTTTTTTTTAATACTTATAAATTTATCCATACATTAAAAAAAAAGGATTCAACAATTTTTAAATATATTTTATTAAAAAAAATCAATAAAATATTATTTAAAAAAATAAATAGATAATATATATACATTAAAAAATATTCAACAATTTCTAAATAGAATTCACTAAATAAAAATCAATAAAATATTATTTAAAAATTAAATAAATAATATATATACATTGAAAAATGATTCAAAAATTTCTAAATACAATTCACTAAATAAAAATCAATAAAATATTATTTAAAAAATAAATAAATAATATATATACATTAACAAATGATTCAACAATTTCTAAATATGATTCACTAAATAAAAATCCATTAAATATTATTTAAAAAATAAATAAATCAAGGTTCTTTGTCCATACTCCATCTGCGTGAGATTGGGCGGGAGTCATTTTTCATTGTGAAATGTTCAAATAGGTATCAATATCAAACAAAGGGTTGGGCGGGAGTCATTTGAAATTCTCAAAAAGGTAAACAAAGGGTTTTACATTGTGTGGTTTGCTTCATCGAGCTTGCCCTGCAATATCACCTGCGGCAACGATTTCTACATATCAAATGGAGTTTTGAGGGTGTGGAGGTAAAACCTGGGGAGGTTCACAGTTGTGATATTGGAGATGGTATGGTAAATATCTGCACTTATCGCAAGCAGCCCAGGGTCAGATTCGAAATGCATAAGAAAATGAGGGAGTTCTCCTCAACGTTCCTGTTGATAACAAGAATATTGCGCTTGGTGCACTTGCATACAGGAAATGTGACCAGTTTTCGTTGGATATTAGGTTTTTTAAACCATTCAAGCTTTCACACAATTGCATCACACGAAGCATCACACAGGTATATTTTGTATCCATTTTTCAAAGATTTGAAACCTTTTTTTTTGCCATCAAGAATTTAATTTGCTAGATGGGACCAACATCTCCTGTTTTGCAACTAAATATAGTTGTATGTCTCTCCTTTGTAGATCCTCAACATCTTTGCAAGGGATTTATTTTTCTTTCTTTCCCAAAGACCTTAGATGATAAAATCATTGGAGGGGGCTGGGTCACATGAATCTGAGCTCTAATGGCTTCTTCCAGGGAGCATCATCCTCCCAAAGCAATAAATTAGAAAACAAAAAAAACAGATGTCGTTTTCCTAATGCTGTGAAACCCCTAAATCCCAACTGCCCGTCCGATAAATATTTACTGTTAGAATTTTTTAACTGTTGTATTTAGTCTACAATTCCGACGGAAATGCATCGAAGTAGTGGCCTAAAATGTATGATCAATACGGAAATAATACAGTACGGTGTGGTATATGGACCTTACCCTTGTGAATACTGAGCTTATCGAGTCTCTTCTAGCACCATTGTAGATGATCTGTAATGATCCTGGACATCCTCAATACCCGGGATACTAATTTGATGTCCAAAAGGGCCATCATGATCTCTATCCCTTTCCCTCTGGCCACAAGATCAAGCCTCTTTATCAAGCATCTCCCTCTACTTTCAAGCTCTTTGACCTTCAACTCCTTACAATGAATGCTTCTCCTCATGAAATGCAGGAGAGCAGGGTCGTTGGGATCCTCTACCTCTTGACTTAGGCAAAAAAAATTCAACATTTGGTGTTGCACCAAACTTTTGTGCTTGTAAAACCTAACAAAATCCCAGAATATCATTATGGATTCCTCCATGATACTAACCAGCTAAGCTACTGGTATTTTATTTGCTTCTATCCCTGCTTCCTTCATGGAACCTTTGACCAAATCCTGGGACCTTCAAACTGATCATCTAAGAACCTCTGCAAAAAAACTTGAAACTACTGAAACAGATCTGCCACGTGGTCATAAAACAAATCCTGCTCTGATCCATACAATGCTGCCTCCTGAAACTTTCTTTATTGCCAATGCAGGGCCTCCCAAGACAAACAAGTCTGGCCGACATACACAGTCTCTAGGTCCTGTTGCACTCTCTTCAAGGATTCGTGGGAAGCATGTGTGACCGTAGGGCTTGTTTAGAGTATATCTCTTCCGCCTGGAAGCCACCCCTTTAGGCTTTTAGGTTTCATGGCTTTGAAAAACTCCTAGTGCATAGGTCTACTGACTGTTAATATTATCCAAGCAATTCATCCTCTCTCAGTATTTCTTGTATAAATCTTCAATATAATCTTCTTTTGGCTCTACTTTTCGGAATGATGATGGAGAATATTCTATTGAAGCTCCACTCTCGCTCTCCCAAACACTGGACTCGGCTAAATCAGACTCGATTTCTTTAGGTTTAATAGACAGATTTCCCACCCTGAGTCTTCTTATTTCTAAACGAAGTTTCTCTATAAAAAAATCATAATATTCATCATCCTCATAGTCATTTAGTGATGGGTCACCCATCAGCAGAAGCCTCATGACCTCGGTCCTAAATTATTACATACTCCTCATTATTTTCGATGCATATTCATTAGGGAGTTGTTTTTAGTTGCAGAATATTCACATGATGCATATTAATTAGGGATTTGTCTTTAATTGAAGAATATTCACATATTTCAAGGTAATTATAAATATTTTTCAAACTAACGACATAGAAGAAGATAATTCCAAAACCAATTAAATGACCGATAACTCTTAGTAATAAATTAATTTGATGCTTGCAAGCCACAGTGATGGGAGGATGATATTTTGATTGTCTGTATCATTATGCACTGATGGGAGGATGATATTGTGATTTTCTATATCATTATGCACTCGATGACTTTGAGTTTCTAAAATTGGATCTTCCTCTCTGTATCTATTGAAATGTCATGGATGCTGTCAATTTATAGGGAGGAGAAGAACTATGAATAGTAACATCATGCCCCTTCATTAATACTGTGGGTGAATATGATGAAATCATACGTCTATCTCCGTCAATACAGCGGTTGAATGAAGAAATGACAAATCTATCTCTCTGATGATGTGGGCAAGGCGGGAAATGACACTGTTGATTTCAGAATCGAAGTCATTCAGGTCTGTAGGAGTTGAAGTCACGGACGATGTCATTGGAGTCAGCAACTGTTGGAAATACTAAGAGGGGGGTGAATCAATATTTCCCTTCTTTTTCACAATTGGTTAGTTAATCCTTAAACATTCAGAGCATTAATCAAGACAGAATCATAAACATCACATCAATTGAACAATACACAGAATATGTCATCCAAACAAGCTTTGCATTATGTATGATTACATACACAATCTACCAGCTATGCTGGAAGGAAGTACGAAACTACCAAAATCTAAAGATGTTTGCAGACTAAGTCTGCAAGGGTCCTAAGCCTCCCTTACAATCAACCAACCAACCTTTATCCACTGCTTCTATCCATTATTGACATTGTTCACTATTGTCCTCTGCTTTTGCACCTCCTGCTTCACCGCTTCTGGTCTACTGCAATTTTGTTACACAATTTCTACAAGGTCATACATCAATCAAGGTCAACATCAATGTCATCACTACAGCAAGGTCACGGTTGTCATCAAATCACTGCTCCAGTAATGTTGTTACAACTTGACTGGCACAATACTATTTTCATAATGTCCCTATCTCAATGTCACATATACATCACAGTCACTTCTATATAAGGTTTCTATCGTGTCAAGGGTTACAGCCATTTTCCAAGAACATTGTTATTGTCATGTATTGAGAGCGTTGTCATTAGAATCATTGTCATATCAAATGTCATGCTAGGTTCACCAAGTTACTGCCATATACCAAGGTTTCTCCCACATCAAAATATTTTTGTCAAGGTAGGGTAGAAGATAAAGGAAGATCACTGCCATCAACAAGGTCACTTCAGATCACTTACAAGGTTACTGTCAAATATGTTTTTGTATCAATAGATTGCTTCCAAACTAGGTCACTATCATATATCAAATATATTGTCATGTAATCAAGGTTATATCACAACACCACTGCCTTCATTGTATCAATGTCACAGGTGTCATCAAAATTGGTGATGTCATCAAAGTCATGTCAAGAGGTATCATCATTTATTGTTCAGTCACATATCTCTGTTATGAATACTTTGGTATACATTACTATCCAACTTATCACATAAGCTATTGCCCATTTATCACAATCACCAAGGGTCCCTTAGGGTCATACAGTCAAGGAATAATGCTATCATGAACTTACTAAAATTTCACTGTTCATTCAAGGTTTCATTGCCATAATAAAGCAATGTCATTATACTGTTGTTCTTCACTGGCATTGCTTCTATCATGCATATCACAATGTCAACCCTTGCAACCCATAGCTCAGCTTCAATATCAGCATATATTTCGTTGCAAACCCTAGCTTATCAATCAAGTCTTGGAAATATATCTACACCAGCATACAAAATGAATCTGTTCTACAACCGAGACATCCTCATGTTGGCAATCACTTCTATTTAGAATCTCAATCAGTGCACACTCCCAAACACAATTGTTTATGCACTGTTAATATGAGACCATTCTGCTGTCAATTGTCATCAAGATTACTTGTGACCTTAGGGTCACTTTACTTTTCAAATCCTAGCATAAGTTTCGACAACAACCTTCAGTGATTTGAATTACAGGACAATACATAAATATTGTTGTATCATGCACACTACTACTACTGGCAGTTCTCATTGCTCAGTCATGTATCATGCAGTCAAATAGAGGCACAACTGCCATATTGAAAATGCCATACAGGGTTACTGCTACATCAAGTATCTATGAACCATAACACATCACTACTGATTATTGTAGATAACACCCTACAGATTCCGTAGTTCATTGATACTGTTGCATCTTTCTAGTAGCAAAACTATTGTTGTATATGGGTCACGTTACTATCAGGTCACTTCAGGCTATGGTTAACAATGTCACTAGAGAGTCACGCCTTCAGGTCACATGTCTTATACATTACTTTCTCACAATCATAAGGTTCCCTTGTCATATAGAGGCAAATCTAGTTCTTTAGATCTAGATCTTTATTCCAGGGTGGAACTTCTTGTATTTTATAACATTCAGCACAGATCTGGCATGTTTTATAGGGCCGCAGGCTTATTTTCTACAAGGTGTCTTTGCTACAACTAATGCCAAAAATCTTGATGTGTTTTAGCTCAGATCCTCTATTAAGTCGTATAAATAATACTAAGTCTCTACCACTTGCTGCTTCGTTGAATACTTAAACTGTTGATCAACCCTTTTATACAGAGATGACAAACTTATACACTCAGAGACACAGTGATGTAGGCTGCATATATTTTGATGTTATCTCATTGGATTTTTCATTGGTTCGGAATAATCATTAGTTTAGGTTTGCAGGGAATCAATAGCTTAAATTATCTCATGGCCCCAGTTTTGAAGGCCGAGAAATCCAATGCCAAACACAACTGCTCAGAACTATTTTGGCAGCTTTTGGTGACTTGATCACAGGTCTACAATGATCAACTCAAAGTAAGGACTTACATTATTACCAGGTGTACAAAATGCATAGTTTTGCAATACTACTCCATGTGATGAGTCTTTGACCTGTTCTTAATGTCAAGTGCCAATCATTATTCTTAGAGTTGTTGTTCCTGAAATAGATCAAACCCGAACAATTTTTCAGTGCCCCACGAAACTCTGTGAGGGAATGCTTCTACAATGGCACCTACAAACAATCGACACCCAACAAATCCCAAACAAATGTATAACCCTTAAACCCCAATGAATTCCATTACCCCAAAAGTACAAATTTCAACCATTAACCCTCCTCGTCAGATCTATCAAAGCTTCCATAGGGAGGCAAATAGAAGAGTCGAAGAATTTTTCGATATTCATGGAGAGCAGGGGCACACCATTTTATAGAGGCCGAGGAGCCCTTATGTTGGGCCAACCTACTATAAAGAATATATTAATTTTCAGACCATCCACTAATCTTATTTTCAAACTGACCCTCTTAGTGCCATAAAATAATCACGGTCATATCCAAAAATTATTCCCTTGGACCATAATAGTTTTTAAAGTCTGGACCAAGAATTAATGTAAATTTAATTCAATAAATTATTCTCTTGCTTTTGGAACATAACAAATTCCTTTAACTACTAGAATTACCTTTTCAACCTTAATAATTTTATTCTAAGCCCAAGAATTAAAGATAAACTGTCATGTCACCTTAGTTAAATTAGTCAATATTATGCTGCCACATCATCCATGCTTTGGGATCAAAGTAAATCTGCCACATCAGCCGCCCTTGGGGTTTTGGACCATTGGTTGGGGTTTGCAACTTTGACCAAGCATATTTCTCCAACCATGAGGCACTAGGTTTTCCTTGGAGACCATTGCTAGTGGACTCTCCCCGTCATCCGTTGATATGTGGAGCGTCCCAGATGTTATAGAAGAGAAAAAAAATTGAGTTGAGTTGGGTTGTTTGCAGAAAATCTGCTACTGCTGTTATGTGTCTGAGACGAGATTAGGCATGAGTATCGGTGATAGAGGGGGTGGGATTTCAGATTTTTCATTAATTGATGAATGGGTATCCAGTTCTGTCTTTGGATTCTGAATTGCTAGGGTATGGGATTTCTCATTAATTGATGAATGGGTACCTGAATGAGAGGCTTAGATGCTCAAAAGGCCAACATTGCGATGGCAAGGGTCGGTGCCAGAATATGTGTCTGATTTGAAGCTGATACAATCTACTATTGGGGTCTAGGAGTTTAAAGTCTCTGTTTTTTTGAATATGTCAGGTGTTGCTTGTATAGTCTAGTTAGAAGTTTTATTTTTTTTAATGAGCCTTTCAGTATGTATGTGATTGAAATTCCATGGATGGATAAATTATTATGATCGTCAATCAGGAGATGGGGAATAGGATTGGATATATGATGGTTTTTACGTATTAGAATGGGTGGTTCATGAGAATTGGTAGTCTGAATCATGTCATCTGATCCATACGTGGTAGCTTAGTTTATAATTGAAGTGGTTGGTCAAATTTGAAGGTTGTTGCTACCTTTTATTGTTGGTCACAAAGTTTATTTGATTTTCCATTTTCAATTTGTTGTGCAAAATTTCAATTTATTTGCATGCAATTGTTGGGTTCAGAAGTCATTTTTTTATTAACCCTGTTAGTGCCCAAATCATGTTACCATAAATGGAATGGCATGATATTTTTCCAAGATATGGTCAAGAAATAGGAGTATTTAAAAACATCTATAATATTTTTTTAGAAGTACCATAGTACACAATAACATTGAGTACTATCATGGGAAATGAATGTTTGGATGTAAGTTTGGTTGCATTGTAGGAGGAAGGCTTTACTTTAGAGTAGCCTTGAGTTGAGTTGTTGATTGGATTGTTTGGAATATATAGAAAAAAAATATCTTTTACTTTGTGTTTATATTATACATGAAAATTAAAAATTCTAACATTTAATAAAATCACGAACCTCACATTCTTTTATACCAATTTTTGTTCTTTCAAGATTCTTTTCCTAGCAGTGACTATTGAGTAGTCTATGGATGGAGGAGAATCGAGATTAGAACTATAAGGTTTTAGTGCTAGGTGGGGAATTTGTTGCTGTAGATTGTGAAGACTTGAAGATTTTTCATTGTATAATGCAAAGTTGTCATGACTTGCTTGTAAATTGAAATCATGAAGACTCAACATAATGTTAGGATTGTTACCATGTCTTTTGAGAGGATGGATTAGAGCATTGACCATTAAGTGGATTTAAGATTTCAAATGGGAGGCTAGATGATCAAAATGGTAGTTAGAGATACCATTTCCTATCAAAGTTAAAATCCCCAAATATTTGTACTATGTGGAGTAAGGATAGAGCTAAACATTAATGACTATAACTATAGGTAGAACCAATCCTCACTCGATTGGAATCTGTGCTTGATAAAATTTTCCAGACTTGAAAATAACATATTCAACAATATCATAGGATCATATCAACATACGTCAAAATTTCCAAGGATTATGGCATGAAGTTGTGAGCTAAGATGGAGAAAGTTCAACTTGTCCATTATTAAGTCAAATCCAAAAACATGTTTCAAAATATGATAATACACAACAAATATAATAGCTTAGGAATAAGTGGTAAAGAAGGCCCTCATGCTTTTGTGCAGTTTTGCTCCAATTGAATGAACTTATTTTTTTGGCTATACTGGATATTGGGCATCTTAATCTTGCTAAGCAGTGCTTTTGAGGTTGCATCTAGGTTGCCCATGTTAATGGTATTAAGGTAGATGTCTAGTATGTGAAACTAGTCATGATTTTAGTTTGTCTCGTCAAACATAGTTGGTTTTTTCTAGAAGTGATTGGGTCAAGCATATGTGAAAAACCAAACTTAATCCTTTTAAGATTTGTTTTTAATTTGTTCCCTAGGCATTGACAATATATACAAACACTGATAAATTACAAACTAGTATTGGAAAATGAGGACATGAAACCAAACTGCCATTTTGGTGACAGACATAGTGGTTGGGTTGAAGTGTGGGAACCGTGGGATAAAAAAAGGATCTACTCTTCCCTAGAGGACCCTCTTTAAAATATTTTGGACAGTAATCTAGATAAGAAAATTGAATAATAAAGAAAAATTTGGAGTATAGATACACTTCATAGCAATTTTTTTGCCAGTTTAAATAGATCCACTTATACAGTTTTAATATAGGTGTTGTGAATCAGGCTTCAATGCATGTGATTCACGGAAAGAGAGAAGGTTTGTGACCTCTTGCTCAAAGAACTCTACCATTGTGACCTTTATAGCTTGGGCTCATAAGGAAACGTGCACATTTAAAGTGCATGTTAATAGAGGACATTTATTTGCAACACATTTTGTTGTTTTTTTCTTGACCCATTAATTAATGACACCTATGATTAATAACTCTTTGGTAATTTTAAATATTGTAAACTTGATTACAAATTATATTTGTTGAAGTGGAGGGGTTTATTTGAGACCTTATCCTTGAAAGAAATAGTCTCTGAGGATGAAAACACACGTTTTCCCATCACTCCTTTTTCTAGGCACAACACCAAAATTAGAATAGTGTCTTTGCATATGTTAGAAAATAGATGATGGTCATTAAGTTGGTTTCCTGCAAACAAAGTTATTGTTGGTCCACAAGGATCATATGCATGAGCTCTAATTTTTGCTTTTTATTTACTATAAAATCAAGAAAGTTCACCCAAAATATTAAGGTTTTCCCTATGATAGACTTGACAATAATTTGAAAGCTTGCTTTGATTTCAAAGCCCTCTCAAATTAAGGTCCCCTAACATTTCCATTGTTACCAATTTTGTTGTCAAATACGTTTTTTTCAAATATTTTGTTGAACACTTGCCATGCAACCTCAGGTCCAAAGGAAAGATTTTGTTTTTGGCCTAAGTGATCTTGATTGAAATGTGTTAACTACCGAACTATTTATGAGTACATCCAAGAATATTACTTTACCGTACCCCTAAGAACACATCTAAGCCATTATTTTTTGTGCTTGGACTATCATGTTAGTCCCTAAAGAACAGTTTGGGTTCTTCCATTGCTAATAGAAACATTCATAGAGCTCTTTCCATATGAGCCATGTTGACATAATTTCAAGTTTCTTTGTGTATGTCAGTTCCTTTGAGAAAATTCAAACCAACAATAACCTAAGTGCCTCTGTTTGCACTACCTTTAATCTCTGTCACTTTGTGATTGCCACTTCAAGGCATTCCTTCATTGTGTGAGGCAAGGGATGTGTTGACTAGTTAGTGAATAGTAAACACCCCAATATTTGTGGTGTTCTTGGCCTTAATAGCTTTAGTAGAAGGCTTTGAAATTGACCTTCACCTAGAGGAATAACCATAAAGCTCTAGGAAAGTTTTGTAGTCACTCCCAAAGTTCCCTCTATGGCTCGGGCTCATAAGGAAACATGCTCATTTAAAGTCCCTGATAATAGAGTTCATTTCTTTGCAATAAATTCTATGGTTTTATGTTGACCTCTTAATTAATGAAATTTATGATTAATAAATATTTAGTAAAGTTCAATATATTGTAAAATTGATTACATTAAACTATAGAATCGGAGTGTTAATACTCTAATATCATGCACTTGAATAATTCATTATATTAAAAGGTACCCCTTCAATGGTATTTTAGGGATGTCTTTGAGAAAGTGGCATTCATGGGACACCTACCTAGTGGTAAATATGTGTCCTTGACCCACATGTGTTTGTATGTGTATGTGTGTATTAAAGGGGGAAATATGAGGATGAGTTGCATTACCCTTGAGATGCATTATCCAGTCACTTATAAATAGGCAGATTTAGATTGGGTTATTTTTTACATGGATGCATTTAGTTTGATCTATAAATATTTTTATTTTCCCCAATTTTTCACAACTTCATTGTGCTTTTAACAATTTTCATTATAGAATAAGACAAATTTGTATGGTTAAACTGTATTTTTTCCAAGGAAAAAATTGAACTCTTTATATTCATAAAAAGTTAATTGTGTACATACATTTAAGCATTTCTTGGGAGAGATCCGAGCTCTTCCTAATTTGTGACCAAAAAAGTTCAGACCTTTCTCATAGCCCCATCCCAAAAAAGTATGTGAATGTTCGGAATCTTCCCTTGTTCAAGGGAAAAACATCATATTGTTCATCGGCCTAGTGTAGAAACCACAAAAAAATTAAAAGTGTTTTATGGGCCTCCTCTTTGGAGGAAAACGACCCAAAACAGAAATATAGATCCTGATACAAGTAACATAGTAACCTAGGTTCCCGAGCCTCCTATTAAGAGGAAAAACAACCCAAACAGGAACGGACAACCAGTATAAAAATTTATAAAGAGGAGCAACAAAGGATCTAATCCTCAACCAAGTTTTGTGGTACATACATATTATAATTTTCAGCAATAGAAAGTGAGAATTTCCGAAAGTACATTAACATATATAAAGAAAAAACAACTGAAGACCACTCAAGAAAATGGAGAATGGTCTGAATCCACAGAGCCTTCTGGCCCTATTTCTCGTGTCCTCAAGCTTCTCGAATATTGCTATAAACCCTCCTTAGAAAAGAGGTCTACAGCGGAATTCCTTTCCCTGTAAATATGACATAAATCAATGTGAGTAAAATAGTCCTTCGATAACCATCATTCTTCAAGGATAGGTCGTAAAGCATAATTTAAAAAAAAAAAATCCTTGTTAAATCATTTGATGATGTTGAGCAAGTCCCAAAATAACTGAACATAAGTAATATGCAGGTGTGAAAGCCAACATAGGAGGTAGTGTAACGCTTCGATCTCAGCATAGTTGTTTGTGCCCTGAACAAGTTTGATAGAGGCTACCAATCTTCGAGAATTGCTTAGGTGAATAACAATTCCAGCACCACACATGTTCGCCAGATTTGATGCTCCATCAAAGTAAGCCCAAGGGATATCATCCTTGATTTTCTCAGGGGTATTGACCCTTTTATTTGTTGGAGTTTTTTGTTCAGGGAGAAGGGCATAGATGGTTGGTCCATTATGAGAGATGATGTGGAAAGGGGTATCTACATTCCTGAAAATAGCGTGGTTCCTGGCAAGCAAAATTCCCCAAGCCATAATCAGGGGTACCAATTTTTGTTTTTTAGTCCGGTAACCATTCCACCAAGACTTCCAGGCCTCCTTAATCGAAGGACCAACCCATTGATGTGTGCAACCAACCATAATTTGGATCCCTTCCCATGCCTTTTGACATTAGGAACAAAAAATAAACAAATGGGCCACCGATTCAGAGTCTTGTTTTGCATAAGGGGCATCTCCACGGCCCCTCCTTCTTCCTTTTTTAAAGATTGTCACACAAGTGGATATTTTTTTCTATCAGACACCAAAAAAAGAGGTGACCTTTAGCGGGGATATTCAGCTTCTATAGGGGTTTATGCCACCATTCGGCCTTCGGCCAGCCTTTCTTCCCCATAAGATGAGAATACCCAGTCTTTGGTAAGTACAAGCCTGAAGGCGGAAAGCCCCATCTGAGGGTTTGAGGGTCATCTCGAATGCATATGTTTGTTCTAAGTAGTTCATTAGTGTATAGCTTCCAAGTTTTTTCCCATATTGGGTCAAGCTGGAGATCATCCCCATTTTTCCAGCCTTGTGACCAAATGGATGTGGCTTTGGATTTTTCAGCTTGACCGAGGAATAAGAGACCTTTGTTCACAAGGTGAGATTTGCAAGGCTCCAAAAGGAAAAATCTCCATTATAACCGACCCAAGGGTCTAGCCCCAGTCTAATATACTGCCCATTCCCAACCTTCCAGGCCAGACCTTCCTCAATTAGGTCCATGGCTTGAAGGGTGGCCCGCCAAACCGCCGACCCACCCTTGGTGGACATGACAGGGTTCCAGACCCAATCGACAATGTCTCCAGGGTCAATGTACTTCCTTCTCATTACCATGAACCAAAGGGAGTCCTTGTTCAGCAGTGACCATCCCATTTTAGCCGCAAGGGACTTGACAAAGGAGGGTAGTTCCTTTATATCCCATCCTCCCCATTCTTTTGGTTGGGCTATTTTCTCCCAAGCCACCCAAGAGAGGGAGTGGTCCTCTTTGGATCCTGCCCACAAAAATTTATGACAGATTTTCCTAATGTGCTCCAAGATCACCCGTGACATCCATGAGAAGAGTGCCCAAAATACAGGAATGACCATTAGAACAGATTTTATGAGTGTGAGTCTCCCCGCTCTGGAAAACCATTTGTAACACCAACACTTAACTTTTTTTTTTCGTTTTTGGCACCATCCACATCCAATCAGCTATACGGTAAGAATCTGGCTTAAGATGGAACCCAAGGTATTGGAGACTATCGAAACACTGTCTGACCACTAAAGGGAGGGATTCAATGGGATTTCTGGATTCCTCCTCCGTAAGTCCTGTAACCATGATTGAGGATTTGTGATGATTGATGCGTATTCCGATGGCTTTTTAGAAATAGATCAAGGGAGGCTTTGATATGGAAGGAGTCCCTACAACTTCCATTGCTAAAGATAAGGATATCATCTACAAATAGTAGGTGTGTGATCTCCACACCCCATATGTACCCTTTCCTTTTTTCCTCTAAAATCAGTTGGCTTAAGCCTTCGGCTGCCAGCAAAAAGAGAAGGGGGGAGAGGGGACATCCTTGGTGGAGGCCTTTTTCGTTTTTAAAAAAAGGGGAAGCAACCCCATTTATCAGAGAAACAAAACTAATGTCAGTGATACATCCCATCACCCATCAGATGAAGTCATAATGAAAGCCCAGATGTGTGAACAAGAGTCTAATATACATCCAACTGATCTTTTCATAAGCCTTTGAAAGGTCACTTTTGATGATCAACCCTTTCCATCTATGTCTCTTCATACTGCGGAGGAATTTTTGTGCCACCCCTATGGCTTCATGAATATGTCATCCTTCCAGAAATCCAAATTGTTCCTTAGAGATATGATTTGAGAGGATAGGCTTGAGTCTTTCGGTAATGATTTTTTCAATGATTTTATAAAGGCAGTTACAGAGGGAAATAGGCTAAAAATCATCAAAAGAAGCCGAAGAGTACAGCTTGGGAATGAGGGCGATGAAAGTGGAGTTCAGAGATTTCGGGATAACACCATTTTATGGTTAAAATTTATTGCACACACACATTTGTCATCTCCTCTGAATGAGCCAAATTTCTTGGATAATGATACATAGGATTGAATTGGAAATTTAAATGGAAAATAAAAACTGGTGTCATTTGGACATAGCTAACATAAGTTGCTCTGAGACATGTTCGAATTTGCAAAGAAAAAGAAGCAAGTGCCAAAAATGCTGTGTTATGTTATTTGTTATAACTTATTTTCATTTCCAACATTTGTACAAACTTTGTGAGTTGATAGGTACCCCAATAATAAATTGAGCACAACAACATTAACACTTTCAGATTCAACATGTATGATTAAATTTTTTTTCATGAGTCCTTCCTATTATCACTTTTTACCTCTTTTGATGCATGAGAAATAATCGTTTAGGTTGACCCTAAGTACCACCAATAGAACTACTGAATTTACACCATATGAAAATACTTGAATTATATTGATGGAAAAATAATTGCCTCTTTTATTATTCGAAGCATCCATTGTATCTATACACTATTCATAAACATAAAATTTTTATAAATATGAGTGAAAAAACATATTGCACAAAGCAATAATTAGATCATACTAGCAAGCCAAGAAACTTCAAATTATTAATGACACCATTGTGCAAAGATGCAGATACTGGGAATTTAACACATGACTCAATCTTGATAGAACATAAAATTTTAAATGATTGGTTTCATGTAAATGTACTCCACAACATGCTATATTGTGATATGTGTATGCACATATTTTCTCAAGCTCAACACAGAAGAAGGTTTGAGAACTAAGGGAAAATATTTATGATGTTACTTGTTTACAAATTTGAGAAAGCCTCAAGGGTTACAATCAAAATCTAGAAATTTTGTTTCCTAGTGGAATGTGAGACATTCTTGGATTTGCATAATGCTTCAATTCTTGTTTAGGATCTAGGTAAGTGTGGATGAATAAAATCTTTTTGTCATTTCTCTATATTGAATTCCCATTCTCTCTAAGTTATCAAAGGCAAGTTAACCATGATTAGACTAAGGGACAACATATTCCATTACCAAACTTTAACCTTATAGGGAAGTGCACTACACTTGTTTGATACTTCCACACATTTTGAGGGCATGCCAATAGAAATGTCATTGTTGTTGGATACACTCGCGTTGGTTAGTTTTAGAAAAGTTCTCTTTGTCAAATATGTTGTTTTCATGAAGTAATATTTCCAACCAATAGGATAAAGACTTGGCATGTCTAGGACATAATGGTGTTATTTCTTGCATGTATTTGTGATTTATTAGTATTCCACCACTAATAACTTCATTACGTAGTTGTCTATTTAGTAGTATATTACAACAATGATTTGTTAAAGGAAAATGATTCTAGTTTGTTTGAATGCCATAAACTGGAAGGAAATCTAGCTTTGAATTAGAAAAATGGAATATATTCTGAAAAATATTTTTTTTGATCAAATATAGGCCCATTGCCTGATCATTAAAAAAACATAGTCACGACAATAAACAATGATTTTGGACACGATGAATTACACAACTCTCCAACTCAAAAACAAGTTAGCATATTCAGTTTTTTCTGCATCAGAAAAAAATGAATGAGTAACCTTAAGTTTTCTTTGAATATTTATAGAATCAGTTTATAGATTCTAAATGGAAATTGCATGTGCTAATCTTTCTCAATTAATTATAGGGAAAACAAGGGGAATACATAATTTTTTGGCTTATGGGAATTAGATTCCTTTTCCCTTGGAATAGTACATTAATGATAATTGAAGATTACTATATTGAAGCTATAATCTCGGTTAGTATCACAATTTACAAAGTCTTGTCTTATTCTTTCTTAGTTTCTTGTTGTAATCTTGTGTCAGAAATACTTTGCTCCACCCATTAGATTTCTACTAACCAGTGTTATTGTTGAAGTGTCACTGCTTCTTAGAGATAACTAGAGGAAACAATACAACTACAAAAGTGGAGCATGAGACATTCTTAGTAGAAATTGCTAGCTCTGTTGTGTTTATTTGTGACATTTTATTTTCTTTGTTTATACAGGTCATTTGGCCACATAGTGGCCACTATTTCCCAACTAAAGAAAACTTGTTTGAGTTTCTTGCTTTTATGGGAAAAAATGAAATTAACAATATTGCTAATGTTGAGGTATATATCGTATAAATCCTTTATAGTCTACTTTAGTTTATATTCCAGTGTTCATTGACTTTCATGTCTTATACTCTGCATTGTAACTTTTTTTGTTTTCCTTTTTCAGAAAATGGACTCAGTATTGATGGTAAGAAGCAAGGATTGAAGAAATAGGGGAAAAATAACACTAGAGTGACAAAGAGAGAGAAGTGTACTGGTCTAGTGGTACCCGTAGAGCCAATATCCTGCAGAGGACATACACATAAATACTGATGGTCAAGTTTTTAGAGTTGGTGAATTCACTTGCAATTCCTTGGCAAGATAATGATAATGTTTTGAAGTGATGAACAATATTTTATCTGTAAATTTTACTCCAACCAATATTAAGTTGGAAACTCATATTTTAATACTTGACATTTTATATAATATAATTTATGTGGTTGGAATTATTTATACTTTTACTTGATATTACTTGGTATTGTAATTAACATATGTAACTTTGCATTTTCATATTAAATAAACATGTAAATTGTATAACATTTTTTTATTTTATTTTTTATTTTTTTGTTTGCAAAATCATACTAATTAATTTATGTTGATTAATAATGAACACATAAAATCAATCTAAAACTATTAAAATAGTAGTTTATATTGATTAATGATGAACACAAATAAAATGAATATATGACTAAATTAGTCATTTATAATGATTATTAATGAAAGTAAATGAAATGAATATAAAATACTAAATTAGTCGTTTATATAATGAATAAATGACTACTGCAAATGATAAATGTGTGACTACAAATGACGACTAAATTTGGCATATATATGACTATTAGTAGCTAATTTATAGTATCTTATAACACAAATAAAATTTAGTCATATTTCTTCAGTCATTAATTGGTTTCAAACGATGACTAAAATTTGCATATATATGACTGTTAGTAGCTAATTTACAGTATCTTATAACACGACCAACATTTTGATCATATTTCTTTGGTTATTAATTGGTTTTCTCGGGTGATCATATAGTAATATATTTTGTTGTATATTTGGTCATTAATTATGACAATTAATGACCAAATCAAAGATTAAACCAATGATTAAATAAATGACCAAATCAATGAAAAAATTAAGGGCCAAATCAATGACTAAATTAATGATCAAATCAATGACTAAATTAAGGACTAAATCAGTAACTAAATTAATGACCAAATATACAACTAGAAAAAAAAATTGAGATAACCAATTAATGACTAAGCTAAAAACGACCAAAACTTGGTCGCGTTATAAGATACTGTAAATTAGCTACTATTAGTCACCGACCGATAAATAGTCATTTATATGCACATTTTAGTCGTTTTTTTAGTAACTAATTAACCATTTTGTACTAGTGATATGTTCACAAAAATTCATGCACCCAACATTTTGAAAGAATTGTGTGGAAAGTGGGGAAGACATTATTTCATATATGTTGAGTGGTTCATACCTAGACATGTGGCCTCCTTTTTTATAGGGCTTCTTCTCCTCCATTTCGATAGTTTGCAAGGGGAAGACCCTAGTGGGAAAAAATAGGGGAGGTGAGAAAGGGGATAGTTTGGAGGGGTTAGGGAAGGGTAATGGGAGTGGGAAAATATAGGGATGTGGACAAGGGTATTAGGGAACTATAGGAAGTGGAATGGGGTTAAATGGGTATGTGAATTAGGCTAGGGAATTTTTACACCCTCCTAGTTAGGTAAACTGCCAAAAACACAACATTAAGCTAGGGTTTAGGTTTTGGAGATTAGGAAATGAGAGTGAGGAGGTGTGAAGGTTATGGGAGATGCTTTTTATTGTGATGGAGGGTAATAGGTCTATGGGACAAATGTATTTACCTTGAAAATTTGAAAATAAGGGTCACCCACCAAAACATATCGTGGGGACAAATGGAGGATTTGCTGTAATATCCCAAAAGGGAGAATGCAGTAATACTTAAACACAATATAAGAACTGCAACTAAGTAAAAAATAAATCTCAAGAAAAAAACAGAATTTACAGAGAAGCTGAGCCATTTTATTATATGGAGATGATTCAGTTACACAATGTACAAAAAATGAGTAGATCTAGCCAAAGAGATGGCCTAGAATAACCTTTCCATGATACTACAACTAGCACTATGTAACTAGTGATCTTACAGGAAGAAATATTGTTGTTATAAAAAAATATGACCCTGAGAGGCTGCTCACCAAGTAGACTTCATGTAACTTTTTCAGACCAATCTTTTGGCTGAGGCTTAGCCTCCTCAACCTGAGAGGGCTCTCTCAAAGGTTTATGATTTTGACTAATGAATAGATGGATAATTCTAAAAATAAAAGGATAAAATGTATAATTGGTTGTATCAAAGATTAGAAAACATTCATTTAGACATGGAGTCAAGATATTCTTCAAAAAAACATCATAATCTATTTAGCATGGAAGTCAAGGCACTTGGAGTGTAGGTTAATAAATAAAACAGTAACACAGTGAAAAACAAAGTCTATTTGCATGTGAAGGAAGTTAGAGAATTGTCAAATGAATTCTAAGTAACACATAAAAATACTACTGCAAATAGATAATGAGGAAGGCGATAGAAAGATGATACACATAAACTCCTTATGAATCTTGAGTTGTCAAAACAGATCTCTGTATTAAGTTGAAAAAGGCATAGTCAACTACAATAACATAGTCAATTTCTAATGAAAATTCCCGACCTGTATGAATTCGACTTCATGCTCTATATAGAGAATTTACAATCTAGGATTCCTTGATCCTCCACTAGAGAATTCGAATTCTCTTATTTTGACACCTTTTCTAATCTTAAACATGCCATTAATTACAAAGTGACAACTTTACTGCCTTTGAAAAAGTCCCAATTCTAATAGGAGTGAAACTCCTAAATATGTTTGCAATAGCCTTATATAAACTTAAATAATTCCTTTGACAGCTGCAATCCCATGTATTCGAACTTTGATGATGCTTCCACCTTTGAGGTAATCCTGTTGATGATGCCAAAAACTGTCCTAAAAATCAGGAGACAGGTTTCCTGCTTTTTAGCCCTTAACTTCCATTTTCATATTCGAACACTTGTTAACATTGATAGCTTAGTTTCATATGTGTCACATGTGTTAATCATTGCCTTGAAACCTTTAATCTTCCACCTGTGCAAATAAAAATCTCTGACATAGTGTAAAAGGGTATGAATATGTTTGCGCTACGAAAGTAGCCTTTTTTCGTAGCGCAGTTTGTATGTAATTGAAAACTTTCATTTAACCCCTTTTTTCTCTTGTTTTAAAATTGGAGCCTTTACCTGTAGTCTCCATGCTTCCACCAGCAACATTTAAACTCAAAACCCATCAACCTTATCTCCAAAATTCATATGTAAAAATGCAAAAAGTCATCTTCACCAGTTTCATAGCGTGCTACGAAACTACTGTGTAAGATTATTTCAAAATAGTCTTCATAAATTTTTTAAGTTGAGGATATTTACACTTCACAAGGACTAATATTTTTATCAAAAAACATAGTAACTTAACCTCAAAAATATGATTGTTATCAAAATTGGTCTTCACCTTAATGAAAAACTGATTTAAAATTTATCATTTTTCTACACTGTTCCATTACCCTGTTTCACTGTTACTTTAGCATTTCTTGAGATCTTGTTAGATGGATTTCTAAGTCCTCAACCTGTCTCCTTAGTCTCCTATTGCTGCTCCTCAAATGAGTATTCATAACCCTTACAAATCTTGCTTCTTTTATGGCTGGTACAGTCCAAGTGAAATATTGTGCTTCACTGCTAATTATTTCTAGTTTAGAAACTTTATCACCTTCCCAGAGGGCTTTCATCCTCTTGAAACTTGTTTTTTCAATAGCATGCTTTCTAGCTCTCTTCTTTAATATGAAAATTTCATAATTAGCTTATTTCAACTTTTCCTCCATCTCTTCATAACTGATTTTCTCTGTTTGTGTGGAGAATACTCTGTTTTTGGCCCTTTCTAGTATAGGTGAAGAAAGATCTATAAATTCTTCATGAATAGTAGATGTTTCCTCTATTTATTCTAGCTTAGCATTAAGCTCTTGCAATTTATTTGACTGTCTGGTTAGAGGCTTCCTAGCCTTGAAGACATATGCTGCATCCTCATCATTGAAATCCAATTTTTTATATGACTTCATCTTTTTGTGTTTATCTTCATCAATTCTTATGAAGTTAGCTTGTACCAAAGGGGACTCTTCTATGTATATGGCTTGCAATATAATATCTAAATTTCCCTTTAGACCTGGACTGTCACTTGTTCCTGAAAATATTGCTTTCCCCTTGCTTTTGCAACTTGACTCCTAGTCAATCTTTGTTGAACTTGTTTATCAGCTGACTGTTTCTGTGCAATTTCTTCAATTTCATCTAACCTTTTTTTTATAGATTGAGGAGTTTCTTTAATGAGATCTGATGTCTTTCCTACCTTTTCTTTCACCTTTTTCCTAGGTTTTAACTTCACAAAATTTTTTGTCCTTGTCACTATAGGTTTACTGGATTTTGCTGGTGGAGTTTCTTTTGCCTTAGGGTTACTGCCTGTAGTTTGAGCTTCTACTCCAAATCCACATAAAAATAAAAATTATGACCATTCTCTGTTAATCTTTTGGAGTTCATTTAAAACCATCAGTTTGATTATACCATGGTGAAATAGAGAAGTTTCACGCCCTTCAAATTTCATTTGAACCTTGTCTGCCATCTTAGCTATGCTTCTATATAGGAAAAATGGAAAGCCTAAAGATATCATGCATGTAAAATGTAATAGAAGTTTAAAATGGTATGAATAAACTTTATGATACCTGCCCTCTCATGTAAAGTACCTCTGGATATATAAGAGTATATTTGCATAGCTCTCTTTGATGCAACTTCTAGGAATTGCATTGTTTAAATCCATCTTTGTGAATTTTTTCTTAGAAACACCTTGCATGCCTCCATGTCAAATTTGAAACCCTTAAACCATGTTTCTTGCCCTCTAAGAATCTCAGTTACCAAAGCTATGGTCTCAGGAGTAACTGATAAATTTAATATTCAAATATTTGTGTTTGAACCACTAAAATTCAAGGCAAATTCCTTTGTTACCTGACTGTGTCCTCCCTACAACGTTTCACAAAAATTCAAACACCCTGCCTTCCTGAAGGCCTCTTAACACAATTTTTTCTTTAGCTAGGGCTCTTGTGCTTTCAGGTTCTGACCTTAGGCAATGTCATGACCTGTGACTTTTCTTCTCTTCTATCATTCTTGCACTCAGAAATTTCTGTCTACTTCCTGTAGAATCCGATTATCAGCCTCACTTGAATTGAAAACAGTTAGCCTCGCTTGATAGAACAGTCAACCTCACTTGTCAACCTCGCTTGATAATGGATGAGGAAAGCTTTGGTGTAAGATGACCATAAGCTTAACACTTGAAAAAGATATGTTGAAGTGTTTTGCATGAAAACTGGAATAAGTAATCAACCTTTTCAAATTCGAACTTGCCTTACACAATGAGACCTCTACGATTGCAATGATGAGTTTGAATGGCTACACGTTTTGGAAATGACCCCTAACTGACACCTAATGATGAAAACTTAATGTATTCTAGCTGATTTGATGATTTGACATGACTTCCTGTTGTGGCCAGCAACAACCCCCCTTTTTATTTAGTATTAGTAATAATATTAAATAAGTGGGGACCCTTAGTCAAAAAATCTAAAAAATTAATCAATTTTTCTTTCCTTTCTCAAATAAAACTTACTATCATAACTTAGGGAAATTCCTTTGGAAATATTTAAATACACTTAAGTTTATGATAGATTAGAATAAAATCTTTCTTTGAAGAAAATATCGCATCTATCGCAATAAGTATATATCCTTTGCAAAGTAAAATCTTCAAAATTGCGATAGCACGATCTCAAAAAACTATGCATTAAAATATTGATCGCAAACCGCATATCACAGAAAAGGTGTTTAACGAATATTTTTCATAATTATATTTTGCGATATTGCGATTTCGCGATGCTATGAGACTGCGATTTGTGAATGTTGCGATTCGCGATAATTGCGATCTTGCAATGATTTCAATATAAGGATATTGTGATCTGCGATATTGCGATATTGCGATATTGCATAGCAAAGCGCAGATCGCAATATCGCAGATTCTTAAAAGCTCGTTGTACGAAGTAAATCTTCTCATAAATCGATATCCGTTATACGCTTTAATGTCAAATTAATGAATGGGTTGTCAATTATTGATGAAAAGGATTTTGTTTTGATTGAAAGGTTGTTTCGTGTTAAAATAATATATTTCATCCACCTTCAGCATTTAAAAATATCCCGTCACCTTTCTCATATCATTACTCTCACTTAATTCGTAAAACCGCAGGCGCGAAGAAGCAGAAGACTATACAAAGCAATCACAGAGCATTATGGGAAAGAAAGAGAAGGCTCCAAGTTCTGAAAATAAAGAGATGGCTTCCTTATACGCAGATACTGCTTGCAACAAGGACGTCGATATCACCACTTGGGAGGGTATGCATAATCTGCTCGAAGAAGAAAATCCCAAAGGAATGGAAGTTGCAGCTACTGCAGGTTCAAGTAATTCCTCTGAAGGATCTCTTACAGAATTGGCTTGTTCATTTTTTCACCGAATAGCAGCAAGACCAAGAATTCTTCCATATATAGATATGATAAAATGGGTGCTGGATAGCACCGATATTACGGACAGGCAATTTAGAACTCAAGGTCAAGAGCTCATCGGGTCGTTCACTATAGAATATTTGAGGCTTATGTATCATTTGCAGGAGCCTCAGGCGACTTACAACAAACAATTCATGGAGAAATTTGCCAAGGAAAATGAAAATTTGGCGAAATGCACCAAGGAATGGACCAAAAGAGATGAACCATTGAAGAAAGACAAACACGGTATGTACAGTACTGGTTCACTCACCTCTCCATATTGTTTTGCTGCTATTATGTTATGCAGGCTTTTTGGAAAGCCTGACATAAATAAGGTCTTGCCTGAATGGCTTCCGTTATTGAATGCTGCTGTTAATGCTACCATTGTAGACTGGGCCAAAATATTGTCTGATAATTTAGCCACTGCTATTTTCAATTACCGGTCTAAACAGACTGTTTCTCAGAGGATTTATCCTCCCTTTTATCTATCTGCCTATGTTATGGATTCAATCTACTTTGTTTCTAAATTCCCTTTAATGGGTTGGCAATGGAAAATTCATGATCCTTTGCCCATTCATGTATATCACAAAGAAATTTGGGAATCAAAGTTTATTCCTCATTTTTACAAGATTTTCCATGGCATAATGTTGCCTCTGTACAGAATATTGTATAATAAGGATGCTCCAAGGTTTTCCCCGGAGGCAGAAGTCGACATTCTCCCTGTCGCAAGATGGTTTGGAGAAGAATTGTTTACCTATGTGAAGGTTTTTGGAAGTTCTGCTTCCCCTCATGTTTTACCCCTGTATGTTCCGGATAAACTTATAGCTCAAGAAATTGCATATCAAACCTGTGGCGAAGGAGGTTTGACAAAAGAATTAAAGGATAAGAAGAAGGCCATATGGCCACAATTTCCCGTAGCTTGCGGAGCATATTCATTGTTTGATGTTGGTCACGCATTTAAAGAAGTGAGCAATATTACATGCTTACAACTGTTCAAGTTTTCGAGAAGGCTATTCGATCCATATGATGTTGTAAATAATTTCACCACTTCAGTCAAAGTAAGAGTATTTTCTGGAGAAGAAGATCCTTTTGATAAAATGTTTCAAGAAAAATGTTCATTTAAAGAAGTTTTGCATTTAGCACAAGCACGGTTATCCCCAGAAGAATTTCAAGAATTTAAAATCTACAGAGAAAATTAGAGAGCACAATCTCTACTGATGCAGAACAATTAGATGTCTTATGAAAGGATCCTACTACAGATCCAACTGAGAATCTTACTAAATTATCTCAGATTACAGGAGCTTACGCTTCCGCAACTATTGACAAAGAATCTAAGGTATGGCTATTATTAAATGAAAAAGAAGATCAGATACAAGTTCTGTAACAACAATTGCAACAAGCCCATGCTAATAGTGAAGCATAGATGAAACTTGAAAAGTTATAGCAAGAGCTTCAACAAATGCAAATCGGATATCAGAAAAGTTTGGCCGATAAAGAGAAACAAATACAGATTATCCAAGAGGAGCACAAATATGACCCCAAACTTCCAGATTTTATCTCAGAATATATTTCTTTGAATAATCAACTACTGCAACAACAAGATATATTATGCCAGAAAATCTCGCAATGGAACTCTTTTTGTCAAGAAAGTGATAAAATCACTAATCATGTCGTAGAATTATGACATGATTATGATTTAACTAATGAAAGAGTTACTAATTATTTGGCATGGAAAAAGACAGAAGAAGGAAAAAGAGTTGGTGCACCAATTATCAATGACAGTCATAAAGAAATACTTTTCAATAATTGGGATGCACAGATCAGAGAAGCAGAAAAAGCGGCAGAGGACTCAGCTACAGCAGCAGGAAATATTACCGATTGTGTAAATGAAAATTTTCACAAGGCTAATTTGATTTCAGAAACTATTCAGGGATACCTTCCACAAGCACAACAATTGCAAACAGAGTGGAAACAAAAGGCGGAAGAAAAAGCAAAATCAATTCAAGGATTGACAAGATTAAATTGGGATTCTTACTGGACATATCTAGTAAAACCACACAGTCAATGCAGCACTCTTAATTGCATCATTAATTTTGCTGAGAAGATCGCGCCTACACTTGCCGATTCTGTCTTTTCGGGACAGTTGAAATCTGAAGTCGGCTAGCCACCTCTTCTCAAAACAATGCTGGATGCTTGCAAATTCAGAGATAAAATTCATAAGTAGTTAGTTGATAGTTTTCAATTTTAGATTTAGTTTCAGTTTTACTTTATTTTTTCCTAGAAAAAGGACGGTCATTTAAACCGAATCCTAATTTTTTGTAATAAATTATTTTTAGATTTAGTTAGTAGTATTTAAACCCTTCTCATGCATTTAGAGAATGGTCCTGAAATTTGTCAAAAACTTGTCCTCAGAACATGCATTTCTGCACCCTCCGAGGAGGTTTTGATGAATGAATGGAACGAGATTTATTGATATCTATGTCTAATATCTGTTACTGATGTTTCACTTCTATACTCTTAATAGATGTTGGATTAAGAAGAGATAAATAATTATTGCTTCTAGCTCATGAGTAGAACCAGTTATAAATGGTACTTTTATCTCTTAACTGTTTCTGTTTTTGTGTGTTAAAAGTGATATTTACGTTTAGTTATTTATATATTGATGCTTGAATTCTTGAGTTATCATTTGGCACTTTTGTACGGTGATAGCTATTTATTTGTGCTTGATATATGAATAGCTTAATATGCAATATGTTTTTCACAACTGTTTCATCTAATTTTTTATATGAAGTGGTTTATCTTTATTGAATTCCTTTCTTATAACAGTTGAATGATCTTTATTATAGATTGTTATCTGAAATCATTTTAGATCGCATAAATAGAAATATTTACATCCCGGGTTAGTTTAGAGTTAGATATTTCTTAGAATATAATTTGCATATGATTAGATTAGAAATAGATTAAAAGCATTTTACTTAGGAATTTTAGAAAAGAAATATAAAATCTCAAACACACATACACATATTGGGAAACTGGTCCCATTATCCCCAGTCGGACCCACTACACCAAACGGAAAAGGAGCTGGTAACCAAGGTCTGGACCGAGTGGGTATCCCCCTTGTTGTAGACCCGATTTTCGAGGCTTTAACACTTCCCTATGAATCCGCGTTTTCGTAGCACGCTTAGTGCATTTTTGGGGATATGTGCTATGAAATTAGCAGTGCTTTTGTAGCGCAAAACTATTTTTTTTTAAACTGGCTATACTATGAAAGTGTGGTTTTGTGGCTTATTGCAAAAAAAAAAATTCAAAGTTTAAAACATGACTTGTAAATGGCTGATGGGACCTTTAAACCATGAAATGAAACCTTTAAAATTTATTTGGAAATGAAAATGACACTTTTAAGACTTCAAACCCTATCACTTACCCTTTTAAGAATGAGATGACTCAAGACCCATTTAACACCATAAATAGAAACAAGGAAAACCTTCAGAGTTTAGAAAGAAGTAACTTTTATAGTGATAACAACTATGTTGTCCCTTCTTCTAAAGATATACATGAAATTATACAAAAGGAAATGTAGATTTAGGGAGCTCAGGAGCTCTAATGATGCCAAGATTCAATATCTGGCCAATGTGATGGGAACCCAAGATAACCCAGAAAGGATTTTCCAGATCTACAACTTTGGAAAATCACCCTCCTAGGGTTTGATCCTTTGTCTGCTAGGTTTATAGATCTGAAGCTAGATCTAATCTAAATATGGCTGCAATATGATGTATAAACATATATATTATTTGAGGGTTGATCCCTCCTTCAGATCTATAAGCTAGGAGCTTGAGATCTTGCCTTCTCTTCCTCCTCCTTCAAGTTGTAGCAAATGAATATGCAGCTGCTACAAAAACTGCGATGTACAAGAGAGAGAGGCTTTATGCCCGCTAAAATATGTTTTAGTAGCCTCCAGGCTAATGGAAATACTGATGGCAAGGTGAGGGGATGATCCCTCATAGGATTAATAGATGAAATGATAGAAACTTCCTTACTCCTTTGGATTTGCAATGATGGAAAACGTAATTCTAGATGGAATTACTGCTTCTAGGAGGTCAATAACTCTTGGCCTAATTCTATATCTAAAATGAAGCCCTGTGAATGCTGGTCTTCAAGCCCAAGGTGATAAGAATAATCCTACATCAGTTCTCTAGCTGAAATACTGAAGACAACCTCCACCTTCCAACTGATCTTTAGAAATAACGTAATTCCTAAAGGTAGATGTTTTTCAGATGATGGAAATAATAAGTGGCACCAATGCATGATGTAAAATTAAGTTACAACCCTCTCTCCAGATCTACTCAAAGAAAGAGGTGGGATTCCCAACTAGGAACACCCTGTGCTAAACAACACTTGCAATATTTGCTAAACAACACAAGAAAGCAATGAATGTCACATGACAACTCTAGATCTAAATAGACCTAAAAATCTATAATCAATAGCCTCCCTTCATTGTGTCTTCATCTCCTTTATATAGTTTATGAGCCTTCCCATGCCTTGGCCCTCATCTAAACTATGTTGTGCATGTGGACATGATCCTCCATGTTTGACTGTGTTGTCTCTCCAAGTCATCCATCATGTCTAGGTGCAATGTACACCCTCTCCATCATGTGTGCATTAATGGCAAAATGCCTCCATCATCTCATCATGAATTCTCCATGATATTCTGTTTGATTCCTTCCAAGATCTTAGTTGACTACTTCAACCTCCATGATCTATCTCATTAATGAGACAAATATCCAATTCCATTCACATTAGTAGTGGCTCTACTACCTCATTATTTAGATCTAGACTTAATTAATCCACATTCACACATAAAAAGTGGATATTTATTCATCTTGAGGATTATGGGTCCCTCCACCCTTTTATTTACTCAAGTCATTCAGAAAATTAAGAACTCTAATATTCCAAATATCAAGTGAAAATTTGGGAATATTACAGTCCTCCTTGGAAAAATGTTGCTTGTCTGGAAAGCAACTGAAAAAGTGGATGCTACATGAAAAATCCTCCCTCAAAATGGCAGCCTCATGTGGAAGGCCTTCCCATCTATCATAATGTATCATGCATGTCCAACTCCAAAGCTGCCTCTCTAGAATATCCTCCAACTGAAAAGTTAGATACCCTTATTCATCAATGAATCTCCAAGTGGCAACCATATGATGACCAAAGTTGTCCTCTATACATGAGATACATAAGATGAAGTGGTTCATTCCCAAAGTGGAAAGATCCAACTCATGAATTATATCTCCAACCCATGACACATAGAGTAGATTACATCTATCAATGCCCTCATCATTAGCCTTGTTGGCTATGTAGGAATCAAACATCACATCATCATAGTGAAAAACAAGAAGTAGAGACATATGGGGAAACATGAAAAATGTCAAAGCATATTCTCCTAATAACAACGAACACAACAAGGCCTTCTGCTGCCATGCTATATCATCATGAAAACAAGTAAGAGAACCATAATCTCTCAAAAGAAGCCACCGCAACAATGTTTCTTGTTGCCATGCCAAATCATCAATGAGAATATGAGAGCCATACTCTCTTAAAAGAAGCCATCTTAGCAAAGCCTCTTGCTACCATACCATATCATCATTGTACCAAATGTAGTGGCCATATTCTCTCAAGAGAAGCCACCTTAATAAGGCATGTTGCTGCCCCATCACATCATCATCATACCATGTACGATGACCATAATTCCCCAATAGAAGCCAACACTGTAAGGCCTCCTGTTGCCATCCTTCAACAATATCATGCAATGTATGGGAAGAATTCAACCCATACTCTCCCATTAGTAACCATAGCAACAAGGATTCTTGTTGCCACCTTACATTATTATGGTGCAAGTCATGGAGCAACAATATAGTAGTGGACATGTAAAATGTCTAATCAACATAATACAAACAAGTTCCTTTATGCCACATCATGTGAGAGTTATACTTCCTCCCAACCCCAAGTACATACATGAACATGAGATACATCCCAAACAAAATTACATGTAAATATAGGAGACATATCCCAAACCAGAGTAAATACATGGACATAAGATATATCATGATATGTATAAACTCTCTCATCAAAAACCAAAGTAACCATGCATTTTTCTTATGCATTCTTCCAATGATGTATAAGGCATGAATCAGAAAAATATGACTCCTTGAGTGGTAACCATACTCACCCAAGAGCAACCAGTGCAGCCATGCTTCTTGCTAGCCTGTATCATAGATCTGCAAGTGTTTTGGCAACCCCCTGCTCCATACTATCAACCATTAATCCCAATGTGGATGATGGATCTCATTATGCAAATACTTGGTATCCTCCCATTGTAAGACATCAACCTCCTCAAACTGATGAAGAACTTTTCACTCCATGAAATGTTGAAGTGCACCTCCAATGAAATCTCTTGATGAGACCTTCTTCTCATCCATGGCCTTCCGAAACCAATGAGGTTCTGGATATGCTGCAGGTAGAAGTCTCTCTTTGAGTTGTGAGATGCTCATTGAGAAAGTGTCATCAAGAAAGGAGAAAATATTTCTCATCTCAAGATGTCTACCATTCATCATCTTAGCCTCCATTGCTTCATGAGTGAAGCTACCTTCTGAATGCTCCAAGAATAATGGGGCCTCTTCATTATCACTGCTACTAAGTGACAACATTGTAGATATGCAGGCTAATACATATATTATCTCAAATAAAGGTACAATACTGATTTCATAACTAGTCATTGCACATAGGATCATGCTCATCCCTTCTTCTGAAACTCTACACTTAAACTGAAAATGTTGAATGTAGTCCATCCATGACAAAATGGGATATATTTTCATCTCCTCCTTGATTAGATCAAGGGTCCTCTACGCAGTGATATGTTGCTGCTTCAAATCAACATTTTTTTCTAATCCTTGGTTATGTATTGGCCCTGATGGCATGTCCCCATAAGTTCCAATAAGATATACTGAAACAATAGGTGATGAATGTGTATGCATACCTTGGATCAACTGATGTGTGGGAAGCTCTTGATAGAACACAAGAGTTCCTCCAACCAGGACAATGATGTCTCCAATTGCTGGTAAGAGAGATGGATGCTCTTCAACCAATGTACTAGCACTGGAATCTTCCTCCTCTTCCTCATGCATCTCCCGAATCATGCATGGGACTCTATGTGTCAAGAGCTCAATACTATCTTGCAAAGTTACAAGTGTCTCTTCTCCAGATGTAAGTACTTCTGCGGCTGGTGGTGAATGTAGTGACTCCTTGTCCAGAGTGACAAGAATGACATCCCCTTTTGTCTCCTTAGGATATGTCTCTTTGTGGCACATCTATGTATTCTTCAAATCAAGCTTATTCCTCAATTTGTGAAAGAAATTTGAATATTTAGTCACTTGGCATGCTCCATGTGACTAAACCACCAATCATTGGCTTCACCCAGAAGATGAAGTGCTACAATTTGGACAACCTATTTTTCAGCTACAGGATGTAGCATGAAAAATGTATCTAACTCTTTCCTCCAAGCCTTAACAATGCTTGAGGAATACTCATCAAAATGTAGGAAAATGGAATCTATTGTGCCTCTTCCTTCTACTGCTGCTATATGATCTTCTTTCTTGTTTGAGTTCAAAGAATTCTTAGAGCGTTAGACTCTCTTTGAAAGCTTTAGACTATTCCTTGTACTCTTCAAGATATAAACTGAGAGTCTCATGAGTCTCATGTTCTCTTCTTTCTTCATTTCTATGCCTCTCACCTTCTCCAAAGAAAGTGGGCATAGTAGATCTATGAGGAGATCCATGATTCTCTGGTCTTATTTTATGCTGATAGGAAGTGCTTGGACCTTCCTTATCAAATCTTCTTCTTGGATATTCTTTTTGCCTTTCCTTCTTCATTTGATTAACCTCCTTGGAGAGGTCTTGATTGGATATAAAGAAAGGAGTGGCAAGACTATAATCCTCCTTCATGATAGATCTCATCTATCTGCTTCTTCATTTGATGCAAAATATGAAGTGTCCACAACATGAGCCAAAGATCATGCTCCGATACCACTGTAATATCCCAAAAGGGAGAATGTAGTAATACCTAAATAAAATATAAGAACTGCAACTAAGTAAACAATAAATCTCAAGACAACATCAGAATTTACAGAGAAGCTGAGCCATTTTGTTATATGGAGATTATTCAATTACACAATGTATAGAAAATGAGTAGCTCTAGCCAAAGAGATGACCTAGAATCACCCTGCCATGATGCTAAAACTAGCACTGCATAACTGGTGAGCTTACAGGAAGTAATACTGTGCTATTCCTTCTGTTGAAGATATACATGAACTACTACAAAAGGAAATTTAGATCTAGGGAACGCAGGAGCTTTGATGATGTCAAGATTCAAGATCTGGCCAATGTGATGGGAACCCAAGATAACCCAGAAAGGATTTTCCAGATCTACAACTTTCGAAAATCACCCTCCTAGGGTTTGATCCTTTGTCTGCCGGGTTTATAGATCTATAGCCAGATTTGATCTAAAGATGGCTGCAATATGATGTATAAACAGATCTATTCTTTGAGGGCTGATCCCTCCTTCAGATCTACAAGCTAAGAGCTTGAGATCTTGCCTTCTCTTCCTCCTCCTTCAAGTTGCCGCAACTGAATATGCAACTGCTAGAGAAACTATGCTATACAAGAGAGAGAGGCTTTATGCTTGCTGAAATATGCTACAATAGGCTCTAGGATGATGGAAATACTGATGGCAAGGTGAGGGGATGATCCCTCACAGGATTAATAGCTGAAATGCTAGCAACTTCCTTGCTCCTTTTGATCTGCAATGATGGAAAATGTAATTCTAGATGGAATTACTACTGCTAGGAGGTCAATAAATCTTGGCCTGATGCCAGACCTAAAATGAAGTCCTGGGAATGCTGATCTTCAAGCCCAAGGTGATAGGAATAATCCTACACCGGTTCTCCAACTGAAATACTAAAGACAACCTCCACCTTCCAAACTGATCTTCATAAATAGTGTAATTTCCAAAGGTAGATGTTATGTAGATGATGGAAATAATAAGTGGCACCAATTCCTAATGTAAAATGAAGTACAACCCTCTCTCTAGAGCTACTCAAAGAAAGAGGTGGGATTCCTGACCAGGAACACCCTGTGCTAAACAACACTTGCAATCTTTGCTAAATAGCCCAAGAAAGCAATGGAATGTCACATGACAAATCCAGATCTAAAGAGACCTCAAAATCTATAATCAATAGACTCCCTTCATTGTTGTCTTCGTCTCCTTTATATAGTTTATGAGCCTTCCCATGCCTTGGCCCTTATCTAAACTGCGCTGTGCATGTGGACATGATCCTCCATGTTTGACTGTGCTGTCTCTCCAAGTCATCCATCATGTCTAGGTGCAATTTACACCCTCTCCATCATGTGTGCATTAATGGTACAACTCCTCCATCATCTCATCATTATTGCTCCATGATTTATCTCATTAATGAGACATGATCTCCAATTCCATTCACATTAGTAGTGGCTCTACTACCTCATTATGTAGATCTAGACTTAATTAATCCACATTCATACTTAAAATGTGGATATTTATTCATCTTGAGGATTATGGGTCCCTCCACCCTTTTATTTACTTAAGTCATTAAGAAAATTAAGAAATCTAATATTCCAAATATCAAGTGAAAATTTGGGAATATTACATTTTCACTCTAAAAACAATGAAAATGATCTGATAGGAGGGGTCAAATAGTTGTGAATTACTTGTAGAATGATGATGGACACTTTGATAGCCTTCAGAAACCCATAGAAACTAATTTTATGCCTCTTGGAGAGAAAACATTGCGTTGTAAGGAAAACGTAGCATGCAGGTTAGAAAACGTAGCGTGTAGGGTAGAAAACACAACGTGGCTACTTGGCATCACTTTTGGAGCATGTTTTGAGCTTAAAATTGATGAAGAAGAACTTGCTGATGAGTGATAGATCTTTATCAATGATATGAATGAGAAAATAAGTTGAAATTATCTTTTATAACTTGTGATAGTCAATTTTCTTCAAAGTAGTGGGGTGGCCCACCACATGTTTTTTCATTTTTTCTTTGAAAACTATGCAGCTTAGGAACTTTATATGTAGATTAGGAACATTATGAACTTATTACATCATTTTTAATAAAAATTACACTTGAAACAAACTTATTGAGAAATCTCCCTATTACTACTCCTTCATTTGTCGGATTTATGCATGAAATGACTGATTTTGATGACTCAAAACCCTAATTACCTAATGGAGACACTGAGCTAGATGAAGACCATGATGGCATGCTTGAAATGAATATGGAGACCTTGAAATGATGACTCATCCAACTGAGAGATGATAATGACCAACATGTGATATTTTTTGGAAGGAGTAGTAATAGTCCTAGACACCACTAGCGAGTGACCAAATTTTTATTTGAAGACCTACTAAAACCATGAAATTTTGACTTGACAACCTAATTTTTTTTTTGAAAGAGCCCATTTGATCATTGATGATAGGCATAAATGATTGACACTAACATTGGCTCCAACTAGGGATCGAATTTCCTTGGAGGTGTCAAGAACACCGTATACCAAGTAGCCTAACCATTGGGCATGGAGTCAAAAATCAAAAGACCCAACTCAAAACTGAAAACAAACTGAAAAATTGAACTGAATTTGACTGAAACAAAAACTTACAAAACTTATTGATGGTAGAATATCATCGAGACTTGAGGGCTTCAAATCCTGATGACAACCACCCACCTGCTGAAAAAATATGTACAATCATGTGAAATGATCCTTCCAGTGTAACCAATCCGAAAAATGGCTACTTACTGAAATCCTACTCACACTTTCCTTGAGTAGGTAGAAAAAATGAAAGCAAGAAATTCTGAGTGTCCACTAAAAATGTGCTCATGATCCAAAACTGCAAGAAAATACATCGTCCCTAGTGACTGTAGCAAATCAATGTAAGTATCTTCAATAATTTGAAATGTTACCTTGTCTTGAGATCTAGAAAAAACACAAGCACACCCTTCATTTTGATTTGAAAGAATACTTGTTTGTTGATCCATAGGAAGGCATAGGTAAGTGTGACATTCTACTATCTGAGTGTTGGTTGTAAACTCCTTAAGTATGAGCAACTCTGATTCTATCTCTGGCATACTGTCTCCCTCAGATTCATACTCTTCCAATTCCTAGTCTAAATCATCCTTGAACATAAAACATTCTTCAATATTATTAAACATGTCAGCCCTATCCTCTTCATGAAAGAAAAAAGTTCCTGATTGTTGATCTCTTTGCAAAAAAATATCCTCATAAATTGGCTTACTCACCACAACTTCTTGTATAGTTTCATGAATCTCATGACTGTCATCATTTAAATCCATATTTTCATCTTCAACAATGGAAGAAATTTCACTCACACATTCTTCATTGTGTGAACATTGAAAACCTACATTAACTTGGGATATAACATGAATGTTTAGGAGCTGATCTATTTTGTCTTCAGACAGAGGAGAAAATTGAGTTTTATAGCAATTAACATTCACTTGGTGATTTTCATTTTCAAGATCAAGAATTGGCATTTCTCTTTCTTGGTCCTAGTACATTTCATCCAAGGAGGAGACTACTAATTTATGTTGGGAGGAAAAATCATAAAGGGCTTCTAACATCTCTTCTTCCATACATTCTTCATCCCCATATAAATTTTCAAGAAATTTAATGAAATTTTCAGAGATCTCACAACAACTATCAATCATCATTAAGGAAAAATTATAGCTTTGATACTCTTGAAAGAAAATTGAATGAAAATAATTTAGAGAATATAAACTAGTAGATGGAAGAATTTCATATCATTTCCTTTCTTTTTCCTCCAAAGTAGCCATGAAAATTTTCATCAGATAATCTTCAAGAAACTCAATCTTTAGTCTACGAATATCAGAATGAAATTTTACCAAATGCAAACTAGCATCTTCTCCATCCTGGCCTTTAAATTTTGGCAGCCTTGTTTGCCAATATATACAAGAAATACGGTTCAAAACCAGGAATATGAGCTTGATTCAAAGGAGCATATCTTCGAGCAGTTGAATCTATCTTCAAAACAATGAGGTCACCAGTAATTTCTTCAAAATACCGGTCCTTGAACACTGGAGTCGCCAAGAAAAATTTTGAACCTTTGGATTATTCAACACTAGAGTCGCCAAGTGATTACTGTTCACCATCATCAATAAGATTTGATCCTTTCATGATTTCCCCGAGAAGATCTGTCACTTTGTTCCCCAACAATGGCGCTAGAAATGATAGCCTCCACAACGTCCCAAGGCTAATGAATGGATGCCGATGGAGGTAACCTCAAACCAAGCTTTCAGTTTGGTGGATAGCCCTACCAAACTAGAGAGGGCTCTCTCTATGAGATCACAACCAAAGGGTAGGTAGATCAAATGTATCAAAGGGATACAATTGCAAACATATAAAGGATAAAGGTATTAATGATTTAGTGATGGATTAGGATTTTGTCGGTGTAGTGTAGGGTTTGAAATAATGGAGTGGATATTAATTAGCATGCATCATGAATTCATTAAAACTAAAGGAAATAAACATGAAATTATTTTCCCAAACAAAACAGAGCCACAAAAGAATTCTGGTTATCAAAATTTTAGGAACATCACTGAGGAAAGAAAGGCATGGAAAGAGAATATACATATCATTCATTAGAGACTATAACAGAGAAAAAACAACATAAAAAACTCACTGCACATGAATTCCTAGATAATACCTGCAACTATTCCTCTAAATTTCTGAATAAAAGCTAAAGCAAAAGAAAAAATGGTCTCAAACCTCTAACGTCCAACTAGTCAAAGGACCATGAAAATCATACATATATACAAAATATCATCTCCCAACTCTCAGGGTTCGAATCCATAAGTCAAGGAACTGATCATCTCATCCTCTCATCTAAACCCTAAATACTAGGGAGGTGAACAAGACTCTCCCTAAGGTATAAAAACTGATTCTTTTGACCATTTATGACCTTTAAAAGCATGTATTTGCCTCATATTTACCATTAAATAGCTTAATTACATCTCAAAACATCATTACATCATCAATATTGACAGATTACATGAGAAAAGGTGAAACTGGACCAAGTCAACTGCAAAAAATGACCTTCAGGAGAAAACGTAGTGAATTTTGCTAAAAACGTAGCATGCTAGGAGAAAATGTAGTGTGTGAGGTAAAACTAAATTTTGGAAGCCTTCCTGGAGTCCAAATGCTGATATGAAAATTGCTAGAGATAGCTCTTTTAGTTGGCTACATGATGGAATTTTCAAGCACTGAAATTTACTAATTTTAGCCCTTGAAAAATTCATTCTCCCATAAACACTATGATATGGTATGTCAAGCAATGAGGGAAGCATCACCAAGAAGATCCAACTTTCTCTTCTCCTTTTTCTTGATTAGGGTTTCCTTGAGTTTTTCTTTCAATGGTTTGACCTTAACCTTATAGACTTGATTCCTGGTATAGTAATGAGTAGCCATGTGTCTTTGCAATTTGTTGTCTCTTTTAGCCCTCGTTAGCAGATTTTCCAAGTGTCCATTAACTATATCCAGCCAATATTATATGTCTTGTTCAATATCTACTAGTATAAGCTCATCCACTCTCATTTGTGCCTTAGGTGGAAATATCTTTCTTTGCTGCTGAAGTACTCTCTTTAGGCCTCTAGTTATTGGCCTCTTCCTTCTAACATGTTCTTCATGCTCATCTAAATCATCAATCTAAACTATTGACTTTCATTTTACTGCCTATTTACTAGTTTTCACCTTATGTCTATTCAAAATAAGTTGGTTTACCTTCAACTGCATGTTTTCCTGCTCAAGGAATGAAATCATGAAGTTGGCCCTGGACAATCTGTCCTTAATCTCTCTAATCTCATTATGTTTTTCCATGATTACCTGCTTTGTGGATTTAAGTTTTTCATCCCTCTCCAAATCTACCATGTCACTTTTAGGATGGGATGGTCCTTCACTTTTCAAAAGTGGCTCATGTTGTGCTAGTGATCTTTGTGCCATTGATGTAGGCTTAGCCCTTCCACATTTTGTGGAGAAAACACAAGCCTCTTGCCTCTATGATAGGTTTTGGTCACCTCAAACCTCAAGGGTTTCTTCACTGAAACTATGCTCGATGAAACAATCTCCATATGTTAGGATGGTGCTGATGGTGTAGCTGATGATATATCTTGGCTAGTTGTTTGACTAGTAGATGGAAAAAAGTCATTAGACTGAATGAATGTCTCCCAAGTTATTTTATTCTCCTCAAGCTGGTGCAAGATGATGATCTTGATGAGGGCATGGTGAAAGAGAATGGCTTCATGATTACTTTGTCTATGTTTCACCTTCCCTGCCATCTTAATGAAGATATTGTGGAGATAACAGGATAGATTAAGAGGTTTCATCCCTGTGAAGTGCATGAGAAATAAATTATGATATTTGCACAACTTATTAAATCTATCCTCGCATGTGAAGTACTTCATAATGACCCTTATCAATGGAGAAAACTCGTTAAGAAGCTGATCAATAGGAGAAACTTTCTTGATGCTATCTTTGTAATGATATTTGATGTAAGAGCTGTAATTTTTCATACCCAAATATAGGTTTTTGAACCACTTCTCGTCACTATTTGGTATCCCTATTTCTCTAGCTATGGCTTCATTTGTGATTGTGAAGATGATCCCTATAATTGTGACTTTATCTTCTTTAAAGTGAGTGGCAAACAAACTAGTGAGCTTGGCATGGTATTTGACCCTTTCATTTTGCTCACAAAAATTCATGCACCCAAAATTTTGACAGCATTGTGTGGCAAGTGGGGAAGAAATTATTTCGTCTATGTTGAGTGGTTCATACCTAGACATGTGGCCTCCTTTGTTATAGGGCTTCTTCTCCTCCATTTTGATAGTTTGCAAGGGGAAGACCCTAGTGAGCAAAAACATGGGAGGTGAGTAAGGGGATAGTTTGGAGGGGATAGGGCAAGGAAATGGGAGTGGGAAAATTTATGTAGGTGGAAAGGGGTCTTAGGGAACTATAAGAAGTGGAATGGGGTGAAATGGGTATGGGAATTAGGCTAGGGAATTTTTACATGGTCCTAGCTAGGTAAACTTCCAAAAACACATCATTAGGCTAGGGTTTAGGTTTTGGAGATTAGGAAATGAGAGTGAGGGGGTGTGAAATCTATGGGATATGCTTTTTACTATGAGGGAGGGTAACAGGTCTATGGGATAGATGTATTTACCTTGAAAATTTGAAAAGAACGGCCACTCACCAAAATGTAGCATTGGGACGAATGGAGGATTCACACTTTAAAAAAATGAAATTGAACTGATAGGAGGGGTCAAGGAGTTTTAAATTACTTGTAGAATAATGATGGACACTTTGATAGCCTTCAAAAACCCTTAGAAACTTATTTTATGCCACTTGGAGAGAAAACGTAGAGTTGAGAGGAAAACGTAGCATGCAGGCTAGAAAACACAACATGGCTGCTTGGCATCACTTTTGGAGCTTGAAATTGCTGAAGAAGCACTTTCTTATGAATGAGAGATCTTTATCAATGAGATGAATGAGAAAATGAGTTGAAATGGTCTTTTATAGCTTGTGATAGTCAATTTTATTCAAAGTAGTGGGGTGTCCCACCACATGTTTTTTCTTTTTTTCTTTGAAAAATATGTAGCTTAGGAAATTTATATGCAACTTAGGAATATTAGGAACTTATTACAACATGTTTACTAAAAATTACACTTTAAATAGAATTTATTAAGAAATATCCCTATTACTACTCCTTAATTTTCTAGATTTATGCATGAAATGACTAATTTTGATGACTGAAACCCAAATGACCTAATGGAGACACTAAGTTGGATGAAGACCGTGATGGCATGAATAAAATGAATATGGAGACCTTGAAATGATGACTCATCCAACTAAGAGATGCTAATGACCAACAAGTTATATTTTTGCAAGGAGTAGTAATAGTCCAGACACCACTAGCCAGTGAGAAAAATTTTATTTGAAGACCTACTGAAACCATGAAAATTTGACTCGAAACCCTAATATTTTTTTTGAAAGAGCCCATTTGATCACTGGTGATAGGAATAACAGACTGACACTAAAATATCTCCAACTAGGGATGGAAGCTCCTTATAGGTGTCAAGAACACCGTAGGCCAAGTAGCCTAACCATTGGGCATGGAGTCAAAAATCAAAAGATCCAACTCAAAACTGAAAACAAACTGAAAAATTGAATTGAATTTGACAGAAAAAAAAAACTTACAAAAATTATTGATGGCATCATATCACCAAGACTTGAGGGGTTCAAATCCTCATGACAACCACCCACCTACTGAAAACATATGTACAATCATGTGAAATGATCCTTGTGTTAGCCACCTATAAAATTAGTCATATCAAATGGTGGCTAAATAATTTTTCAAGCCTTCAAGAAACAATTTTTATGCCAAATTGTTAGTTCTTGAAGTCTTATGAAGGTGACTTATCCTTCAGAAAATCTTCACTGCTGTTTCCTTCATTTATCCTGAGAAAAGTCTATTGTTTACCAAAGAAAAGACTGCTGAAAAGTTTCATTTTCCCTCATTTTCCCTTCTCCATTTTCCTTATCCATTTTATCCTCAAAACTGTTCATTTTCCTCTCATTTCCTCCAAATTTCCCTTTAAACCTTTGAAAAATCCTTTGGAAGGTTTGAAACTCCTTTGTTCCCTTCTACCGAAAGCCAGGAAAACCTTGAAAATCCTTCATTTTGGCTTATAAAAAAAAAAAAAAAACGCATTTTTGGACTAAGGCCATAAGCCCCTTTGGCCTTAGCCCCCAACCCTTTTTCCTACATAAGACCCGAGGCTGTGAACTACTGTTAAACCCCTAGGTACTTATTGCAATTGGGGCATTCATGTGAAACACATTTCTTTTGTTACATTAAAACTCCGATTGCGATTGGCTCCTTTTTGTATAAAGCCCCCAATCCCTTTCTTCCTTTGTAAAACCAAGAGCCTCACAATCGGGCGCTAAAACACAAAAATAATTGTGCAAAAACCTATTTTCCCTTTGAAATTCAGAAAATGCTGACTTTCCTTCGTCTTCTTCTAAACCCGACAGTTCACGGTCTAAAAAATATCAACCGTTGATCTATTCCCTGATCAACGATCAATGAAATATCACATCGCGCATATTCATCAGGCACATTTGAAAGGCCCTTTCCTTTTGTTCCAATTCCGATGAGCCCCTTTTGTGTTAAACCCCTCAACCACTTCTCCACCATATAACCCGCGCCTAGGACCAAGCGATTAAGTCCCGAGCGCTAATTGCATCGGAGATTTTTCATCAGGCATATTTTAATAGTTATTTGCCCCCTCTAATTGGCCACCTTCCGATGGCTTCCCAACCGTTGATCTTCCCCGCCAGGCCTAGATTTGACAGCCCTCATTTCTCTGTTCATAATCCCATCCTTCTGCCTTCGGCATTCATAAATTAATCTCCGTCGTCGATCTGGTCCTCAGATCGACGGTCCTTGTTCAATCGCATCGGCGCTTTGTTCCCTTTTTCCCCACCAATTGCGATATTCCAATTGCATCTAGGTCGTCCATACATTAAGATCCGATGGTCTAGATCAATCCTCCCTTCCCTTTTTTATTTCATGAAACCCCGCTTTATAAAGTTTTTTGGGGAAATCTATGCCATTGATCTCTGTAGATCAACGACCCACATTGAACTATTCTCCGCCCAAACCCTCACCTCATATTTTATTCATTTGACCCCAAGATTGGATCTGGGCTTTTAATTCCACTCATTCGATGGTCTAGTTCAACTCGATAGGCCCAGCTCCTTTGGGTCCTACCCTTCCCAGAATCAAATCTCCGTCGTCCATCCTTGATTTGACGGTCAGGATTGAAACCACCTTGACCCTGCCCCACCTCTTTTCGCCCATGCATCTCCTCGCCATTGCGCTCTCCTCTCGACCATCCGATCTAAAGCCCCAGATGTGACGGCCAGTGTGTAGTTTCGCGTAAATTTAAGCCCGAAAGATAATGTTTCAAAATTATGTGATGAGGGTAGTTTTAAAAGGCCACGTGTTGGCCAGTAATGCATATCGCGTTCAAAAAGGTGAAACCGCCTTTCCTCCATATTATCATGTGAAACCGGAAATTTCTCCATCCGAAATCACCTTTCCCATTCCCATTTCATTTTCCTAAAATAGATCTCCACCGTTGATCTCTGAGATCTAATGGCTCACGTTCAATCTCACCATTTGTTCATCGCCCTCCACCCATCCTCTAAAGGAATTCTTGAATCATTCTCCGTCGTTGATCTCTGTGGCTGATCTAATCCGACGGCCCAGAATCCTTCAAGAAACCCCAAATTTCATTCTAACGCTTTTTCCCTCTGCCTAAGGTTTTTGCCCATTTTCTTTGTAATTTCTCCCATTTTCACTATAGCCCCTCTACATTGTATTTCCCCAATCGATTTCGACCGTTAATCTCTTCAGATCAACGACCCTGACTTAATCTCCCCACCATTTAATCAACTGCCTCCCATTTGACCCCTGCGAATAATCTCTGCCATTGGATGTTTTCATCCAACGGTCATGATCTAATATCAACCTCCAAAGCAGTCTAAACCCAAATACGCAAGATTTTCTTAACTTTTTCTTGTTTGTGCAGGTTTTGATGGTTTTTCAATTATTTTAAAGGAAAGTTGAAGGCCGGGGATGACAATCCCAGGCCTTTATACATGAAGAAGATCATTCTGCAGGGTTCGACACCATGTTTCATCCGTGCCTCATGAGCACTGATGCCATTATAAAGCCCCTGTAATGCCTGCAAATCAACAAGACACAACAAAGTTTAAACAAGCAAAGAGTATCAGTGTGAAAGGATCTAATCACAGCAGAGATGAAGAATTGAATATTGTTTATGCATTTTTTAAGGATTAAGGCACACATTCAGCAAATCAAAAGCCTAATCCACAGTTAAAAACATCATGAAGACTGAAAGGCACATATCAAACCTAATCATACCTAAAACACATAATTCAAGTAAATTAAAGGTGTTTTAGGGAAGGACAAAGAAATTCAACAATCCGAGAAGCCTCCACTACCACATCAGAGGAAAATTTAATCCTCTCCAGCTACCAAAAGCCACCTACAGTCTTGCAACAATCAAAGGAGGCATTTTTATTACCAGAACAGAAGATCAAAGAACTTATTACCAATTGTCAGCAGAGTTATTACAAAGATAACAAAAAAGAATTCTAAAGGTCAACAAACTCTGCTAAGAGGATCAGAAACTTAATGTAAACCAATTAATACAGAGGAAATATCAGAGAGTTTCTCCATTGAGCCCCTCAAAGGCTGAGAAACATTAAATTGTATTAATTGAACCTAGAAGATCTTTTATCCCATCCCACCTCCTCATTTATTCGATAAATACTTCTGTAGAAGATGAGATAATCTTGGTCACTGCATATCTGTTTCCTGTAAATATTTTACTGAAGCTGCTGTAAGCTCTTTTTGTAATTGAAGATACCTAAGTTGAGATGAAAATTTTGAAGCTGTAGAGTCCCACTAGACTTGAAGGTTGTAATTGGTTTGAAGCATCAAATACAAGCTGATTTATGGGATCCTAGTCTATGTCAATGGTGATGTTTTTCTTATTGTAAATTTTTATTTTATTTCTGTTTCCATTTTTTCCATCTTCTCTGATAAAGAACAACAATTACAGAGTTAGGATTTACTGTCAAAGGTACCCTGCTCGTACTGATAAGCTTTATCTACAGGTTTTCTTCGAAAATTCTGTGTTTAAGAATGATTTAATATAGTTCAAGAAATTAGGAATGTTTGCGTTCCCTCATCCTACTGTCCAAACTAAACATTGTTCTTGAATTTTATTTTCAGTATCTACTAAGTAAAGTTGAACTAGGGAAGTCTATGGTGAGCCTTGTCCTCTAGTTTTATCTCCAAAGGTTGTCTGAAAGTTTCCCTAAGAGTATGTTGAAATCAGGCTAGGTTCAGTCCTTACTTGATCTTAGACTATTCTTTGTTATCTTATGTGTTGTCTTGATAAGTTTGCTAAGTAAAGCAGAGCTAGGGAAGTCTATGGTGAGCCTTGTCCTCTAGTTTCTTCTCCAACAGTTGCTTTGAAAATTTTCCCTTAGAATATGCTGAAAGCAGGATAGGTTCAAAGTCCTTACTTGATCTTAAGTTATTATTTTTTGTGTTTTAAATGTTTTCTATTGAAAGTGCATCAAAAGCAGGCTAGTTTCAAAGAACTTACCTGATCTTAGATTACTTTTATGTCTTTCTTAAGTGTATGCCAAAAGAAGGATAGTTTCAAAGTACTTACTTGATCTTGGGCTGCTCTTTGTTCTTCATTTGTTTAATTCCCCTTCTTATTATTTCATTTCATTCCATAAAATCAACTTTAAAGAGATCCTTAGACATAGATGAATTGCCGCATGGACCACTCTTGAACCTTGTTGTTTCATTTAAATCCTACTATGACTCCATAGCCCAATGGTTTGAAGCTGCTTCTTGCCTATCTTGTTAGCTGAATTACTTTTCTTTTTCATTCACCTGCACCCTTCATTTAGACTTCCTTCACCTTCACATATCTTTGCCCAACCAAAAATCAAACAAAACCTCGTTCTTCATAACTATACTAATATCACATTTCAAGCCTTAAAGATAAATAAATCTTCGCACTTATTAGAGAGATCCCTCTCTGGATTCAGGAGGGCTAGATCCTAGAATCCCAAAGTGGTTCAAGTGTTGTCTCTACAGTTTTAGTCTCGCCAATCTACTAAAATTACAAGGACCTAACACCTTGTAGTGTAACCAATCCAAAAATGGCTACTTACTGAAATCCTACTCACACTTTCCTTGAGCAAGTAGATAAAATGAAAGCCAAGCAACTTCGAGTGTCCACTAAAAGTGTGATCATGATACAGAAATACAAGAAAATACATCATCCCTATTGACTGCAGAAAATTAGTGTAAGGATGTTCAATAATTTGAAATGTTACCTTGTCTTGAGATCCAAAAAAAATACAAGAACACCCTTCATTTTGATTTGAAAGAATACTTGGTTGCTGATCCATTGGAAGTCATAGGGAAGTATAAATTTCTGTTATCTGGGTGTTGGTGCTAAACTCCTTAAGTATGATAAAATTTGATTCTATCTCTGGCATATTTTCTCTCTCGGACTCATATTCCTCCAATTCATAGTCTAAATCATCCTTGAATAGAAAAAATTCTTAAATATTATTAAACATGTCAACCCTATCCTCTTCATGAAAGAAAACAATGCTTGTTAGTTGATCTCCTTGCAGGAAAACATGATCACAAATTGCCTTACTCACCACAAATTCTTGTATATTTTTATCAGTCTGATGAATTTCATCATTTAAACCCAGATTTTCATTTTCAACAATGGAATGAATTTTACTCACACATCCTTGACTGTGTGAACACTGCAAACCTACATTAGCTTGGGCTGTAACATGAATGTTCAAGAGCTGATCTATTTCATCTTCAGACAGAGGAGAAACCTAAGTTTTATAGCAGTTAACATTGGCTTGGTGATTTTCATTTTCAAGATCAAGAATTGGGCTTCTAACATCTCTTCTTCCATACATTCTTCATCCCCATGCAAATTCTCAAGAAATTTAATGAATTTTTCAGAGATCTAACAACAACTATCAATCATCGATAAGAAAAAATTATAGCTTTGATACACTTGAAATAAGACTGAATGAAAATCCTTTAGAGAATATAAACTAGCCGATGGAAGACCTTCATACCATTTCCTTGCTTTTTCCTCCAAGGTATCCATGAACATTTTCATCGGAAAATATTCAGGAAACTCAATCTTTAGTCTGTGAATATGAGAATGAAATTTGACCAGATGAAAACTAGCATCTTCTCCATCTCGACCTTTAAATTTTGGTAGCCCTGTTTGCCAATCTATACAGGGAATACGGTTCAGAAAAATAGGAATATGAGATCGATTCAAAGAAGCATACCTTTGAGCAGTTGAATCCATCTTGAAAATAGTGAGGTCACCAGGAATTTCTGCAAACTACCGATCCTTGAACAGTGGAGTCACCATGAAAATTCTGAACCTTTGGATTCTTCGACACTGGAGTCACTAGGTGGAATATGTACAACCTTATTGTGCCTGATAAATTTTCACCATCAGCAATTAAGGAGTCTTCAAGAACTAAAATTGACTAATTTTAGCCCCTAAAAAGTTGATTCTCCCACAGACACTCTGAAAAGGTAGTGTGCTCTTCAAAAAGGAGGTAAAAAGGTCATTTTTGAGTGGTTTTTTGACTTTTTGACTTGCCAGAAGAGGTTGAAGTGCAGCTCAGGCTTACTAGGATTGATGCAGAGGTCAAAAGGAATCCAATGGTGTATAACTTATGTCATTTGTAGCTCTCCAACAAAATCGTAGCGTGGGTCACACTACCTCTTTGATAGTGTGACTATTTCACAAAATTTCCAAAATTCACAAAAACTGACTTTTCACCAAAATTTATTGAAATTTCCTCAAAATTGGTCTAGGAATGCTCCATGAAGACTTGATATGGTATTTCAAGCAATGATGGAAGCATCATCAAGAAGATCCAACTTTCCCTTCTCCTTTGTCTTGATTAGGGTTCCTTGAGCTTTTCTTTCAACTATTTGACCTTGACCTTATAGACTTGATTCCTAGTATAGTGATGATCATCCATGTGTCTCTACAATTTGTTGTCTCTTTTTTCCCTCTTCAGGAGATTTTCGAAGTGTCCATTGACTCTATCTAGCCAATATTCTTTGTCTTGCTCAATATCTTCTAGTATAAGCTCATCCATTGTCATCTGTGACTTAGGTGGAAATATCTTTCTTTGCTACTGAGGTGCTCTCTTTAGGCATCTAGTTCTTGGCCTGTTCCTTCTAAATTTTTCTTCATGCTCATCTGAATCATCAAACTGAACTATTTGTTTTCATTTTACTACCATTTTACTAGCATCCACCTTATGTCTATTCAAAATCAATTGGTTTACCTTCAACTGCATGTTTTCCTTCTCAAGGAATGAAATCATGAAGTTGGCCCTGGACAATCTATCCTTAAGCTCTCTAATATCATTATATTTTTCTATGATTACTTGCTTTATGGATTTGAGTTCTTCATCCCTCTCCAAATATGCCATGTCATTGTCAGGATGGGATGGTCCTTCACTTTGCAAAAGTGGCTCATGCTGTCCTGGTGATCCCTGTGTTGCTGATGTAGGCTTGGCCCCTTCCACTATTTGTGGAGAAAACACAAGCCTCTTGCCTCTCTGATAAGTTTTGGTCACCTAAGACCTCAAGGACTTCTTCACTGAAACTCTGCTAGATGAACCAATCTCCATAAGTCTGGATGGTATTGATGGTGTAGCTTATGATATATCTTGGCTAGTTGTTTGACTAGCAGAAGGAAAAGAGTCATGAGACTGAATGACTGTCTCCCAAGTGATTTTATTCCCCTCAAGCTGGTGTAAGACAATGATCTTGGTGAGGGCATGGTGAAAGAGACTGGCTTCATGATTACTTTGTCTATGTTCCACCTTCCCTGCCATCTTATCCAAGCTCTTGTGGAGAAAATATGATAGATTAAGAGGTTTCATCCCTGTGAAGTGCATGAGAAATATGATATGATATTTTTAAAACACAGTAAATCTACCATCGCATGTGAAGTACTTCATAATGATCCTCATCAATGGAGAAAACCTGTCAAGAAGTTGATCAACAGGAAAAAATTTCTTGATGCTATCTTTGTAATGAGCTTTGATGTAAGGTATGTAATTCTGCATATCCAAATCTAGGTTTTTGAACCACTTCTCACCACTGTTTGGTATCTCTGTTGCTCTAGCTATGGCTTCAGCATCGATTATGAAGCTGATCCCTGCAATTGTGACTTTATCTCCTTTAAAGTGAGTGGCAAACAAACTAGTGAGCTTGGCATGGTATTTGACCCTTTCAATTTTCTTACAAAACTTTTGCACCCAACATTTTGAAAGAATTGTGTGGCAAGTGGGGGAGACATTATTTCATCTATGTTGAGTGGTTCATACCTATACATGTGACCTCCTTTTTTATAGGGCTTCTCCTCCATTTTGATAGTTTGCAAGGGGAAGACCCTAGTGGGAAAAAACAGGGGAGGTGAGTAAGGGGATAGTTTGGAGGGGTTAGTGAAGGGAAATGGAAGTGGAAAAGTTTAATAAGGTGGAAAGGGGTCTTAGGGAACTATAGGAAGTGGAGTGGGGTGAAATTGGTATGGGAATTAGGCTAGGGAATTTTTACATAGTCCTAGCTAGGTAAACTTCCAAAAACACAACATTAGGCTAGGGTTTAGGTTTTGGGGATTAGGAAATGAGAGTTAGGGGGTGTGAAGGCTATGGGAGATTCTTTTAACTATGAGAGACAGTAACAGATCTATGGGACAAATGTATTTACCTTGAAAATTTGAAAAGAACGGTCACCCACCAAAACATAGCATGGGGACAAATGGAGGATTTTCCCTTTAAAAACAATGAAATTGAGTTGATGGGAGGGGTCAAGGAGCTATGAATTACATGTAGAATGATGATTGACACTGTTATCACACTCAAAATTTTGTGAAACATTTCTTGATAGGGTCATATAGTTCACTCACCAAATGGATATTTCAAGGTGGTATAGGAAATGTTTTTACTTTTTTAGCCTATCCTAAGTTTCATGATCACCTCCATTAATGAAATTTCAAGTCAAATCAGTCCTCATATGGTGTCAATTGTCATTTCCAATGCATTCAAAATCAAAAGGGCACATCTATCATTTTTTCAAATTTTCATAGCGTTTTACACAAGAAAACAACAGATTTCGTTATGAAACTACCTAATAGTTTCGTAGCAAATCTGTCAGAGGCTTAACTAATTTTGTTACGAAAATCTGTATTTTAACCTGACTTGTCAGAATTGTATGAGGTGTCATTTAATAATTAGAGAAGTAATGGTAGAGGTCATTCAAGGTTGTTATGATAAATTCAAATGTACACACCCATGTTTTGATGTCATCATTACCTTTTTTTGGCTTGTATGTGTCATGATTGAAGCTTGAGCTATCAGTTAAACCATTAAACCTTACCTCAATTATCCTTTTTTCATATTGTGCTTTATCTTTTCATGTGAGTCAATCCCTAGAGAGCTACTTCATCGAGCCAAGAAGGTTGTTGGCAGATTTTAAATTTGCAGGTGTCATCAACAAGTGAGGCAGTGAAGACTATAAAGAATCCATAGCTGAAAGAAGGAAAAAAAATAAGGGTGGCCATTGTCACAGGTATGAGCCCATGGATATGAATTTACTCAATGAAGACCCTACTGCCATGGAGGTTTTCAGAAGAACTGGCTGCTTGCAATTCTTTCAGAGGTTGCAGGGTTTTCATTTACAGGTTTCAAAGGATTTTTCCACAAGCTTCACAGGAACAGATTCAAAGGTTGGAATTCTGAACCTTACAGTGACACCAAAGAACATCTCATCAGCTACAAGAATCCCTAGCGGAGGGGGAAAATGGTTTAAAGCTATCAAATTTATAATTCAGGATTGCAAAGAGTTCATCAAGCAAGAACACAGTGAAATTTATTTGACAAATGCTATCCCTAGGGGTTTCATGAAGGAGAATTATGCAAAGCTATTTATGGTCATTCATAAGTATTTCACCCGTGAAGGAAGATTTCACATGTCTACTCCTATCATCTCAAAATTATTCTGCATTTTGTAGGTAAGTGGTCACTTGAATTTCCTTTTTATTTATACCGAAGTCTAGGGAAAACGTAAAATAAGGTTCAAATCAAGACAGAAGGAAGTGAGACTTCTCTTTTTCATCATGGTCTAATTAAGCTGTTAGTGTTAGAGGAATTGAGGAGGTTAGACAGAGATTGGACTTCCTTCTTGTTCATGAGTGGGTACGAAATTGATGAAGTTACTCCTAAGAAAGCCTCTAAACCTAGAAATACTTCATCACCAGCTGCGGCAGAGGAAGTTGAAGAAGAAAATAGATTATCTCCTCCAGAACTAGTGAGCATGGAAGTAGAACCTTTGCAGAAGACTGACACACCTCAAACAACACCTGCAAAACAGAAGTAGACAATTAGCAAACAAGGCAGCAAGAGAGTCACTAGGAGCTAGACAGTGGCTAAAGGAAATTTGGAGGATATTCTGCATGCAATTGACATTGAGGAGTCACTCATTGTGCAAGCTGAAGACATTGAAGATGGAGGAAGAAAGATGAAGAAAGGTAAGACTTATAAAAAAGTATATTTTGCAGGTGATGATGTTGGTTTCATTTTTCAACCTAGGAAGCCAATTACCAAACATGCAAGGAAGGTCATGGAAAGAAAAGAGACTAATAAAATCAATGAAGCTGCCCAACCAACAAGCATCATAGATTTGTCTTCACCAACAAAGGAAGAACTGGTTATCAAGCAAAGAAAGGGCAAAGAGAAAATAATTGAAAAATTAGAAATAGAAACCCTCAAAGAGCAGTTGAAGGAGGCATGTAAAGAGATATCAATTTTGAAGCAAGAGGCAAAGAAACACAGAGCTGATAAGGTTCAATTTGAAAAAATGAGGAAAATATGGGAAGAAAAAGTCACACGTGTTTAAAAAACCTTGGACAATACAGAAAAGTTGATGAAGTGGAATTAACCACTGAGAGGGGAGGTTAAACATGTTAGGAGGATGAATTTGCACTTACAATCCAAAAACAAAGCATTAAAATACCAAGTGGAAGATCTTCAGGAGAAACTGGATTTGATTCAAATGGAGTTAGAAAAGAAAGGGCCGAAGATGAGAGTGGTAGAAGAGCCCATCAACCAATTGATTGTAAATGAAGATGAAACACCACAGGAGTAAAAATTGAGATGGAATATGTTTGATGAGGTTCATAACATGCATAGAACCCAAATTTTGCAACTGAAGAATTTTTTTTGAATAAAACCTTAAACTCAACAAATTTTGGTTTTTTGGACAGTTTCGTAGCTTACCTCAGGCTTGAGGCTAGAAATATGCTACGAAAATTTTTGTAGGTGCATTTTTACTTTAAAACTCAGTTTTGTCAAGTTTTAGGAAGAGAGATTAACTATTTTCAAGGTGTCTTGGCATAATAAAGGTGTTGGAACAACAAAGGATTCAAAGAGATAGATGGAAAATCAAGTTTTCATACGCTACTAAAACTCGCTACGAAACTTCCTAAACTGCCCTGTTTCGTAGCGAGGAGTTTTTTGAAGAATTTTGAGCATCTCAACAACACATTTTCCAGTTGGAGACCTCCAGCATGTTAGTGGACCATACCATCTGAGATTCATGGCTCAAAAGGAGTGCCACACAGCTAGCTCATTAGTCAAAACAACGTTTAAAGTGAAGGTGATCCATTCCTAAAACGCAGGATTAGGTTTCGCTGATCTAGGGGTGTTTTGAATATGTAAAGTGGTGGTGAATTATAGTGATTTTTCCTTTGAGCATGTGACATTCATTATATAACCATTACGTAATTGTTTCACTGATAGGATAAACAAATGTAATAAATAGGAGATAGAGTCCTATTAGAAGTTTGTTTTCTTTAAAGGATAGCTGTCATTTTTTTGTTTCAAGTTAGTGGTTTCAGTTATGACAGGTGTCAGAGTAGAATTCAAAGATCTAGCCAGCTAGCCAGATCATCTAGATTGTAAATAATGTCTATTTATAGACTAAACATCGAAGAGAAAAGGGTTGGAGAATATTGCACCAAATTTCTGCTTGTATGTTTTTGTCCATTATCAGTAATATACAGTGACATTCTACTTCCAGACCTAATATTATCATGAGGTTTTTTATGTGTTATTTCTTTATATCTTTATGTCTAATCACTTGCAGTGAATTTTATCACTAATTACTTAGAATTCATAATATTATGCTCTGACTTCCTTTCGGGGTGAAATCACTGTGTTTTCCTTATGTTATGTGTATGAATTATCTTTGTTAAAAACCTCTATCTTTGCCACTAAGAGTATTGATGTTGACCCCATAGCCCAATGGTAGCAAGCCTTCATTTTTCAACCTGAAATCATACAAAACCAAGTTACAATTCATAGAGTTATCCATCTAGTATTATCCTTATTCAAAATCATAAACCCCCTTTGAGAGAGCCCTCTCAAACTGAAGAGGCTAATCTTCAGTTAGAATTGGTTTGAAAGAGTTACATTGAATTGATTAATGAGCAACCAATCAAGATCAATTTGGTGATAACAGACACTTCGATAGCCTTCATAAACCCTTATAAACTGATTTGATGCCACTTGGAGAGAAAACACATCGTTGAGAGGAAAATGTAGCGTGCAGGCTAGAAAACGTAGCGTGTAGGCTAGAAAATGCAACGTGGCTGCTTGGAATCACTTTTGGAGCATGTTTTGACCTTTAAATTGATGAAGAAGCAATTTATGATGAATGAGAGATATTTATCAATGAGATGAATAAGAAAAATGAGTTGAAATGGTATTTTATAGCTTGTGATAGTCAAGTTTCTTCAAAGTAGTGGGGTGGCCCACCACATGTTTTTTCATTTTTTCTTTGAAAACTATGTAGCTTAGGAATTTTTTATTCAGCTTAGGATAGGAACTTATTACATCATGTTTAATAAAAATTACACTTCAAACAAAATTTATTGAGAAATATACCTATTATTACTCCTTCATTTTCTGGATTTATGCATGAAATGATTGATTTTGATGACCAAAACCCTAATGACCTAATGGAGACACTAAGATGGATGAAGATCAAGATGGCATGAATGAAATGAAATTGAAACCTTGAAATGATCACTCATCCAACTGAGAGATGATAATGACCAGTAGGTGAGATTTTTTGGAAGGAGCAGTAATAGGCCTAGACACTACTAGCGAGTGACCAAATTTTTATTTGAAGACCTACTGAAACCATGAAAATTTGACTCGACACCCTAATAAAATTTTTGAAGGAGCCCATTTGAACACTAGTGACATGCAGAACTGACTGACACTAACACCATTGTTTCTCAATAATAAATAGTCCTTCGAGCCTAATTGTAACACAGTTCATAGGGATGTAACTACCACATCTCTTCTCATAGATAAGCTTCCATCACCCGAGCTAGTTTATTTCCATTCTTTATGTAAGAATATTTTAGTTATTTGATATTAATGAAATGAAGTTTTATACTTGTTGCATCTCTATGTTTATTTTTATTTTTGTATTTTATTACATTCCTGCATAAGTCTGTATCATTTCCGCGTGAGATTCGGGGTGAGTCGAAAGAATCAGGTAAAGGAGTTTGTTCTGGAGTTGGAGGAGGAAGAAGATGATGACTTGGATAAAGGAGAAGTCCTTCCAGATGAATAGGATTAGAAGGACGAGGCTCTTCTTGTGGGATCTCCTTTATACTCACAAGTACAAATAGAACTGGTTCACCGTCGAGACCGAGATAAATAGGCGTCGGTTCTATTTGAGACAAAGGAAGAGAAGAGGGAAGACCTAAAGTAATAGATGATGATAGCTAAGGCTCCTCAGGTTCGATGACCTCACGCAACAAATTTTTTGACTCAGGAAAGTCAGGCTCAACAATCTCAAGCATTAAGGTTTCAGGGACTTTAGTTTCATTTATGTCAGTGTCACCGATAAAAGTAGATGAAATATCAGGCTTAGTACTCAAAGGGAGAGATGATTCTGGTTGATCAGATTTAGGAGGAGGACTAGAAGTAGTTCCCAAATTTCTCGATTCGGTAGTTTGTATCTTCTTATGCTTCTGATGACGACAAAGAGTAGCCTCTATTGGAAGAGGAGGCTTATTTTTCATTCTACGGGAATGACATAATAGGGGAGCTTGTTGTTCCATGTTGGCTAGTAAATTTTATTAACACAAGAAATAAATAAATAAAAAACAGGGTAATCTAGGCATAAAGGATTACCAAGAAACTGTGAATTGTAATATACACCTTGGTGAACAAAGGACGTAATGTATGACAATTTAATCTCTCCGAATGTTGTGTTTAGTGTATCATTGTATACAAGGCGGCATACTCGGTTACCTATGGATGGATAGAAACCTATACGTGACTCCAAAAATATACTTGACGGTACATGGGAGTGTAGTTTGTAGTAGTGTTGTATAATTCATAACCGTTTGATGATAGCATTCCCATATACTTTACGTGCTTGGAGCGCCGCCCAATATACCCAAAGGTACATGTAGATCAATCCTATACACTCACATATGTGGAACAGGATTTCACCCTCGAGATGTAATGCTGGAAAAAAACTACAACTCCTATGTTTAATTATGTCAGAACACGTCTCTAGCCTAGAACTCTAAATGTTTGTGTTAATGTTACAAATTCTCCTTAGGTTGATTCAGTAAATTTTAGGTTGATATTTGATTAAGTTTCAGTTTTGGGCTAACCGCGAATGTCACCTAAATATCCTAAAATGCAAATCTAGCATGAGAAAATGAGAATATTTCCCGTTCAATGAAAATCTAGCTAAGGGAAGAAACAATTAGTATTCAACATACAACATGAAACAAACAAGATGCAAAATTAAATTTCCCTTTCAATGTAACTGCTCCTATATCAATGCACATACATAACCCTCATTTCCAATGCAATTTATTTTTCTTTTCAACACAATTAATTTTTGAAATGAGGAAAACTAAGATGCAAAAGTTTAATCATTGATTCAAATGCACTTTTCAAAATGAGGAATAGAACAACAATTCATCCAAGCAAACAATGACCAAACAAAATATTTTTTCAAGAGACCTAATGATAAGAAAAAAGAAAAATCGAAACCAATCCTTACCAAAAACAATAAAACATAAATGCAAACCGAATGGAGGCTTTAGAGAGACCATAAGACACTCAAGGCTCAGGGAAGGTCAGCTAGAAGTAGGATGATCAAAGAGTCAATAAAAAACAAGAGAAAATTTTGTGCAAAAATAGGGGCCAATGTTGGTGTAGAAGAGGCACTAGTTCTGTTATCACCCAAAAAAATGAAGCATCTTTTGACAAGGTCAAATAGGTTCATATGTCAAAAATTGGGTTTTAGGATTCATTTTTTATATGCTTGGTCATGGGAAATATTAAATTTTTCTTGTTTAAGTTTACCCTACGGTCTAAACTCACTCACTTTCAATTCCCCTCATGTCACATCACTCATCATTTTCTGACTGATTTCAATTTCCAAGGTTTTTGTACCGAAAATTTCATTTTAGCTAAAAAACCACAGTTTCATAGCAAAATACACTATGAAAAGTCACTTTTTGCTATGAAACGGATGATAGTTTCATAGCGAAAACAACCAAATTTACACTAGATACACTACGAGAGCGCAGTTTCCTATCTGTCTTGTCATATTAGCTATTAGGTGTTAGAAAATAGTTGGGAAAGGGTAGGCTAGATGCCATTCGAATCATGGAGGCATAAAACCAAGGTACATGGTCAGGTCTGAAGTCATCATGGTCAGTTTAGGTATGTATGAGTCATCATTGGGTCATGAGAAGACATCAAAACTTCAAAATCTTTCCTAATTCAGTCATTTCTCATTTCTTCTTTGCATGACATATAGCTCTAGAGAGCTAATGCATTAAGCCAAAGATTTGGCTAGCGTTTTCAAAGGTTTACATTGAGAATTATCAAGTGAGGCTGAACATTATCAAGCGAGGCTGCAAATTATCAAGTGAGGCTATGAAGACATTAAAGAAACCATGGCAGAAAAAAGGACAAACAAGGGTGGCCAATGCCTGAGATATGAACTAGCAGACATGAATTTGATCAATGAACACCCAATAGTAGTGGAAGTCTTCAGAAGGACAGGTTGCTTACAGTTCTGTGAGAAATTACAAGGTTGTCATACACAAGTTTCCAAAGAGTTTGCTTTTAATTTCAGTGGAACAACCACCAAAGTAGGAATGCTCAATCTATCCATCACACCAGAAGTAATTGCACCTACTACAAGGATTACTAGAGGACATGAGAAGTAGTTCAAAGGTTTCAAGTTTAACATGGAGCAGACCAAAGAATTCATGAAGCCTAAAAATAGTGAAATGGATCTCACCAATGCTATTCCAAGGAGCTGCATAAAGGAAAACTACTCAAAATTGCTGCTCATCATCCAAAATTACTTTACTTGTGAAGGGAGATACCACAAAGTCTACTCATATCATTTCAAGTTACTTCTGCACTTTACTGGTAAGATTTACCTTGATCTGCCCTTCTGTTTCCATAGAAGTTTGTCAAAAATGGAAGATAAAGTACAAGAAAAGTCTGAAGGGAGTGAGACTTCATTATTTCATCATGGTTTAATGAAGTTTTTGGTTTTAGATGAACTTCAAAGGTTAGGTAGAGACTGGTCCTCAATTTTGTTTTTTAGTGGTTTTTAGTTGGATGCTCCTACTCCTTCAAGAACTCCTAAGCCTAGGAGAATTCCATCACCATTACCAGCAAAACAGAGTGAACCATTGGTGGAAGAACCATGTGAACCTGCAAGAGTAGAATCAAGGGAGCCAATTATGATGGAGCCAGAGAAATTGGAGAGTTTTGACACACCAAATATCCCACCTGCAAAAAAAAAGTCAAAGGTGGTCAAACTTGCAAAACAAAAACAAGATGTGAGTAAACAAGGAACAAAAAGGATGACAAGAAGCCAAACAGTGGCCTTAGAAGAGAAAATAGTCGGTGTGGAAGATAGGGCAGTGGCTAAAGGAAATCAAGAAGATATCTTACATGCCATTGACATAGAATAAATTTCTATAGTCTAGGCTGAGGACATAGAGGAAGGTGGACAGAAGTTAAAAAAGGCTAAATCTGCAAAGAAATTAGAATTTGTGGGAGAAGATGCAAGTTTCATGTTCCAAGCAGGAAAGCCTATGAAAAGGCATGCTAGGAAGCTACTAGAAAGTAGTAAAGAGGTTCAAATACCTACTGACACATTTCAGCCACCACAAGAGATCATTGACCTTTCATCACCTGCAAAGAAAGATACAATTAGAAAATCAAATAAATGAAAAGAGAAGGTGAAGGAAAAAACAAAGTTACAGCTCCTTGAAGAACAATTGAAATTAGCCAATCATGAAATTTCTGTTATGAAAAGAGAAGCAAGGAAACATAGTGTAGAGAATATTCAGTTTGAAAAGATGAAGGCAATTTGGGAAGAACAGGTTGACACTGTTTCCAAGACTTTGGATAATACACAACAACTTATAAAATGGACCATTCCAGTGAGGAAAGAGGCCAAACATGTCAGGAAGATGAACACACATTTGAAAGCCACCAATAGAAGGTTGAAAGATTAGGTTAAGGACCTCCAGGAGTAGCTTGAATTGATTCATGAGGAATTAGAGAAAAGAGGCCTTAAAATGACAATGCTTGAAGAACCAATAGCTCAACCTATCATAAATGAGGAAGAAATGGCTCAAGGATCATAAGGTGAGTTGTTTTATGTTTTTAAGGTTAATGGCATGATATAAACAAGGTTTTGGCACTTATGAGGTTTATTTTTCAAGTTACACAAAAATCTGGAATTTTATCACTTTTCACAAGTTTCGTAGCGTGCCTGGGCTTGAAAGACAACAAAACACTACGAAAATACTGTAGATTTTATTTTTCCTCTTTGAACTAGTTTTGGGAGCTTTCAGAAGGTGAAATTTGCATGGGATATGTGTCTAAGTATGATGAATACCATGCCAAAGGAAAGAATAAAAAATATTGAATATGAATGGCATTTTTGCAGTGCTACAAAAATACGCTATGAAACTACCTTACTTTCGTAGCGTACTATGTGGGAGCCCTTTAAGTAGATTTTTGGGCATTTATGGATAGCTGGGTATTATCCAAGTGTTAGAGGATCATGAAAACAATCATTCATCAGTTAAATACCATGAAATTAAGATAAATTAGCAGTCAAATCATTCATGGAAGAAGAAGACCATTTGCCTAAAAAACAGGGTTTTGTTTCCAGTTTTAGAGGAGGCCAGTTAAGTAGTCATGTAGTGATGAGTCCCATCACCCCAATTTGAACATCTGAAAGTATATTTGTAAAAGATGTAGTTTCTTTATAAGATAAGGTTTTTAATGCAATAATGAGCAGTTTGAGTCCTATTAGGAGAAGGACTGTCAAGTAGGATAGTTGTCATTTTGTCATTAAGTAGATGTTTTATGGTTATGCAAGGTGTCATTAGGAAAAAATTCAATGAATCTAGCCAGGAGGCAGATCATCTAATGATGTAACAATTCTATTAAAGGGCATAGAGTTGAATTTGTCAAGGGTTGGAGATTTTTTGTCAAAACTACAGCTTTATGTAATTTGACTGTTTCAACAATACAAAGATTTGTTACTTGACCAACCTGAGATTGTGGTTGAGTTTTTAGTGCCTACCCATCTTATATATATCTTTTATGTGTCCCATTTTTAGTGATTTTCATTTGTAATACTCAGAATTCATTGATGTAATGCTCTAACTTCCTTTATAGATGAATTGACTGTGTATTTTCCTGTTTCATGTGTGTGTACTACTGCTAAAAATGCTTACCTGCCTCAGCTTCCATAACAAGTGAACTCACTACTGAATCATTGAAAGTGTTGACTCCATAAGCCCAATTTTTGCATATTGATACTATTTTCAACCTACACTATCATAAGAAAATTGTTTTCCAAGTAGATTTAGCCATCTAAATACATCTTTATTCAATATCATTAACCTTTGAGAGAGCCCTCTCAGACTGAAGAGGCTAAGCTTTAGTCAAAATATTGGTTTGAAATAGTTACATGAGATTGTCTGATTAGCAGCTTATCAGGTGCAATTTTTTGATAACAATTTCTTTGAAACTCAGGTACAGAGAGGGCCTAGTTCGGGTGCAATGCACTCTCAAAGGAACAAGGGGTGCGGTGGTCCAGGGATAGAGTATTCTAGCACAAAAATTGCAAATGAGACTCAATGAAATCACTTCCTAGGTCTATTATTGGCTGGTTAAGCCAACAAAGGTCTATCAAAGAGGTTAAAAACACAATGGACAAAGAAACTGCTAAGGGAATACACTACTCCCCAGTGGAGTCACCAATTTGTTATGCGGGATTTACGACTGTGGACATAAGTATCTCCCCTAGCTCTGGTGGTCTAAACTAGAACAAAAAGAGACAAGGAACCCATTGTTTTCCTTAAATTAAATAGATGACTAGATGAAGCCTACCTAGAATCGGTCGCATGCTTCACTCCTTCTTTAACTTGAATGCTCCAATCCTAGATCTGATTGCCAAAATTAGAACCTACAGGTCGAAAAACACAAGCGAAGAAACTATGGGATCTATGCAACTTAATATAATCACTTTATTCAATAGATCAAAATGGTATTGAAATACATGAAATAACAACATCATATATAGGAAAACAAAGAAATATTTTCATTAATATAAATGGAGTGAGTTACAACCAAAAATATGTGTTGATCTTGTAGAAGAGCTCCTCGAAGTTTACTTGTCCTTTCCTGGTCACAAAGTGCACCTCCAATCACCCTAAATGCCTGGAATGATGTCTCTCACAATAGCAACATAAGGGTAGAATCACCCTCCCAAAGCCAACACCTTGCATATGGAAGGCTGTAAATATATAGAGGAGTGGGGTAAGTTGGGAGTTCTTATCCTTTTACCAATCTAGGGATTGAGATCCATTCTTGATGGGAGGATGAGATCTAAGGAAAAGGAATGGAAACTCCAAGGAAGTAGGATTCAAGATTTTTATCTGATGTAAATGGTTAGAAAAAATCCTAGAAGCTTCTAGCAATGGAAGCTTCAAGATTCTCTTCCTTTTTCCTGAATTTCTAGGACCAACGCAAGTGAAAAGGGGAGCAACCTATAGGTGATCAACGTAGGCCACAATGGAGTAACCTGTAGGTGCATGTAGTCCAACAAGAGGCTAGAGAGCATTAGTTCTAAAACTGACTCAGATGATGCAGTTTCAGGCGAATACTCTGGTGAATGGAAGATATATGCTTAGGGATTTGTGCAATTATGAATACAAGGGAAAAATGATGTTGATTGATCCCATTAGAAGGCCTACTGACGAGATGTGACAAAATGGCCTATAACATAAAGCTATATTGATAGTTATGTTATATATATAAACATGTTAAATGTTACATGTTATATATATGTTAGTTATGTTATATATAAATATGTTTATATATAACATAGCTAACATATATATAACATGTTTATATATATGGAGTTAATAAAATTTAATTAAATAATTATTTATTTATTTTTTTTGTTTTGCATTTTTAATTTAATAAATATTTTATTTTCAGTACAATTATTTTTTTTAAAACAAATTACTATGTTTATTATTAAAAAAATATTTAAAATATAAATTTATTTTAATTTTAAAAATTAAATAATTTTTCTTATTTGATTTAATAAAGGTTCACTATGAGCAACCATATTCATTATGTCAATCTAAAACTCCGAATTTATTTATTTATTGGTTACAGTTTAATTGTTTTCTGTTTTGAAATTTTTTCGGGCTTATTTCTCATCAAATTTGTGCAAAACTTAAAATGCATTTTTAATTAAAAAAATCATTTTTTTTTGAAAATTTATTTCCCCAAATTCGTAAAAAAATTAAAACACAAAAGAAATTAAAAATATTTTTTTTACTATAGAAAATATTTATAATAAACATGCTACGATTGCATATAACTTATAAAATGAAAAAAATAAAATAAAACCTAAATTATAGTTTTTCGGGGTGCTTTTCAAGGGTTTTCTTGGTGGTTTCTAGATTGTTATTGGTCTTCAAGGGTTTTCTTAGTGGTTTTCTAGATTGTTTTTTGTGGTTTTCAAGGGTTTTCTTGGTGGTTTTCTAGATTATTTTTTGCGGTTTTCAAGGATTTTCTTCATGGTTTTTTTAGGCTTTCATGGTGGGTTTCGTGATTGTTTTTTGTAGTTTTTCTATGGTAGTTTTTTTTTTGTTCAAATTCATTTATTTTTTTTGTAAAAAAAATTAAATAAAAGAGATAAAAATGTCAGGAAACCTACCTTGGCTTGGGCCTCTGGGTCGTTGGCGGGGTTGATGGGTATTTCCATTTCGTTCAAGCTTAGAAATACTCTGTATGGATCAATAATTTCCCTAATTAATATGGCTTGATTACCCAAGGAAATAATGCAATGAAATAAGGATCCTGGAGGGCAGAAAATTGGTTAAGTATTGAACCAGGATTGTCTAGGAATTATTGAGACAAATAGAGATAGTGTAGAGGTTTATCAACTTGGAGAAAAGCATTGTAATCTTCTCGTATTTTCTAACTTATCCAATGTGCATATAGTGAGGTTTTTAGCTAAGGATTTCCCCAAGAAATAATTATGCGTTGTGCAATTAAAATTATTTCTCTTTCATGTTTCGTGATTTCAATTTCTAAATTGGTTTCCTCAATTGGTAGAGTATATTCAAGTATAATGTTTTAGCATATTACAATTATCAGTTGAATCTACGTGGTTTTTCCACATTGCAAATTAAATGGGGATCTGGTCATGGTGGCGGAGTTGTCCCTAGGCTCCAATGAATCAATCATAAACAAAAGGGGCCACATCAACATTCTTAAAATATTTTAGCAAAATCAAACCGTCGTGTCTAGCATGACAGTTTGGAGGGATTTCAAACAAATCCCCACGAACCTCAGTGTTCTTGGTGACGACTTTCACCACCTTCCAAGTATGTGGGTCTCTAACCTCTAGCATCATAATCCTATATATGGAATATAGGAGGTGGATTTGTGGGTTCGCCCTCTGATATGTGTCGATTAACCTTTTGATACTATCCAACATCAAAGACAAACTACACCTAGTAGGTGAACTATAAGAGGTTTTATCTAGCTCTCATGTGATCCATATTTGCTGGGACCTAACATCCTCAACTATGATACTGGATATAACATCATTCCATGGAGGGATCGACCTTGCACTTTGATCCTCATCTTCACCCTATTGAGTGTTTGAAAATCATAAACATAATTTAATATATATAACAAACTAGAAGCATAATAACATATACATTAAATTAAAACATATCAATTGAAGATGATTTAAAAATTAAAGACAATTTCAAGACATAAACACATAAAGTTTCAAGATGATTTAAAATGTAAGATGTGTACCTGCAATAGGTGAAGAAGGTCCACTGTTCGTAGCTAGATCATCAAAATAGATAGAAACACCTCCTATGATACTCTGACTAGTGAGGATCTATGAGTGGAACACAGACTCTAGTATGACTACGTGATCTAGCTTGACCATGTATCACAGATCCTCCAACACTCCTGCTGGATGCGATTGGGGGGCGTACAGGAGATGTATATGAAAATTACATATAATATATAAACTAATCCAAGAAAAAAATTGTTGACATAGAAAGAATCTTGACAAGAAAACCATTTATAAACTCAAGTAGAATAATCTAGGATGAAGTCTTAAGCTAAATAGAGTCTCTTTTTTGATAAATTTTCAACCAAATTATTAAGTTCCATGTAAACACAATAAAAAAATGTGATCAAATCTAACTTACACTTTTTCCCATGTATAAAAACTGCATTTTATTCATAGAGCATAAATATGTAAAAAAATGAAATAAACCTATTTGCAAAACTAATAAAACTTCATGCCAACCAAATACTCCATAAGGAAAGTTCTTATAATGCTAGACTTCGACACATGACATGTACTAGGTGAAAGCAGATGAAGACAATGTTTCTCGTACAACACACTACATAATGAAACAATATGGTAGAAATTAGAAAAGCGTCAAAATGATTATATATTCACTTTAAATGCACTATTCATCGTGGAATTATTATATATATCAATGATGCATTGTTAAAAATTGAATATATATATATATATATATATATATATATATATATATATATATATATATATATATGTTGTTTTGTATTATATAGTTAAATAAAAATATAGGAAGTGTAAATTACAAAATCATAACACAACTAATAAATTTAATAAGGGTGGGAACTAAGAGATATATAGTTTTCATATCATTATATTAAATAATTCTACAAATATGAGTAGTGGAAATTTTAAGGAAAATTACAGTTTATAGATCAACCTGAGTATTAAAAAGTTGTTGAGCATCACCCATATTATGTTATTATGAAGAGCACATTATGTTTAATAGTTATAAAACTATGTTAAGTGTTATATATATATTTGTGTGTTTGAGAGAGATATGTTATAGGTATAAGTATGTTATATATAGTTATATAGTTATGTTAAATGTTATTTGTAACAACCCGAGTTGATTGTCTCTGTAAAAAGAATATAAGACTAAGGTCATGGGACACGTATTCCAAGCTGAATGTTGGGAAAAACATCATAGTGGGTGTCACTTTTAGTTTATTATGTGTAAGGAAATTGGCAAAGGCATTGACAAAGGCAAAGTGACATTAATTGACATTTTATTGATTAAAATAAAGAAAAATAGGAGAAAAGGGAGATGAAGGGTCACAAATTTGCATGCAAGGGAGATTAGAGGGAAAATGAAGGAAAATGAAGAAAATAGAGGCCTGAATGATAAAAAAATCTTATGAGGATCAGTTCATGGCTTTTGTTAGTTGCGAAATTTTTTCAGTTTTAGCTTGGAGCTCTCTTGTATTCTCTCTCTCTCTCTCACTCTTTCACACTTAGAGAAATCTTGGAGCATTCTTAGAGCATGCTTGGAGAAATTTAGTATTCACTAGGATTGGAGAAATAAGTCAAAGGAAAGTAGGAAAGCGCAAGGGAATAGGTGGATCAACAACTAAAACTATATTTCTTTGTAGATAACATGTTGCATGTATGATTTCCTCAATGCATGGTAGATGCATGTCATTTTCTGGTTATGATTTATCATTGGCATGGAGGATTTCCTGGATTGAAATTAGTTTTAGCCTAGCCTTGCCATTTCCTAGATACCCATGGTGCTATGGGTTTTTCCATTGATTTTTTTTCTAGTTGGTGCTTGTAATTCCTTATGGCCGTGGGTTGGAACAAACGCTTTGGAATGCTTGGAACAACTTGGGTTGAGTTACTAGTCCTAGAAACTAGGTTGGAAAAATGTTGTGGAACCCTTGGTGGGTTGAGTTACTAGTCTTGAATCTAGGTTGGACAAACGCTTTCGGCCTTGGAAGGTTGTGGGTTAAGTTATTAGTTTAGAAAACTTTGGTAGAGACCGATCTGTTTGGTGCTAGTGATGTTCAATAGTGAGGTGGAATCACTGGTTGAAGGTTTAGGTGGTTTGAACTTTGGAAGCCCTAGTTCAGTTTTCTTTGGTTTATTCCATGATATCCCACATTAATGCTTGGAATATGGCGCGTGGGGATTGAATGAAAGAAAATTTTGGTTCAACCAAATCTATGGTAGGGTGGTATGTGGAAGTCCCTGACTTGGTTGGTATTTTCTTATGTTACTATTGTTATATTGTGATTCATGTATATTATTAGCAATCTGTTGGTGACATTATGGTTGAGATACCATGGTTTATATGTTGGTTATTTTCTGATTATATGTTTTTATGTGATGTGTATATCCTATGGATCATGTCATGAATTGTTTAACTATTGATCGATTGATGGATGAATGGAAGAATAACTGTTATTGAAACTATGTGGAGAGGGCATAGGGCCTTGTCAGTGATTATCATATATATCTCATACTTTTATGTTCATTTTAGCATTGATGACTTGTAGCTTACATGTTTTCTATGTGTTTGACGAAACACCTATCATGTTTTAGGAATTATAGGTCAATTTCTGCCTTATAACTTGTGTGTCTAGCATTGATGCCATGTCATTATTGATTCTGAGAAGTTACAGGAAGTTCTAGGTAGTGGTCTGAAGGAAGGTCGGAAAAGGTGGCTCAAAATCTGGGACCGCACCCTCTGCATCAACCCACTTCCTTAAATGGATCTAGGAGGTTGGGTCATGTCATAGTAGCTCTTCATCTCATGTTTACCCTAGAGGGCCAGTGAAACTGGGTAAATGTGGGAGGGTTGGTTATAAGCTGGTATCAAAGCATGGTTCAAAACACTTGTACTGGATGGGATAGATGCATTTTGTTATGCATGCATAACCTTGGTTAATGTTGTCATTCATTTAGTCGTTGCATGCAGTTTATGTCATCATGATGCTACTGGTATGTTATGATTCTGATATGTTGGCCAAGATGGAGCAAGAGATGCTAAACATCAGAGAGAGGTTGCAACACTAAACCTCAGGGTAAGAGAAGATGGTCATACAAATTTGTATGCTTGGACATGCAGGTATGTTGGTTAATGATTTATATAAACATTATGGTTATGTACATGGATGTCAGTCTATTGATGTTGTGGTTACATGAATGATATTTGTTAGTTGATTAGTGTGGTCATATGAACATGCGTCAGATAGTCATGAATGATAGTAACTTGTTTTTATATCCATTGCAGTCATAGGTATGGTGATTTTATTCATTGTAACTAATATTTTGATGTTAAATGTATCATATTAATTTGGATTAGCTTGTGTAGATGGTTATGGTTATGATATTCAGGTATGAGTTGATATACTTGTGATATTGTATCATACTAATCTAGATTGACTAGTGCATATGTGATAGCCTCACCTGAGATACATTGAGGTATGAGTTTGATTATGTAATCTATTTAGTTTATTTAACATATAGTTTTTTCGAATGTTTGATTAATTGCATGATATGAGTATGTGTCTATAATATTACATGAATAAATGATCTTGTTTTAAGATGGTTGTACTAACACATTATGTGCTGAGACAACTGATATGCACTTGAGTGCAAGTGGGTGCTAGTTTTAGTATTATGACTATCATTATGAGTTGATTGCAAATTATGACATCGTTGTTAGCCTTGGTAAAGGCTAATTTCAAATTAATAGACATGATGTTTTGATCTTTGGAACCTTTGGAGTTTTCTTTTTCACCTAATTACGAAAAAGGAATACCTTAGTCGACCTTGACTAATAGGTCCTTTTGGGTATCATTTTTTACCTTTTTGGACTCAAGGGACTCTCTACAAAAATGAATCTTTCGATTTTTCTTTCTCACCTCCTTTTCAAACTCTCTAAACATGAAAAATTTGTCGAGTTTTCACCTTTGATGGAATTGTAAAAATGTCAAACAATGGTGGACTCATCAATCATGACGTGACCAAACCACTCCTTCTTAGGGTTTGCTAAACATACTTGGAGGGATTCATCTGAAGGATGAACTTACAAATTGAGCATATTATTGTTAAAAAATAAAGAGGTACTGACCAAAAATGTTTGGGGAAATTGGGAAAGCAGGGTACTCCACTTGTTAAGGCAGTGATTTGCTCTTGAACATGACACTCTTTCACTTCATTTCCATGGTTGTTTGGATGGGAAATATTATTTCCTTTTGGTTCATCACATCGTTTCAAAGCCTTCTCTTTCAGTTTTGATTCAATGTCGACAACTATATTTAGTGTCACTGATGTGTTCAAGAGAATTCATTGAGTTGATCTCTGTTACGATACGCTTAAGCCTACATTCATGTCTTCCATTACTGAACCAATTCCACATCAACATCATTCTGTATCAAATCATGATACCTGTTTTGTGTCATTGATGGGGGATACATTGAAGGCCCTCCCACGACGGGTTGCTTCCTATTTCAACCAGCTCATTATTCAAGAAGTTGAATTAGAAACTCCTTTCAGTACCTTGGTTCTTACATACATCAATGGAAACTTTTCTAACTCTCGACGACAAGTTTTCATCATTAGCCTTCGACCGAAAAATTATGTGTGGTGTTCGACTTCAAATCATTCTTGCACACTATATGGATTGTACTGTGGTGCCTTGAGAGACATTAACATCATGAGTGGTTTCTCTCACATCTATAATCAGATGGTGTCTACCATGTTCGACCTGAACTCATTGATTCACATGGTTAGATTCGTACAACGAACAATCATGTGAATGATATAGAAGACCCCATATCTAGTTCCATCCATCTGAGCTGTTTTTTTAGGATTAATACGGGATTAAAAAGTATGATGTCTATGATCATACATATAGTCATCCAATCATGGGTCAAACATTTGTCATCATTGGATGTCTCTTTTTGATCATTATACATGTAATGTTAGATTATGTGTTGAGCATGGCTATGCCTACCTCAACAAACATATCAAGATGTAAATGTATTGTAACAGATCATGAACTTGTCACAAAGTAAAACACTTCAATCATCAACCAGTATTTTTGACTTTGCGCTTTAGGGGGAAATTTGTTATAGAACATTTTGTCACATATGGTCAATAGGCATGTTAACCGAATTAATCAACATCCATGAACACATTTTCATCATCCCTGCATAAAGACCTAGGCATGAATCTCCCCAATCCCTGATTTTTTTGGCTTAACTATTTCATTTCCAATATTTTAAGGCCTAACACACCCTATTCCCTTAGGAGATTGCATTTAGTGTAGGTTGCTCCACTATGCACCTGCGTTGATCATTAGCAGGTTGTCCCTTGTTGGGGGTGCAATGATTTTATAAATTCAGGAAAAATAAAAAGAATCTCGAAGCCTCCTCTTCCATAATCTTCCAAGAGTTGTTTCAACCATTTTCCTGGGATAAGACCTTCGAATGCTATCTCATCCTACCTTGGAGATTTCACCTCTTATCCCTTGATCTCATCCTCCCATCAAGAGTGGATCTCAAGCCTAGATTGGTAAATGGATAATAATTCCTAAACAACCATCCTCTTCTATACATTTACTGCCATCCACAAGCCATGAGTTGGACTTTGGAGATTGATTTGATGAACCCTTGACTAAAATGATAGGTGGGGGGGGGGGCGGGGGGTGAATCAGTTTAGTCCATTCATGGACATTAAAATTCTTTTCATTAAACTCATTAACATAACCATTACATAGGAACATTAATAAATAATAATAAGAAAATTGAATATGTGAACAACAAGTAATAAAAAGGCTAAATTATCACATAAACACATAATAATAATGCACACGGACACCAGGTATAAGTGGAAACCCATAAGGGAGAAAACCACAATTATTATTGTTTTGATGCAAAGGCAAGCTCTTATTCCCTATTACATCTGATTTTCTGTAGGCTCCAACCAATAGTAGGCTTCTGACTCAACTTTCGGCAAGCTACAACTTGCAAGGAAGCTCCAACTCCCATATGTTTTCTACAGGCTACAACCCACAGGAGGCTCCTACCTCAACCAGTTCCAATTGAACATTTATCAAGCTAAAGTTTGAAAGGAGACCACAATCCCCTCACACAACATGAAAAAAATATGTTGATTTATCTGGTTATCAACTCTATATTCCTCCATCTTTACTTCTGCCTCTTCTTCCTTAAAATATGCTTCTCATCAGCTCCATATGTGCATAGTATATCAATCAACTGTCTCACACTCTCGAGCTCTCTTACCTCTCGAATGCACACCAAAATGACATATTTTTAGAGATAATTTTATGGATGTTTGTATTCTATATTGGAATATGAAGTGAACAGAATTTGACTCTTTGCCTTCCACACATTCGTTTCCAATCTCTTCATATCATGAATATTAGAATAAGAAATAGATAATTTATCCAATATCAATTTAATCCATATGTAACGTATCAAAACAATTCAACTTAATACATATTTGTCTTTGCCTTGGCCTTAGAGACTTGCCTTTGCATCACAACAATTTAGCTCAATCAATAATTTCACATTATAACAATTTCTTCAATGTAGCCCTTTTGTATTCTTTGTGTTATTGTACATTTATACCTTCACTGATCCTTGTGTTTTGTTAGCACTTCTTCTAATTGTGTTTCTAGTGTTTTGTTTCAAAACCGTGCAGCATAAACGTTGCTTCAAAAATACAATATCACACCTTTAGAAAACAACTTCAGTCCTTCGTTCCGTTGAGTATGTCACAGAGATGTATGGTTACCACAGTCTACACCAAGTGTTATATTTTCCAAAGGAATGTTGCTAGTAAATTTAAACAAACTTTACCATAGGTACCTCGGATTTGTTATGGCATTTGAATTTAGTTCTGGAATATACCGCGTCCGTTCACGAATCGCACATCGGCCCAAGGCTTCTGACTTCTAACCAGGCGAAAAGTGATTGTTTGTTTAGGTCCCAGCAGCTTCCGCTGCGCCATTGTAATTTATTCATTGTGTTTTCCCATCTCACTTGCTCATATCGTAACATTTTCACCACTTGCGATATTGCGACTTACGATTTTGTGATTTGTGGATTCGGGTCCCACGGGGCATGCCCCGTCATTTGTGCCACATCATCTGCACCACGTCATATATCATCAAGTCATCTCTTTCATTTCGCTATCACATTTTCCCATAGCACATGCACATATCGCAACTTTCTTACCGATTTGCGATTTTGTGATTATGCGATTCTACGATTTTTTGATTTTGTGATTTTGTGATTCTGCGATTCTGTGATTTGCGATTTTGTGATTTTGAAAATTTTCAATTTGTGATTTTGTGATTTGTGATTTTGCGATTTTACGATTTTCTTTCCTGCAGCGATTTGCGATTTGCGATTTTCTCAGAAGTCTGCAGAAAGTGAAGGGGAATTCATCATCTATTCACTAGAAATATTCCACTACTCCCATGAGACCACTAACGCTGCTCCAAAGCCAATGATAATGTCGATGCTTATCCTTTTCCATAAATGATAATGCCGATGCTAATCCTTTTCTTCTTTGCTAATCCTAATATTCTCCTTTGCCATCAATGAAAATATTTCCAATAGTCTCCCCCTTTGGAATTGATGGCAACACATCCTCCCCCATTCATTCTGAGAAATGAATTCCTTCCTCCTATTGGGTGCAGTATAGGGTCTATAAATGTTCCAACATTGAATTTGTCAATCCAGATAATTCGTGAACTTCGAGACCCAACATTGGAAATGTCAGAGAAAGCCCTTGACAACATGCAAAACAAGTCTCTAGTCTATCTTGTGCATTAAATAAATGAAATCCTGCATTAAAAGAGAATTCGAGAAAACACCAATCCAAAAAATTAAAATCATGTGGGAAGTAAAAGGAAAATTACAATATGAAAGGAAATTCTAATTACAAGAAAACTGAAAGGAAATCATAACTGGAAATCAATGCGGTGTCAACACCATATCAAACACATGGTGTTGAAACCATATCGAAATATTGTAAATGCTGGAATAAATTAAAAATCAATTCAAATACTAACTCTGCTTGCACTAATGTTGTGTGAAATTAACCTAAAAGCATGAGCATCATAACAAGTAAATCTATTGTGCAAATAACTTATGAAAGAAATTGAATTAATATAAATCCCTTGCCTTCCTTTTCCTTGTGAATAGTTCTTGTGGAATTGTCTGAAAGTTTGAAGGAAAATAAATATTATTGTTTTCAATCATAGCGTAGTTTCCCTTTTTATGAATGTCGACTTTCAAACCATAAATAATCAAGTCGATCTCAAGTTATGGAATATTAATTAAGTGGGTCTGGATCAATTCAAATTAACATTGGAGCTCATAAAGGCAATGCCAATCTTGTAAATTCAAACAATCTGGAGGAATGTAATTTAATATGAAGAAGTATTTCGAAGTGTGGGACAATTCCTTAATACAAAAAATTAAATTAATCTTGCAGCTGAAAAGAAAACGTTATAGCAAATCAATTAATTTCGCAATTGAAAGGAGAATGTTGCAGTAAATTAAACAAAACCAATTTGGAGAAGGGAAGAGACTATAAATGATGAAAGAAACTTCAGACAGTAAATGATAATTTAAATGCTAATTAAATTAAGAAATGAAGAGTGGTGTCGAGCTGGTCTGGCGGCCAAACCAACCAGCTCACACCCTCTATGCGTAACCTGGTTCACACAGTAATCAAGATCATGAGAGGCAATAAAGAAATAAAGAGAACATGAATAAAAATTTCTTCAATTAATTCCTGAAAAAAAAACAATCTTTACACCATGACGTAAAAACTCATCTCCAGCAAGATCAGAGGAGTGATCTACAGATTGCAAATGTGTGGTTCTACATCAGGACTGAATCCTCCTCCCTCTTGCACATTCTTTCATTTCTGTGTGTTGATCAATTTCCTGATTGACTAACTGACCAATCCCCCCCTTTTTCTTGCTCCCAAAAATCTCTTATATAGAATTGAATTACAAATTGGAGTTTTAAATTAGCCAACTGAAATTTAGGAGGACAGATTAGCGATTTTAACAATTTGTCGAGAATGAATTTAGTTTTCAACTAAATGTCAAAAGAGGGAATGATTCTAGGGATGACGTTGTTTCCAAATTGAGTTCCAAGGCATAGCCATACCTAGATTGAAATTCATTAAAGTCATGATCTAGAGATTGGTACATCATCCGAAGAGCTAGGATATGACGACATTGGTTATATATGGATGATGGATGAAATAGAGTTTGAGCTCCCCACAGTTAACATGTATCTGACTAAGTCATGATATATGCCAGCTATCTCAGCCACCCTTATCATATCAAAGAACTGTGTAGCATCATTAACACAAATAAATGATTCAATAGCATTGTTGACCAACCCTTCCCTAAGTCGTGCTTTTGCAACTCAAAGCACATGCCTCATGGTATATAATCATGACAACGATATAATAGAGGTCCAACTAACTCCAGTTCACAAAGGCCGATAAACTAAAACCAAGAATTAAAGAAAATTAGTTCACCTTCCTCTTATGCTTTGTTTTCAAAACCTATGTTTAACTTGTCGATAAGATCATTCATGGTATTGGAAATTTTTATGATCATATCTAGGTAAGCCATCAACAATGTATCGTTATATTCCATCAAAAAATCATCTTGAAACTTTGGGGATTCTATCGCAAGCATCCTTCTTAGAAGACTGGAAACTTTCTGCAGCAAATAATTTTCATATGGAATTCCACCTCTTTGGATTGCTAACAAGAAATGATAAAGAACTCTAATACGACTATTAAGAATTTTTATGGAACTGTGAATCCTCGTTAGATGTGTAGCCAGTTGAGTAGCAGTTGAGCCTCCATCTAAGTGTTTTAGGTTCGCAACACGATCAACATAAATCCACTTTGCCTCCACAGTCTCTATAGTGTAGTTTGACTTACATATGCCTTGAAAATTGGATTATACACTATATCAGATCCATGAATTGATATGTTAGCCAGAGCACACATTGCATTTTCTTTCGGAGTGCATGAAGCCATAAAAGGGTGTAGGCAGGCAAATGGTGCAGGAATCTATTTCTTCTTTGGTGCAGGTAGGTAATTGAAATGGTGTAGGAAAATAAATGCAATGGTGCAGGAAGGTAAATGCATGATCGAACCAGTTTTATCCCTGCAATAGACAAGCCTTTATTAAACTTTCATTAATGATATTTTAATCTTGTTAAAATGAAGTAGTAACAAATATTCTTCAAAAGTAATCATTAAGCCACTCGACAACATGAGAGAAATGAATAAAAATAAGACAAATTGGAAGTCCAGCATCCCCCCATGCTGACCCTCTTGCATGTCCTTATGCAAGGAAATCGGGTAGTATCACTTCCTTGCAAAAAAAAGAATATTAAAAATAATGATGTTCCTACAATTCTGCATGATCACACTTCCTGTGCTACTTAAAGATTGCTCTTAAAACAGAGTGTCTGCTGGACTCTTTATTTTCTTATACTAATATCAAGAAAATCTAAAATGAAAGCTACCATGGAAAAACTAAATTGCAAGGATGGTGTTATTACTTGAATAAAATAGAAAACTTTTAAAATTTCCAAAAGAATATCTCGGAGGCATCCCTGATCAGAAGTTTCATTTTAATATCCTCGTTGTAAATATGAGTGACCTGATTAAAAACCATAGTGTTAAAAGTAAACATAGAAATACTTTCCCACAATTATCATTTTAACATTATCCATGTATAGTTGAAGCTCCTCTTGTCAGGGTATAATGAACTACCTGCACTAAGGGTCCCACGTCCATAAAAACCATTCCAAAAGATAGAACTCCATGGCATAGCAAAAAAAAGATTTTAAAGCCATTTTCAGAGATATTGATAGTGAGTTCAGGGAAGGGAAAAAACAACCAAGTAAATCATAGTGTAAAATTAACTTTAATACCACCGGCATGGCCCTACTGCCAGCAGGCATCCATAGCCTCAACATGGATACCTTTTAACCTTATGAAATTATTTTGTACCACTTATTAGATATAGATTCAGAGTCATTTAAGAACATTTAATTTTTTATTTTTTTCTCTTTTTATAAGTTAATTTAAGGCCACTATCCTGGCTTGGTAACCAGCTATTGATAGTGCCATTCATGAGAACTAACAAGAATGAACAAGCCGTCTCATGATGAGACCTCTTATCTTCCAAATTTTCAACTGAAAGCTATTACCCTAGCTTGTTGAATAGTGCGGTATTTTCATTCTCCTTAGGACCCATGATCATAGTAGGTCGGATCATAATGAGACCTCCTGTCCCTCAATTAATTATTTTATGTTTTTAGAAAAAAATCTGATTATGATTGACCTTATATAGGTTACTTAATAGGTGGGGAAGCAAATCTACTCCTTAAGAGTGCAGGATGGCGTGAAAGGTTTTTAATTACTATTATTTACTGGTTGGTCATGCTACCCTAAGAACTTGTTTAAAAAACATCTGGGATAATGACCAAAAATATTCCTTGAGTGGATCATGCCAGGGTTCTTTATGAAAGCTTATTAGGGTTTTGTAGGTGTGGTCCACCATAAGAGGTTTTTCATTCATCCCTTCAAGGAGGACTTAAAAAAGATGTTATGAATAATAGTTTGTTAGAAATAGGAGAAAATTATTACATGTAACTTATGAAAATACATATTGATCCACAATCAAAGTAACTTTTAAAATATGAGGTATTAAGTGTAAATTTCCTCTAACAAGTCTACCCACAAGAGTGCATGATAATATAAATTCCAAAATTTGTACTTTAGGGAATCACAATTTCAAGAATTATGTTATACCATCTTTATTATTCTCATATTATCCTACCTTATTTATAAAGAAATAAATACCACTGTTAAGTGTAGGCATGCTTCCAATGAAGCCATGTGCGTAACAAAATGTTGATTATACTTACACTTAGCTTTAAAGAATAAACTTCAATACATACCAAAGTGTGAGAAACTAGTTGCTTCAATTGACATGGTACCACGAGTTTCTGAATGATGAGTAAATAAGGTGGTTTAATGATTGCTCGAAACCAAGATTTAATGGAATCCACGTATTTATGATTCTCCAACTTATGCAAGTCTTCTACAGTTTGATAGTCACTCTCTTGGAGGCACAAGGGATCTGGTGAAAGACAAAAGATAAATCCCTCAAGTTCAGGCTCAAATATTTGATTTTCAAATTAACAAGAATGGTTGAGAGAGATTCTATGGTTTTGAGTATCAACAACATTTTTAGAACAAGTTCCAATAGAATATTGCTCCTTTGGTGGTCTTTGAATTACAACTTCCCGGGGTGAATGTTTTGCAGTAATGGGGGAAGTTTCCAAATTCGTTCCCTTTCCCAACACGGAAGGTGTAAAATTTTGTTCAACATGGGAATCAACAGGAAGAATAGGTGGTTGAAACTGTTGTGCAACTTGATGGTTTAGATTAGGGTTCATAAGATGGTTTGGGCTAGGGTTTTGGTTAATGCTTGGACTAAGGTTTGGATTTGGATTGGGGTTAGGCTTTGGACTAAGGTTAGGTCTAGGTTTTAAATAAGAACTAGGGTTAGGTGTAGGATGTGGATTAGGGTTAGGTCTAGGGTGTGGATTAGGGTTAGGGTATGGATTAGGGTTTGGACTAGGGTTAGGGTATGGATTAGGGTTTGAATGAAAGCTAGGGAATGGGTCAGGATAAGGAATAGGGTAAGTTGCACATGTGATTGGGACCATGGGGGAGGGTAAATTAATGATGTATTGGAAAGAAATTGTGGTCGTCGTTGGTGCTCATATGATTGAATTTTCATGGGATATTTCCCTAGAGATAAGGATGCAAACGATTCTTGAGGCCATGGAGATATCTGGTTCGAGGATGAGGGCCAAGGAGAGGACCACTGTAGCCATGAAGTAGGATATTAAATAGGATGAGGATTAAAAGTTTTCCATGAAATTACAAGACTATAAATATGATGAGGAACCTGTTCAGGAAAATAAGCATTATTCCAAGTATAAAATGATGATAAGTTTTGATTTATACTTGGCAATTGATTTGATTCCTTGCTTTATTTCCTGAATAACTTTAGTAATCCTGGTAGTAACAGTAAATGTTCATTTGAATGAGCCTCCTCACAAATTTTACAAATTTTTAGGCTATTGAGTGGACACCTTCCAAGGAAGTGTTTCTTCATACAGTTGGCACAAAAGATAAGCGGTGGGTCTTCATCCTTTTCATATTCTTCCTGCAAATCATCCAATTTTGAAACCAAATATTTAATAATATCATTTTTATGTTCAAGAAAAATGTTAAATTTTTCATTTGTTAATTCCTCATTGGACGAGTTGTGTGTCTCTGTAGCAGCTTAAAAATTCCTCATTGAATGATTTCTCAAAATACCATTTTCCCATTTTTAACAAGCCCACTGGTACATTTGTTAGCACAGGAATAGTGTGTATGTGGGGTAGGGTGGGGGGTTCTCACAACATTAAAGAAAATGAGAAACCTTAAAGCAATAGTGCAGGAAAGAAAAAAATTCAAAGAACATAAATTTGCAAGAGAAACTAGGTGAAGGAAAAAAAACAAATGCGGAAGATCACCAAGGTTAATCCCATGAGTGCCTCCCCAGCAACGACACCAAAATTTTGGGGGCAGTATAGGGTCTATAAATGTACCAACATTTAATTTTCCAATCTAGATAGTTCGTGAACTTCGAGACGCAACACTGGAAATGCTAGAGAAATCCCTTGACAACTTGCAAAACAAGTCTCTAGTCTATCTTTTGCATTAAATAAATGAAATCCTGCATTCAAAGATAATTCTAGAAAACACCAATCCAAACAATTAAAATCATGTGGGAAGTAAAAGGAAATTAAAAATGCGAAAGGAATTCTAATTACAAGAAAATAGAAAGGAAATCATAACTGGAAACCAATGCTGTGTTTCCATGTGGTGTTGACACCATATCGAAAGACTGTAAATGCTGGAATAAATTCAAAAGAAATTCAAATACTAACTCTGATTGCAATAATCCTGTGTGAAATTAACTTGAAAGCATGAGCATCATAACAAGTAAATCTACTATGCAAATAAGTTATGAAATAAATTGAATTAATATAAATCCCTTGCCTTCCTTGTCCCTGAAAATAGATTGTGTGGAACTGTCCAGAAGTTTGAAGGAAAATAAATATTATCGTTTTCAATCATAATGTAGTTTCCATTTTTTTGAATGTCTGATTTCAAAACCATAAATAATAAAGTCGATCTCAGACTCTGGAATATTAATTAAGTGGGTCTGGATCAATTCAAGTTAATTTTAGAGCTCATAAAGGCAATGCCGATCTTGTAAATTCTAACAATATGGAGGGACGTAATTTAATATGAAGAAGTATTTCAAAGTGCATGACAATTCCTTAATACAAAAAATTAAATTAATCTTGCACCTGAAAGGAAAACGTTGCAGCAAATCAATTAATTCCGCAATTGAAAAGAAAATGTTGCAGTAAATTAAAAAACGCTAGTCTAGAGAATGGAAGAGACTATAAATGATGAAAGAAACTTCACACACTAAATGATAATTTAAATGCTAATTAACTTAATAAATGAAGAGCGGTTTCGAGCTAGTTTGGCGACCAACCTAGCCAGCTCACACCCTCTATGCATAACCTGGTTCACACAGTAATCAAGATCATGAGATGCAATAAAGAAATAAAAAGAACATGAATAAAAATTTCTTTAATTAATTTATGAAAAAAACTATATTTACATCATGACGTAAACACTCAGCTCCAGCAAGATCAGAGTAGTGATCCACATATTGTAAATGCATGGCGCTACATCAAGACCGATTCCTCCTCCCTCCTGTGCATTCGTTCATTCCTGTGTACTGATCAATTTCCTGATTGATTGGTTGACCAATCCTCCCCTTTTTCTTTCTCTTAGAAATATCTTATATAGCATTGAATTACAAATTGGATTTTTCAATTAGCCAACTAAAATTCAAAAGGTAGATTAGCGATTTTAACAATTTGTCGAGAATGAATTTATTTTTCAACTAAATGTCAAAAGAGGGAACGATTCTAGTGAATCGTTCCTCTTTTCCAGGGATGAAGTTTTTGCCAGATTGAGTTCCAGGGTGTAGCCATATCCAGATCAATATTCATTGAAGTCACGATCTAGAGATTGGTACATCATTCGAAGAGCTAGGATTCGACGGCTGGTTATATATGGATGATAGACACAATAGAGTTCGAGCCGGCCACAGTTAACAGGTATCTGACTAAGTCATGATATACGCTAGCTATCTCAACTGCCCTTATCACATCAAGGAACTGTGTAGCCTCATTAGCATGAATAAATGATTCAATACCATTGCTAACCAACCCTTCCCTGAGTCATGATTTTTCAACTTCAAGCACATGCCACACGGTATATAATCACAACAACGATACAATAGAGGTCCAGCTAACTCCAGTTCACAAAGGCCGATAAACTAAAACCAAGAATTAAAGAAAAGTAGTTTGCCTTCCTCTTCTGCTTGGTTTTCAAAAGCTGTGTTGAACTTGTCGATAAGCTCGTTCATGGTACTAGAACAATTTGTGATCATAGCTAGGTAAGACATCAACAGTGTATTGTTATATTCCATCAGAAAATCATCTTGAAACTTTGGGGATTCTATCATAGGCATCCTTCTTAGAAGACTGGAAACTTTTTGCAGCAAAGAATTTTCATATGGAATTTTACCTCTTTGCATTGCTGACAAGAAATGATAAAGAACTCTAATACGGCTGTTAAGAATTTTTAAGGAACTGTGAATCCTCGTTATATGTGCAGCCAATTGAGTAGCAGCTAAGCCTCCATCTGAGGGTTTTAGGTGTGCAACACGATCAACAGAATTCCACTTTTCCTCCACAGTATCTATAATGTATTTTGACTTACATATGCCTTGAAAAATGGATTATACGCTATATCAGATCCACGAATTGATATGTTAGCCAGAGCACACATTGCATTTTCTTTTGGAGTACATGAAGGTATAAAAGGGTGCAAGCAGGTAAATGGTGTAGGAATCGATTTCTTCTCTAGTGCAGGCAGGTAAGTGCAATGGTGTAGGTAGGTAAATGCAATGGTACAGGCAGGTAAATGCATGATCGAACCAGTTTTATCCCTGCAATAAACAAGCCTTTATTAAACTTTCATTAGTGATATTTTAATCTTGTTAAAATGAATAAGTAACAAATATCCTTCAAAAATAATCATTAAGCCACTTGATAGAATGAGAGAAATGAATAAAAATAAGACAAATTAGAAGCCTAACACCTTCGATTGCATTACCTCCCCCTTTGACATCAATGTTAAGGGGTTACCGATTTTTCAGTGTAGTTTCCATTATTGCATTACTACTCTCCGAGTTCTGTATAAACATTGTTCATTATGTCCTTCTATTATTGAATGAATTCCAATACATATGCCTTGTTGGGGCTACTCTAGAATGACTATTGTTCCATATGGTATATAAGTATTGTTGGGAGAACACTTTGGAAATCATTGAAATTGCATGTATGTACACAAAAAAATGATACCATACAAAAAAAATTCCTTGCACTTGCATAATGCTGAAGATGATAATAAAGACGCTCCATAAACAAAACTATACAAGAATATATATAAAAAAAAATGCACAATCGAAATAATATAAGAATAATGAAGATGATCCATGTGATATATAAACTCTGCTCCACCAATAACATTGCTCCAATAACGCATTGATGTATTTCTTCTATACCAATACCATAACGCATACCATAACACTCTGATACCATAACGCTCCAATGCCAATAACATTGATATATGTTACTTGTGATTGTGATGAAGAGGGCTTGATTTCATACTCTTATTATGTCTTTGATTATGTTTCTTCTAATTTATGATAAATTTGTAAGTATGTATTTTCTCTTCTTTGCTTCTTTCTGCTACTGTAGTCTCCCCCTTAGTTGGTGCACTCAGCTCCCCCTCCTTTCCCCCCTTTTTTTCTTTTAATTCTCCCTTCGAGATCATATTAATGAGCATCATCTGTAGACACTATCCCAAGCTTATTTCTCAGGTATACAAATGGTTCTATAGCAAGCGGTTTTGTAAATATGTCTATTATATGTTCTTTTGTGGGAATGTATTCCATCGTTACTACCTTCTCAACTACTTGTTCTCTAAGAAAGTGGTATTTTATAGGTATGTGCTTGGTATTTGAATGTAGCACAAGATTTTTGACATGCTTATTTCACTCGTATTGTCACATCTGATAGGAATAGGCTCACTGAAGTTTATTTTCATGTCTTGAAGTATTTGTTTCATCCACATCACCTGTGTGCAACAAGATGTAGTTGCTATGTATTCAGCTTCAACTGTGGATAGAGAGACTGATGTTTTTTTATTGCTTAGCCATGCCACAAGACTCTCTCCCAGATAGAGCACACCACCACTTGTGATTTTCCTATCATCCACATAGCTGGCCAATCCACATCTGTATATGTTGTCAGTGTAAAATATTTGCCTCTTGGATACCATAGTACATAATTTGTAGTTCCTTGTAGGTATCTGAATATCCTATTGGTTTCTAACAGGTGATTTTGTTTAAGTGTTGATTGATATCTTGCCACTAATCCGACTGCCAAAATTATGTATGGTCTAGAAGCTGTCAGATATAACAAACTTCCTATCTTAAACCTGTAAATTTTTTGATCTACATCTAGCGACCCATCATCTGCACATAGCTTGCATCCAGTAGTCATGGGGGTTGACACTGATTTACATTCTTCCATTTGGAACCCTTTTAACATATCTCTCAGGTATTTTTCTTGTGAAATAAATATGCCTTCAACCTTCTGTAGGATTTGAAGCCCTCGATAGAACGTAAGTTCTCCAATCATTGACATCTCGAACTTCGACTTCATCTCTTCAGCAAATCCTTTAAACAAATCCTTTTTATTGCTGCCAAACATGATGCCATATACATATACAATCATGATTAATAATTCATCTTCATTAGCCTTTATGTATAAATTACTATCAACTCCTCCCTTCTTGAACCCTTGTTCTGAAGGTACTTGTCCAACGTGGAATACCATGCTCGTGGTGCTTGTTTAAGACCATACAAAGCTTTATTTAATGTACAAACATAGTTGAGCTTATTCGATAACAAAAAACCTTCAGGTTGTTCCATGAAAAATTCCTCCTATAGATCACCATTTAGAAAGCCAGACTTCATGCCCATTTGGTACACCTTGAAATCATTGTAGCATACGAAAGCCAAAAACATCCAGATTGCTTCCATTCTCGTGACTAGTGCAAAAGTTTCTTCATAATTAAGACATTCTATTTGTGAATACCCCTTACATACTAGTTTGGCTTTATTTATAATTACTTGACCTTGTTCATTCATCTTATTCTTGAATACCCATTTTGTGCCAATGACATTCTTTCCAAAATGTCTTGGTGTTAGGTACCAAGTTTTGTTTTTCTCAATTTGGTATAACTCTTCATTCATAGCATTGATCCAATTTTTGTTTTTACTTGCCTCATCAAAGTTCTTTGGCTCTATTTGTGACAACATATATAGATGAACTTCCTCAAGCTTTTCTACTAGTTGTATTCTTTTTTAAACTCCTTCACTTTTGTCTCCAATAATTTGTTTTTCCAGATGATTCTTTTGAGTTTGTCTTGAGGGCCCTTTTGAGTTCATATCTGTATCTTCTGATGTTTCATCCTGCTCTTCACTATCTTGGTTGTCACAATGATGATGATCTGGAGGGTTAATAAAATTTGTTGTTTCAGTTTTATCTTGTGATTCCTCATCAAACCTTACATCGATGCATTCCACAATCTTATGTAGCCTCTTATTATAGCACTTGTATCCCTTACTTTTTGATGAGTACCCTAAAAATATTCCTTCATCAGATCTAGCATCATACTTTCCTAATTTTTCATCATTATTTTTTATAAGGAATTTACTACCGAAAACTCTGAAATGCTGGATTGATGCTGGTTTCCTATGCCATAGTTCAATGGTGTCTTGTCACAGTTTGGTCTGAGATGTGCCTTGTTGAGGATATGTACTATTGTATGTACTACCTCTGCCTAGTAGGTTTGAGAGATGTTACTTTCTTGCATCATATCTCTGGCTATTTGATGCACATACCTATTTTTCCTCTCTACATCTCCATTCTGTTGAGGTGTATCTGCAACAATGTACTGTTGTTTTATCCCAAATTCTTTACATAGGTCCAAAAACTCATCTGATGTGAATTCACCTCCTGTATCTGATTTGATGCACTTTATTTTACATCCTGTTTGGTTTTCTGCCAATGCCTTGAATATTTTGAATTTTTCAAATGATTGAGACTTGTATCTAAGAAATTCCACCCATGTCAATCTAGAATAGTCATCGATTATCAACATGAAATATTTTTCTCCTCATGGTGCATCTATTCTTGAAGGTCCGCATAGATCCATGTGAACTAGTTGTAGAGGCTCACTACTTGATAGCTAGTATTTGACTCTAAATGATGTTTGAGTTTTTTTCCCATTTGGGAGGACCTACATATAGTATTTTGGGGCTTCTTTATTATTGGTAGGTATCTAACTGCTTTCTTCTTGTTGAGTTTGATGATGTGATCAAATTTGAGATGTCCCAATATTCTATGCCATAGCTAAGATTCATCAAGTTTGTTGATGTAGCACCCTTCACTCTCATCTTTCATGATATATACATTACTCTTTGTTCAAACCCCCTTAACCAAAGTTTTTCCTGTAGTGATTTACCTGACTTCACAATATAGAGCTCTGAAGAGGACCTCATAACCTTTGTCGCACATTTGACTTACACTTACCAAATTGTGTTTTAGACCATCTAAAAACAATACATCTTGAGCCTTTCCTCTTCCATTATTTAGACTGACTGTTTCTTTTCCTTTAATTTTACCTGCTTTATCATTACCAAATGTGACATTACTAGATTTCTTTTCATCCAAGGTTAGAAACTTGCTTATGTATCTGGTCATATGTATAGAGCAACCACTGTCCACATACCATTGACTATTTTGATCTTGAGCATATAGAACTAGATCACACTTATTAATATTCTTTCTCCATTGCATGCATTCGTTTGTTCTATAGTTATTCTAAGATGAAGGTTTATTGTCCCTAAGATGACATTCGTATGACTTGTTTCCATTCTCGTGACAATAAAAACATCCAGGAGAGTTATGCAGAGGAGTATATGCATGTGTGAATCCATTATTATCTTAATGCTTTTTGAATTCCCAAAATCAAATATTTTTACACAAGCTCTACAATTCATGGCTTTATGTCCAAATTTCTTAGAGAAGTAGCAGTACCCGTAGAAGAAATATATGTATTTGGTAGAGGGTGATGTTTGGGGATATAACCATCTAGATATTTGAAAATTATGTCTTCTAAAGCAATATGCTCTATGCTCATTTGTTTTTTGATTGTTCACTCCTTTTGTCTCTTGGTTTTTCTCAGTAGTGTTTCTTTGCAGCTGTTCATCTAATGTTGAAGTGTTGCTTTGATTTTTGTTCTGAGCTTGATGAGAATTATCATTGTCTCCTATGAAAACTTTTACAAAAGTGATTGCCTTATTATCCTCTACCTTAGACTTAATGGATTCTCCTTCATAGCCTATTCCAGTCTTTATAAGTGGAAATATTTGAGCATTTAATACCTTTTTCAACTATTCAGAACCTTTTATCTATTGAATGTTCATAGTTAATTCAGTTTAAGCCTTCTCTAATTTTTTCCTCAGACATACCACCTCTTCTTCCAATCTTTCACTCTCTTTTTTTTTCTCTTTTATTTGCTACATCAGAATATATTCCACCTTCTTTGCCTCTTCAAGTTCAATTTTCAACTTAATAATGTCTTATGAATTTGATTATTCTTTTACATATTTGAGAAGAATCTATTTTTTTTTTCTATTCTTGAGTTTAAGCCTTTCTATTTCACTCAGGGCACTAACTAACTCCCCCTCAAGCTCTACCTCACCTTCTTCTTCATATTCCATAATTTTTTTTTTTCACGTTCTTCCCAGGCCATCAAAATGAATTCAGAGGTTTCATGTCACTAGAGGATTCACCTGAGATTTCAGATGCACTGCTATCTTCTTGACCATAAAAGTTTTTTCTATTAAATCTTTTCTCTTTTTGTATATTATTGAATTTGATTTTCTCTTTCCCTTTTGGATGATTTTATGCTTCTTATAGGGACATTTTGAGGCATAATGGCCCACTATTTCACAATTAAAGCACTTAAGTTGAAGTTTACCTTTGTACTTACTTGTGCCTTTTTTCAATCTTCTAACGAATTTTGATTCTTCTTCATCATAACCTAAGCATGGACATTTATTTTCTTCTATGAACGTGTCTACCTTGAAGGCTGGCTCCATGATGTTTGACTTCCATTTTGGAATTATCATCTCATATGTTGTTAAGGTCCCAAGCAATTGGTCCCTGGTCAATCGTTCAAAGTCTCATGTTTATTCTATGGCTGAAACCTTAGGATTAAATTTAGATGGTAATGATCTCAATATTTTCTGGATTATTACACTTTCTTTGATTGTTTCCCCTAGACCTATCATGATGTTCACAACTTCAACAACTCTTAAGAAGAATTTAGCTATATCTTCATCTTCATTCATTTTTAATGTCTCAAACTGTGTTATATATATATATATATATATATATATATATATATATATATATATAGATACTTGCAACTTATCCATATTTACCCTTTTATCTCCCTCATGAATATTTTCTAATTTATCCTAGATTTCCTTGGTTGTTTGACAATGCATTACTTTGATAAATTCTGACTCACATAGACCACTCAAAAGTGCATTCATTTCTTTTGCATTTGCTATGAAATCTAGTTTGGCATCTCTCTCACTGGTCCCTTCCTTTGGTTCTTCATATTGCACCATCACCGTAGCCTAGAATTATATTCCAAGAGACATTAAGTAGGTCTTTGTTGTGAAACCAGCTCCAAAAATATAAGAAAAGAGATATCAACGCCTTAGAAATAAGCCACTTCGAGGGGGAAACCTCCAATATATTACATGAATGAACAATTATTGGATGATACAAATGACCAAAACCTCCTTCTATATATAGGAGTCCATGGGGCCACAATATAATCCTAGTGGGGCCACAATGTAATCCTAGCCGACCTAACAATAATAATGTAAGGGTACAATAATAACAATATGGGGGTTACAAGGGTAAAACAATAACAATAAGCGGGGCTACACTAACATAATAAGGGACTACACTATTAAAATAGGGACTTAACATGCCCCTCTCCTTCAAACAAGTGTTGTCATCAATGCTTGATTATTTCTTGATGCTTCTGTATAAAATTATCATCCTCCCATGTGGAATCTTCTACAGGAAAGTTATTCCACTTGCTGAGATACTCTGAAATTGATCGTACTTGTCGAGTTCTTGTTTCTGTGACTGCTTCAGAACCTATTTCGATGTGATGTTGATCTTCCTGTTGTTTCATTAGATTCTGCACCAAAGTTAGGTTATCCTTTGAGAGTTGGAGAACTTGTTGTTGATGCTTGATGTGATCTTCCACTAATTATCATCAATATTAGCTATTATTTGATCCTTCAAACCATCCAAATTAGCCTCCATTTCTACTTTTAAACCACCTATGTCATCTTTGGTTGCTCTTCGTAAGATTGAAATTTGTTGCACTTGGTACCATAATTTTGATATCTCATACTGCAATTCTTCCTCTTCATGTGTCATAGTATATCTTTTTGAGGGCTTAATGGGTGTTGAATTCTTTTTAGGGGCCATTTTAGAATCCAACACTAATATCTATTCTATAATATTCCCTTGGAATCAATTCAAATTGATTCTTCAAACAAGACTTACGCAATTCGGAAAAAAAATACACACCTTTTACTTGATTTTGAGGAGCTTGATATTGAAATTGAATTATCTCTATAATTTCGGATCCTCAATATCTGAAATTCGGCCTTGTAGTAGTCCTCTGAAGCTTCTTTCAAATTCCATAGGTCTAACTTGATTTGGATTCTTCAAGGTAAAGTTATGTCCAATCTCCCACAATGACCTAATTATGGGCTGGTTTAGTAGAACAAACTTGTATGACTTGCCACATGTCAATGTTTGCTCCTTTCACTCTGAAATTTATAGATAGGAAATTATGGTCTGTGTACTTAAGGCCAATTTTTACATCATTCCAATTCTATGCTCAGAGAGAGAGCTATGAATATTTTTCCACAGTCACCTCTTTGAGATGAAATTCATAATCCTGAAAAAGACCTAACTTCCACAGATCATATCTCCGAAACTATTGCAAACCAAAATCTAAAATTTTTCAAAAATGTTCCTCAGGATTTCTTCTTCGCACTAGAAAAATTTCAGCTTCTGAACTTTCCTAAAAGAAAAGTTATAGCGAAAATTCCACGATGACCTATCTAGGTTAAATTCAGGAACCTACAAAATGACCTAAATTCCACAGATTATATCTCCAAAAATATTGCGAACCAAGCTCTGAAATTTTGTGATGATGTTCCTCAGGATTTTGGATTCGCACGTTAAACATTTCAGCTTTTGAACCTTCATAGAAAAAAATTTATAGCAAAAATTCCACGATGACCTGTTTGGAGCAGCGAAACCCTAGAATCCAAAGCTCTGATACCAAATGTTGTGAAACCAGCTCCAAAAATAGAAGAAAAGAGATATCAACGCCTTAGAAATAAGACACTTCGAGGGGGAACCTCCACTCCAATACATTACATGAATGAACAATTCTTGGATGATACAAATGACCAAAACCTCCTTCTATATATAGGAGTCCATGGGGCCACATTATAATCCTAGTGGGGCCATAATGTAATCCTAGATGACCTAACAATAATAATGTAAGGGCATAATAATAACAATATGGGGGTTACAGGGGTACAAAAATAACAATAAGCGGGGCTACACTAACATAATAAGGGACTACACTATTAATATAGGGACTTAACAGTCTTCATTCTCACCTTCCAAAATTCATAGTTTATGCCAGTAAATAATGGGGATTTATTTGTTGAGAATCCTTCTAGACTAGCCATTTTGGTAACTTAGGACCTCCTTCCAGTTGTTATACTATTACTAAAGGATCTTGGCTCTTATACCAATTGATGAACCCTTGACTAAACTAAGAAGGGAAGGGGGGGGGGGGTGAATAAGTTTAGTCCATTCATGGACATTAAAATTCTTTTCATTAAACTCATTAACATAATCATTACATGGTCAACTTAATAAATAATAATCAACAAAATGCATATGTGAACAACAAGTAATAAACAAGCTAACTCATCACATCAGCACATAATAATAATTCACATGGACACCATATATAAGTGGAAACCCATAAGGGAGAAAACCATGACTATTATTGTTGTGATGCAAAGGAAAGCTCCTACTCTTTATTACATTTGATTTTCTGTAGGCTCCAACCTACAAGAGGCTTCTACCTAAAATTTATTTAAGCTACAACTTGCAAGGAAGCTCCAAATCCCATATGCTTTCCATAGGCTACAACCCATAGGAGGCTCCTACCTCAACCAGTTCCAACTGAACATTTATCAAGCTACAACTTGAAAGGAGACCACAATCCCCTCACACAACATGAAAACAATATGTTGATTTACCCAGTTATCAAATCTATATTCCTCTATCTTTACTTCTGCCTCTTCTCCCTTCAAATCTTATTCTCATTAGCTCCATATGAGCATAGTATATCAATAATATCTCTCACAATCTTGAGCTCTCTAACCTCTCGAATGCACTCCAAAATGACATATTTTTAGAGATAATTTGATGGTTTTTTGTATTCTATACTGGAATATGAAGTGAATAGACTTGACTCTTTGCCTTCCACACATTCATTTCGAATATCTTCATATCATGAATATTAGAATAAGAAATAGATAATTTATCCAATATAAATTTTAGCCATATGTAACGTATCACAACAATTCAGCTTAATACACATCTGTCTTTGCCTTGGAGTATTCCTTTGCCTTAGAGACTTGCCTTTCCATCACAACAATTTAGCTCAATCAATAATTTCACATTATTACAATTTCTTCAATGTAGCCCTTTTATCTTCTTTGCCTTGCTGTAAGTTTATATCTTCGATGATCCCTGTGTTTTGTTTGCACTTCTTCTAACTGTGTTTTGAATGTTCAATTTCAAAACTGTGCAGGATAAATGTTGCTTCAGAAATACAATATCATGCCTTTAGAAAACAAATTTAGTCCCTCGTTCCACTGAGTATGTCACAGAGATGTATGGTTACCACAATCTACACCAAGTGTTATATTTTCCAAAGGAATGTTGTCAACAAATTTAAACAAAATTTACCACAAGTACCGAGTACCTTCTTGTCCATTCTCCGATAACATGAATATTTTCATAACCCCAAACCCATTATGGAATTTAAATTTAGTTTTGGAATATACCACATCCATTCATAAATCACACATCAACCTAAGGCTTCTGACTTCTAATTAGGCGATTAGCGATTGTGTGTTCAGGTCCCACTAGCTTCCGTTGCACCATTGCAATTTCTCCATTGCATTTTCCCATCGCACTTGCTCATATCGTAATGTTGTCACTGCTTGTGATCTTGTGACTTACGATTTTGTGATTTGTGGGTTCGGGTCCCATCAGGCGTGCCACATCATCTGTGACATGTCATCTACTACCACATCATCTATGCCATGTCATCTATCGCCACATCATCTATCACCACGCCATCTATGCCACGTCATCTATCACCACATCATCTCTCGCATTTCGCTATCGCATTTTCCCACATCACATGCTCATATCACAAGTTTGTTACCGATTTTCAATTTTGTGATTCTACGATTTGCAATTCTATGATTTTGCGATTGTTTTATTCTGTGATTCTATGATTCCTCGATTTGCTATTTTTCAATTTTGCGATTATGTGATTTTCTTTCCTACAGCAATTTTCGATTTGCAATTTTCTCACAAGTCTGGACAAAGTGAAGGAGAATTCATCATCTATTCATTGGAAATCTTCCACTACTCCATGTGACCACTAATGTTGCTTCAAAGCCAATGATAATGTTGATTCTTCTCTTTTTCCATAAATGATAATGCTGATGCTGCTCCTTTACTTCTTTGCTCGTCCTAATCTTCTCCTTTGCCATCAGTCACAATATTTCCAACATGATTACCCTCATGTTGCTACCCTGGATCTAAGAGGGTCATCATTCCATGCATTGAGGTTACATAAAGGTGTGCTTTGTGTCAAGGAAGGAAGAGTCAACTTGGGGAGTTATCTACATGATCAACTCCTATATTTGGTTGAAACTCTCTCCATTTCTATTAATACAAAGGGTTCATTGTTTTCCTATATATGATGTTTATATTCATATGTTTCAATGATTTTCCGACCCATTGAATGAAGTGATTGGGTAATGCTACATAGATATTGTAGATATTTGGCTTGTTTTTTTAGTATGTGCAGGTTATAATTATAAAAATCAGAGCTAGGATTGGAGTGTACAAGCCATAAAGAGAGTGAATCTTGCAATAGATTCTAGGTAATCCTTATCTCATTGTTCAATTACTTTAAGGGAAACATTATATTCTTTGCTCTCTATTGTTCTAGATTGTACCACTAGGTCTAGGGAAGATACTTTTGTTTGTAGTTGTATATTTCACGTAAAAAAATGTGTAGCTAACATGTGTGAATAGTTGCAAAGAAATATGTTTGTTGTTAGCGTGACAAGGTAAAAGCTAATTTATTTATATAACTAACAACTGTGTGATGTGATAACACATAATAATATTAAATTGCAAAAAGGAGAAAATGTATGACAATTGGTTTCCAGTTATGGTTGGATTTGTTAAGGGATTGAAGTTCCTTGAGATATGGTATATGCATGTGTTCAGTTATAGGTCAGCATGCTGGTTACAACAAGGTAATATAACTAGTATATTGTATATTTATTTATGCATTGAAAATTATGTGTTTATGGGAGTATGGTGCAATAGATTACATGGAAAAAGAGTCTGCCATGAAATATTTATGATCAGAGGCTCAGTATTTAGCTCAAAAATTATCCAAACCAGAACGATCGTGTAGAGCTCGTCGCCAGGATTCCGGTGCAATTTGTTTCATCAAAATCCTATGACCTGCCGTTTGTTTTCCCAAATAGGTAAAAAATGAGCAGAACAGTGACAGACTGATGACATGGTAGTCCAGTCATCACTCCAGGAATATCCAGGGAATATTCACCAATTTTAACCCAATGACACTGTGACAAGAGTCTCATTAAGATCTGCTAGTGAACTTTGGAAGTGAAATTTTTTTACATCTATTTCTAAGGTTGAATGAGAATTTTTGTTTTAGGTTGGAGTAGTCCAACTAGAGTTGGACACATGGTGCATCTAGGGGCTGCCACGTGCCCCCTCTGGTGTGGGCCCATCCAACCTTGGATAATTTCAAATTAATTTATATTTCCATAGTTCAGGATATTCAACTATTGGTCAACAAACATATTATGGGTTGCAAAATTTTTTTGACCTAAGGTCTAAACCTTAGACTCTAACACTGGTGGAGACATTATATGGAAGACATGCTTATGCTACTCTCGCAGAGGTATTAACATAGTGGATGGATGGAGAAAATCTAAACCAAGTGGAAAAATAGACTTTATTGGTGGACAACCTATCTAACTTATGATGGACATGTTATCTAACTCTGGCGGGAGGCCACTAATTATGGTGGGACATCTACATATGGTGGGAGGCCTCTAACCTTGGTGGAAAAATACATTCCAATGGTGGGAGGGTATATATATTTATAAACCATAGTTTTCAACTATGGGTTTGTGAATTGTATGGTGCAATACAATGATGGTGTGGGGGTCTGGGTTGAACCCACGACCTCCCCCGCACTATTCCTCCACCTTACTACTCTTCCACACATTGGGTCTTAACCCATATAGCTTTCCACTTCTATTTGAATTTTATCCATGCCAATGATGGGGGTCTGGAGGGGCCAACCCCATGGGCCAACCCCCTCCCATATGTCTTCAATGCTAAAACCGTGGCATAGGGCTATGAATCAGTGGGATTATATTAACCATAAACATGCTTTGTTAAATGCTAATCTAAGATTAACATTAATCTAATCTGCCCTCAACACAATTGGATAACGCGCAATTAATGGCACACTTATCCAACTAAGTCGTCATTAACTGTGTGTTAATCCGCTATTAAATTGGCCATGTACTTGGTGGAGGCGCCTTTTTAGGTGGATCTTCTAAATTTAGCAGGGTTAGCTGGATTTTTTCCAAATTTGGAGAAATAGTAGAAAAAATGGTTTTTTCCATAACTGAGAAAATTTTCGACAAATTTTGGCTCAGGAAGAGTCATCCTTAGTATATTTTGATGTTTTGGAGCCATTGGAGTAGGTTTCAGAGGCAACAAGAGACTGTAAAAAGAATTTTTGCACAATTGAAGCTAATACAAAGGCCCATGCCATGGAAGCTGGACCAAGGAGATGTAGCCCAAGAGGGGTGAAATCCTTCATCAAAACAATGTGTTATTGATCTAGTTGTCATGGTTTGCTGTGTGTTTATATGCTTCTGTTAAACTTTTAGTTTCCATGCTTTTATGTTCATGAAATCAACTTAATCTCCACAAGTTGTTTTGTTTATCAATCATAAGCACTTCCATAAACCTTTGCACAAGAAGAAAACATAAGAAATTTTATTATAAATCTGAAATTGATATTAGCACAACAATAACTAATAATCAAATTCAGATCAAGATGGTATCAGAGCAAAGGTTATTTGCTTGTTTTGCTTGAGATTGTGCAAGAAGGGTTTTAATAGTTGCAATTTTGGCAAGGTTGAAGTTGCAGAGAGGAGAAGGGAATATATTGGTTGCTAGTATTGAGGTTAGGACTAGAAGAAGGAGAAATGAGAGAGCATCATCTTCACCCAAACTTCCACTCAAATTTCCACTTGAAGCACCTCAATTTCTATCTGCAGATGTTTGGATTGAAGAGGTACAAATTGCACAAGAAGCTGAGTTGATTGAAAAGGTACAAGCATCAGAAGTTGAGCTTGAATCCTTAGCCATTATGGTAGGCATTAGAGAGACTCAAGGACACTCAGAAGAGGAATATGTCAAGAGAGACTTCAATGACATAAAGAGAATGGTAAAAATCATGTTTGATGCATTCACTGCTGAAAGGGTAGGAGAAGTTTCTTGTTGAGAAATTTGTAGGGCTAGAGATTAATCCAAAGATGATGAGCTTAGTGAAAAGAGTTGCCTTCACTAAGTGGGCCCACAAGCTATTTTTGGTGCAAGTCTATTTTTAGACTATGTCTATTTTTAGACATGTCGATCATATTCTATGAGTTGCAGGATGCTATTTGTGGATGGTTGGTCAAGTTGGAAAAATATATGGACTTCTATTTTTAGACATATTGGGCGGAATCTATTTTTAGATTGCAAGTCTAAAAATAGATATGTCGAATATTATTAGCTCTTAATAATATTTGGACTCTAAACATTATCTTATTCTCTTGGAGCACTTCAGTTAAGTGCACAGATGTGGCACAGGAGATGACAGAAGGAATTACGCTATTCCTGAGGGTTAGGTGGAGCTATTGCATGGAGACTTCAGTTAGAACTCATGTGACAGAGTTTGGTGGAGTTATTGAGGTAGTTGGTGGAGTTGTGTTCAGTTTAACTTAGTTAAACATAGTTGAGCTAGTTGTATCTAGTCTAACTGATTGATACACTAGTGAGAGTGGCGTGAATTAATTATTAATTAATTCACTAATTATTAACTCATTAATCAACTAAATAATACATCAGTTAACTACAGTGCATGAATGGTTTTATTAGAACCCGGTAGAAATTTGCAGTGAAAGAGAAGTGTAATGAAGTTGGCAACATCTTTGTTGCACCGTTTGCAACAACCGGTGATTGGAGATGCCAATGAGGATTGCGCAGTCAAGGCTGGACCAATTTGAGTTCATTCAAAGCCATTCTTAAATGAGTGATTGCGTAGTAGAAGCGGAGCTATTGGTGCAATGGAGTTGGGCATGTGATTTGCTAGATCGGAAGCAGATTAGTGTGTAGCAATTAGGTTATCTTGAATTATTTCCTGCAGAGCTGTATAATGATTGTTATATAATCTCTGACATATAATATGAGATAATTAGAGTTTTGGCCACAGCTTTTATAATCTTTATGTTCATATGTGTAGTTGTTTATGGTTTTAATGTGCGCATGCGATTGTTTTTATTTCCGCAATTAATGATCAATGGTGGAAGAGATTCTGTATTGTGCATGAAGTTAAAATAGTGTGTGATCAGGAGAATCTCGGTGAATAATATATCAGTTATTCAAATTTCTACATATTCTAGCATTGTTAGAGAGTTGTCTTCACTATATCGGAGCTTGACTTCCAACACTTTTTGAGCTTGTCTTCTAGCTTGTTTGAGGGTTGTTTGCGAGCTTCTTTACAAGGTCTTTGGAACATAGATATATAAACTAAATCCTTCATGTATATGACACTTTCATTATAGAAGAAGACAAGAACCTAAAAGACACCAAGAAGAAGTCTATCTACATAATAAAAATATTTCTCATGAAACCCATGAAGCAAGTACACCAAAATACATTTTATTATCTTTGTCTTCTTCTTTACATAAACACATAACTACATAGTCAACATGAAGACCGACCTAGTTACACTTTTCAATAGTTCTAAGCCTCCACCTAAAGAAGAAACTTCAGATGATAAGAAGGATGAAGAGAAGAGTTCAAAGGGCAATGGAGATTAGCCACCTCCATCTCCACCATCCTCATCCTCATCATCTTCATCAACATCATCTTCCACTTCCACCACAAAAACCACCCACACTCATTCAAAAACCCCAAAAGGAAAAAATCCATTACTCAAATTGGAAATTAAGTTTGAACTTCCCATGTGATGTAAATGCAGAGAAGTTAGACAATTGGATCCATCAATTGGAGGTATACTTCATAATTAAAACTCTACAATAGGACAACATAAAGATCTAGTTGGCTTCATTGAGGCTAGAAGGAGAAACAATAGTATGGTGGGAAGAAAAGATTCAAGAGGAAATGCAAATCCATGGTAAGATATCCATCTCATGGGTTGAATTTGGCTCCTCCATTATAGGACAGTTTTATCCATTAGCCTATATGCAAAAAGAAATTATAAGTTGGCAAAAATTTAGGCAACTCAAGGGACAAATAGTTCAAGAGTATACATAGGAGTTTAGAAAGAGGGCTTTGTTGCTAGGAGTAAACTTGAATTCCCAAGACACACTCTTGAAATACATTGGGGGTTTACATTCCTATTTGAAACATACTATCCTTATGTTTAACCCAAGAAATTTAGATGAAGTATGTGTGCAAGACACGCATCTTGAAGCAAGGGGAAATAACATTCAGGAAGAGGGTAGTAAGAAGAATCCATTCAAGGGTAAGGGAAAATAGAAGGGAGGAAAAAATAAGGGAAAGAAGAATGCAAGCATTAAGAAATAAGGGGAGAAAAATACACACAAAAATTGTTCCAAAGAGGGGAATGATGAAGCCCATTGTTGGAAACTACATCCCAAACTAAGGCCTAAGGAACCAAACAACAAGGGGAAACAAAAGATGAATGCCACCACACAACATGATCTTGGATCCAATTCTGGTGATGAGACCAAGATCGTGGCCATAGTCAAAAAGGTAAAAGAAGCCATAGAAAGTACTAGTTCCTTAAATTGTTACAACAACACTCCAAATTAAGACACAAGGATAGAATTGTTCCATGTAAGAGTGATTTCAAATCATAAAAATATTGATGCATTGTTTGATATTGGGTCACAAGAAAACCTGATTTCAGAAGACTTGGTCAAAAATATTAACCTTGAAACTGTACCACATCATAAAACATACCCTTTGGGTTGGATAGTTAAGAATTCCAATTTACAGGTTACAACGTGTTAGGGTCCTATAATAATAGGGATCATAATTTTGAATTGACTATGTAAAGTCTTGTAATATTGTACATACTTTTGCTTTCTGCAAAATGTTTTCCCATATTTAAAAAATGTAAAGAGGGTAAGTCCTAAAAGAAAAAACAAAGGACTAAAATAAAAAGATCAAAAAACAAGATAAAGTATAAACCCCACACAAAAAGAGATAAAAATAGATCATGAAAGTGTGCACATTCAAATGCCACTCCTTTAGTTACTTTTTCAAAATAAAAATTGTGTGCAGCTTGTTTATAATGCCACAATTCATGATGGTCAAACAACTTAATCTTGACTCATTCATGCTTTTAAATTTCAAGTATTGATAGATAGTGAATAAAGATCTAGCCAAACCATTTAATCTTGGCGAATCAATAGTTAGGTAGAGAACAAAAATGAGCTCATTAGTTTAATTTGAGCCATTGGAAGTCATAATGTTAGAATTAGATAGTTTTCTTATAAAAGAAAAATAAAAGGGTCAGCAAGCTCAAACGCACCCAATAAATGAAGAAAAATGTTAGGGTAAATGATGGGTAGGAATATAATTTCACAAGGCATGGAGAGCATCAATTGGTTATTTCATATTACTAATTAATATCCCCCAAAATCCCCTTCCCCTTGCTTAAAACCCTTTTTCCACTTGCAAAAAGGCATTTTCCCTTGTAAAAATATCCCTTTCGCTTCATACTAATATTTTTCCCCTTATTTCACCCATTTCCCTTTCCTAAAACCCCTTTCCCTAGTTTAAAAATCATATTTTCCTTTGAAAAGTAAAAATCCCTTTACTAATTTCCTTTTCCATTTAAAAACACTCCAAAATCCACTTATTCTAAGTTTTAAATGTTTAAAATATTGGGACCCATTGTAAATCCCTTCCCAATATCTTTTTAAACGCATATCCCTAGTGTGTTTTTAATCTTGCTTTACCTATTTTCATTAACCCACATTATTATATTAAATCCCTATTTTATACCTTTACCCCATAGTATATTAATTCTCGCATATATATTTCCCCAACCCCTTATTTTTATCCTAACCCATTCCTATTACCCGACCCACATTTACTATTAAACTGTCATATATATATATATATATATATATATATATATATATATATATATATCACATTGCATAATACAAACCTTGGTCCCACCTATCAATCGCTACATGTGCTCCATCCGTTTGATCATAATTCATCAGATCTTGTGACCAATAAGAGCTATCGCACTCCCGATTGCCCGAAATTTAACACCATTGGGGGCTTGCGAAATGAGTGATTTAGCACCCCCACTCCCCTGCTACGTGGCAGCCCCAGATTGTTTCACATCCCTCACACTAAAACCATTTACCCGCTTTTTGTCATGTGAAAACAACTTATCCTATTTTCACCCATTGCGATGATACCACCCTGCTTTTTGAATTTAACCTTCGCGCCAATGTTTAACAACCATTGGTTAAAAAAATTAAAACCCGACCTTTACCGTTATTCACCATTTATGTTGAATTTTGCGCAAAGGAAGCCTCTGCCAACCTATCTTAAAGCAAACTTCGACCATAATTCACTCCTTTGCTACTCAAACCGTTGCTGACTCGGATTTGAACCTTTATAAGTACCAAAGAACCTCTACTGCAACCAGAATCTTTTCCAAATACTAAAAGCTCCATTTTCCAGGTATTCCTAAATGTTGTGGCCTGTACTTAAGCTAAAGAAAGTAATAAATTGATTAAAATAAACAAATCTATGGCTTCCCAAGGCATTGTGACTGTTAATCCCCTGTAACCTCCTATTGTTGATGTCGAAAATACCCCCTTACAGACAAAGACTTCAAAATCAGTGACACAATCACTGATTTCAAACTCCTTGAGCTCCACTGTTGGAGCCATGATAAATTCATGGACCAGGCTGATGATATTCACCTTTGGGAATCAAATTTTCCTAAATATATCTTCCCATAGACCTTCCAATTTCCAGAAATCATCAAACTCTGTCAAGTTAATTATCTACCCAATAAAAGAGCCCTAGTAACCCCCAAAAAAGATATTTTGTTCACAATTACTACAGAATCAATAAACTAGATGTTGCAAATCTAACCCAAGCTTGATGAAGCCCCCTTGTCAATTGAAATTCTCACTTAATTATATCTAAAGCTAGACTTTACAAAAAGGTTTCAAATTTTCCAAACCTTTCTTCCTCAATCAATTGAAACCTCAAAGAATAACCCTCCATACTTAGCTTCAATTTTTTCAGAGAGAACAAGACAAATTGTCACGATGTTGTCTTGCATTTTAGTATACTTCACAGATCAATATGTAGATGTTATCTTAGGTTTTCTGTCCATATACTGCCCAGGACAGCCTCTAGCTTTTACATTTAACTTTGCTCAATAATTATCATATGCCATCCATGAGAAATTGGTTAAATTACTAGAGGAAAGAGTGTTTAGGTATTGATTAGTTTTGTTTCATTTATTATTGTACTTCCAATCTGAAAGGTTTGCAGTTAGCCTTCAAAAACTAGACAGAGAGGGTAACCCCCAATATGTAGTCTTATTGACTTCCCTAATCAGAAAATATTCTGTAGAGTTCACATACAAAGACTTCATTGATTCATTTGTTCACCCAGTTGTCAACATGCTAAGTAATAGCAGTGAACCTAGGATCAATGAAGAAATAAAAAAAGTATTGCAGTTATCTGAACACAGTTGGACAGGAGATTGGTATTTATACCATAAACACACTGAAATTAGGGTGTATGGATGTCAACTCACTCCATACAAGCTGCCCAAATACCTTCCAATCAGGTTATTTACACTAGAATATATTAGCAAGATCCTAAACTTAGATGAGGTTAATTTTCTGTCAGCAAAGAAGAAAACTCAGTTTAAAATAAAAAACCATCTTGGTCCTTTAATTTTCAATAATAGGAATGCTGGTCAACAAGAAAAAAAGTGTTTATAGGAATTCAAGTTCAGTGATAGTTTCAAATGGCAGTATGATCCTTTGGGAGTTATCATCAAACTAAGAGTCAAATTTAAATTAACTCCTTTTTTCCATGAGTCCAAACGAGAGATTGAGAAGTACTCCAACAAGTCAGCGTGGTTGGAGAATACTTTGAAGAGGTGGAGAAACCAGTTGAGACTAGTTTTGTCGTACAAACTCCAACCCTACAAGATAGGAACTCGAAGAGAGCAAGAGAAGAAGGTTCATATTTAGCTCAAACCAATGCTGAAACTAAATTCAAACTAATGTATAGTCGAGATTATTAATACAGATTTTATTGTTAGGGACAATGCACCTCCTACTGTTTCATAGGAAACACATCAGCCTTCAAAATCTAGTGCTCAGATCATTCAGAAGCAGCATAGTGTTGAAGTCTCTTCATCAAGAAAACTGGTAGACAAAGAACAAGATATAATGGAAAGGTATAAAGAGATCAAATTGAATAATGAGGCATTGAAAGCAGTGAATTATGCCCAATATTGGAACTAGATACCTAGTGACCAGAATAGGTTGCTTTCTGCCTTTGATTATAAAACCAGGAAAATGCAGATGACCTTTTTGCAGCCCATAGTACAGCATCCAAAGTCTTCAACAGACTACAGGAAAACAAAATTTGAAGTCATGGCTAAATATGTTCATCCTATAGACCAAATTTAATTTCATAAGCAAGCTGGAGAAATGTTATATTCTACTATGACCAACAAAGCTATGAGTGTCTAGAAATTACAAAATTCTCTAGAGAACATCAAAGCTAAGTTAAAACTAGAGAAGGCTTCCTCACAAGCCAAGGACAACAAAATCAAATCACTTGAAGAAGTGGTCATAGAGGTAGGATATGATGCTAAGAATATCAAAGAAGCTGAGGAAATAATCAAGAAGAAGAATGCAAACATTGCTACATTGAAGAAGAAGCTAAAATTACCTCCCACTAAACATCCACAAGAAAAAGAAGTTTTAGAAAATGAAGGAAAAAAAGACGAAATGATGAATCTCATCATTCAGTTGATAGCTCAATTAAAAGAGATGGAGAATGAGAAGGATAAGTTAGTGCAGGAAAAGAAGGCAAGCATGGAGGCAGTTACTGTTACTTCAATTCCCATAGCTTCAACATCAAATTCAGTGGCTACAACATTTCCCACTACTACAAAAATTCCAACTACAACAGAAGTTTCAACTGTAGCAACTACTACATCAGCTACAGCAACAACTCATCCCGGTGATGAATCAGGTAAATTGGTTAAATATATGCAAGACATGTCAATTCAAACAAATGAAATTAATAGACTAAAAGAACAGGTAAAGAATATTGAAGATGAAAAGAAATTGGCACATATGAGGCTTACAACTGAAGCACATAATTCAAGTAGATTGACTGACAGAGTTCATAAGTTAGAAAGAGAGTTGGCATTGGCAGAAACTTTGGCTCAAGAAAAGCAACAATTATGGGCTAATATCATTACTCTGTTAATGATATTTGGCCATCCATCCAAGTTATCTTTGAGCAAAAATATTTGATCAAGGAAGAAAGTGAAGCCATTCAGAAATTCAAAGAAGAAATTGACAAAAAACTGGAAGAGGCGACATAAATAATTAAGTTTCTAAACTCTAAGAACAAGCATGAGTTATAAGAAATTGGAGTAAGTGACAGGACTGAAACAATTTTAAAGGTTAAAAATGTAATTTACAAAAGAAACTTGATGGTACAGCTTGAAGATAAGTGCCAAGCCATGGAGTTAGCAATAAACAAATTTATGAATAAGTTTGATGTTCTAAGGCAAAAAGGTCTACCTAATCCATTGGTGATTAATGACAGACTGATGAGGCAGGAATACTATGACAAGAAGATCAGAGAAATGGACAAATAACATTCCAACAATTCATCTCTAAAAGGAATTCCAACAGGGAAGGTACTTTATCAGATATTTGAAAATCTCTTTTACCTCTAGCATGAGGTAAACCATCTCTTTATAAACAAGCCTACTTTCACCAAATACACTGAAGCAGATGAAATCTACAAAAGGATGGTGAAGATCAAAATCCCATATGAAGATACTTGGGATAAATTGTATGATTTACTGTAATGGTGAAAAGTAAAAGCAGGTAACAAAGCAGTAAAGGTTAAATATTAAAGAGCATTCAATGAAAAATGAAAGACAGAGTTTAAATATCGGTCATGATATAGAGTTAAAGGCAAATCAGCGAGAAAGAGAAAGTAACAACCAATGTGAAAGCAACAACAAAAGAGATAAAGCAGCAAAATATTATTAAAGCAAACATCAATCCAAATAAACAGGGATAAATAGCATTTAGTCTCCTAGGTGTCTCTATCTTCTTGCATGATGATATTTTATTTTCCTTGAATAATCCCTAAATCATTTTAGGACATTTTCTATTAGCTTTTGTATAAATACTTCATAAATTCGAAGTGTTAGGGGTGGATTCCTGAACATTTCTATAGTTGTAATTGATCAAAATACTTGAGGGTTCATTGCACAATTTTCAAGTCAGAAGAATGGACAAGTAATAAAGGCATTGCATTATAGGATTCATGTGTTGAGCTACTTCAGTGAAGTAAATTTCAATTGTTCATTGTTATTTCTCTTAAGTATTCCATAAACTTGTATGTTATTCCAAATTTAAATGTTATAACAGGAATATTATTGCAGAAATTGTTTAAGTACACTATGTTCTGAATTGTTATTCATTTTAATGTTTCCTTCTGATATCCAGATCTAAGAATCCTTAATTTCTCTCCTATCTCGATTGACCTCTTCCTCTTTCATTCATCATTCTGGTTTAAGGAATCCTTAACTGCTCCCTGATACCGACTGAAAACCCCTTCACCATTCAGCCTTAAAAAGATCTGATCTTGCTCAGCTACCCTGCCCTGTGAACAAACACTTCCTTTAGTACTTGATCTTGTCTTGTTTTCTTGATATTTTGACTCCACAGCCCAATGGAAAAGTAGAATGTACAATTATCCATCTAAATCAGTAATTCCACCAAACCAAATAAAAAATCAAACCCAATCAATCCTACGTAACTAGCCTAAAATCAACTAGAAACAACAAAGTTAAATTAGAAAGAGAGTTCCCTCTCTGAGCATTAGGAAGGCTATATCCTAATCTCAAAAGTAGTTTTGTGGTTACCTCTAATATTTATTAAACACTCATAACAACCCTGGTAAATTATTGGAGTGTTAACATAATGGCGACCATACTGGGGAAAATCAGTCCTTAGTTTTAAATAAAACTTAAAGGAAACATTTTTACTCATCTTTTCACCTTAAGTTTTATTTAGGGTTGTTAGAAATTTTCATTAAAAGTTGAAATTATGGCTTCCAAAAGAATATAATATACCAAGACTCATCCTGATCCACAACCTGCTATAATCATCGATGATCCTGACAGAATTTTAAGAAAAAATAAAAAAGGAGAAAGTTTAGGAAGTAGTAGTCAATTAGTCAAATCTAATTCACTCCCTAAAGAACTATCAAACTTACAAGATACTGAAGTTGATTTATCATTTGAGCATTCATTGTTTAGAACCAAATCTGAAAATTTCATCTCTAATACTGTAATAGATCTTGATTTCATTCAACTTATTAAAACTAAGAAGGAAACTATTTCACTAGATTCAGATCAACAGGCTCTAAATTTTTTTGATGAACTTGATTCTTTGACTTCAATTTGATTAAGGATATTGACGAAGCCTTTTTCCAAAAATTATTTGAGTTAGCTACCCTAGTTGCTACTACCCCTAAGCGTTCTACCATTCCTACAGAAACTGTAAAAATAGATCCATTAAGTTTCACTTCACCCACAATATTCAGTACAGTTTAGTCCATAGAACCCTTCATCCCCAAGCTTCCTCTTCAACCCAAAGTTATATTCCCAACTTCTAGTGCTCCAAATACATCCTCAAGTGTGCCAACTTCATCTGCAAGAACTTCAACTTCCTTTCCAAGTACTTCAAGCTCGTCTCCAAGTACTAGCACTTTACCTCCTAACCAAGCTAGAATATTAGCCATGGTAGCCAGATATGCCCCTTTGGTTTTACCAGGACAATTACATGACATGCCACAAGACTATCAAAGTAAAATATTTCAGTTTGATGGTACTGGTCAATATACTGCCCAACAACATGTAAACAAAATGATCGACTACTTTGAATTACATGAAATTGATGAAGTTGATGTTCAAATGAGACTGTTTGCACAAACATTAGTAGGAGAAGGAAAGAAATGGTTTAAAGGTTTACCTGTTGGTCATATTTCTGATTTAGAAGCTTTCCATAGATTGTTTATCAATAGATGGGAAAGAAATAAGAACCCTTTACAAATATTGTTTGAATATGAAAACATCAGAAGAGCACCCAATGAAACTGTTCAGGACCATTGTACTAGGTTTTACAGTATTTATAATGCAATTCTTGCCAATATCAAACCTCTACCATACTTGGCCTTAATCAAATTTCCTAATGGTTTTTATACTGATGTGTCATACCAATTGAGAGAAAGAAACTCTGCGACATTAGAGAAAATTCAAAGTGATGCAGTTAGTGTAGAAGCAAACTTGTTAGCTAGAAGATCTAGAATGAGAAATGAAAGAAGAGTAACCATTAAGGATGAAACATCCACATCAGATAATAAAATAGATAGTTTAGCTAAAATCATGGAAATAATAATGAATAGATTATAAAATATGGAAAGAAAACCACAATGGGATAATCAAAAAAATCCTCAAATCAGAAATCCTAACTTTAGGAAGAATCCCAATACTGGAAAATCTAGAGAAACAACAACTAATCAAAAAATAAGACCACCTTTCCAAGAGAACTATGCTGAGAGTTCTCAACACAATGATGAAGACCAAGACACCCAGATTAACTTAATGGGAATTAATGATGAAAATACTATTTTTCTTACCCAATAAGAACATGAATTATACATGTTGCAACAATTACAGTTAGAATCTGGAGAGTCTTTTGATTATAAACAAGGCTATGAGTCTGCAATATATGAAGTCCACAAACAATATAGCCGCAGAAGTAAGAAAAAAACAGAAGCCCCTACTAAGAAAAATGTTCAAACTCAAACCAAGAAAAAAATAGAAGCTCCAATGAGAAAAGTTTCAAAATCCTCCCCAGGTAAACCCAGAAACCTTCAAGGCCAGAGATTGTAGACATAAAAGATACTTCTACTCACACTACAACTGCTGCTAAAACCACCACCGCTACTCAAACTGTTCTTGATAAGAAAGTTGAAAGTAAAACAGTGGAAACACAAACTGAAATACCAAATCTATATAAAAAAGACAAAGGTACACAAGCTACAATTGGTAAAGAAGAAATCATTGAGTTAGGAAAAACTCAAGTACCATTTAACATCAAAGTTGAGTTAGCCAAATTGAACATACCAGTTCCTTTAACAGAACTAGTAAAGAATGATTCATATAAAGCCCAAATCACTGAAACACTGAATATAGGTGAAGGAAAAGACTCTGTTAATCTAAATGATGATCAACCGGAATTACTATTTGGCCCTGAAGTTAATGGTAAACATCAAAAAGGAGGTGTCCCACCATTTTACATTAGCTTGAAAATTCATGAGAAAATTTTACACAATGCAATGTTAGATTTTGGAGCATCCCACAACTTAATGCCAAAAGCTTTCATGGAAAAGCTAAATTTAGACATCACTAGACCATACAAAGATTTGTTTTCATTTGATTCTAGTCAAGTTAAATGTCTTGGCTTGATAAAATATTTGTTTGTCACCCTAGTTCAATACCCAGCTAAGAGTATTATCATGGATATTGTAGTTTCTGATATCCCTCCAAAATATGGAATATTTTTATCTCGCTCATGAGGTGAAAAAATGCAGGGATCACTATAATTAGACATGTCCTATGCCACAATTTTAGTATTTGGTCAGCCCAAAAATATATACAAAGAGACTTTACCGAAATTCATGCTCATTAGTGCAAAAAAACCTCAAAATTATCCTATTTATTCTCTGCATTCTGATATGGATTCTTTCTTTTTATGTAATTCAGACACTGGAAAAGATAAAATTATAGTAGTAGAACAAAAAAATAAAGAAATTGATAGAGACAATATATTTCATGAATCAATGTGGCACTTATATTTCGATGGTTCTATCAATATATTAGGAGCAGGTGTCGGAGTTTGGATTCATAACATGGAAAATAATGATTTTGAAGGTCATGCCTTTAGGTTAAACTTTAAATGTACAAATAACATGGCTGGATATGAAGCTTTAATTTTAGGACTGCAAATTGTGAGAAAAATAGGATCCAAGAGAGTTTTTATCATGGGAGACCCATAATTAATCATAAAACAAATCAAATGAGAGTATCCTGTGAAAAATCCTAGACTGAGCCAATACAAAGTAACCGTTCTAGATTTGATAAAATGTCTTCTTGAAACTGACTTTGCTTTTATTTAAAAGAAACAAAATATGCAGGCACATAGTTTGGCTACTTTTTCCAGTACATGCAGATTACCTTTTCAGCCGAATCACCAGTACACTGCAGAGGTAAGACATAGGCCTACTATACCTAACAACTTGAAATATTGGCATATATTTTCACAAGATTCTCAAATCAACAATTTTATGAATGCTGAGGGAGAATTTCAAAACTATAACATAGGTACTGATTGTACGGTAGATTACACTATAAATAGTGAGATAGATATAAGTGATGTGGATAAAATAGAACCCACTAAATTCACTAGACTAGAAATACATAAGTTAGAAACTGTAGAAATAGAAGAAATAAAAATGATGAAACAGAGATTTTAAACCTTAAAATTAACTTTTTGCCTATGGGATTAGCCCCATTAGAATATCTGTTTGATTCAAATGATGTAGCTAGAAAACAAAAAATGGAGCCTTAAGATCAGACATAGAAGAATGTAACATAGGAACTGAAGAAAAACCCAAGCTTATCAAAATATCCAAAGCATTAACTCTAGCTGAAAAGCTGAAATACATAAGTCTGTTTAAACAATTTCAAGATGTCTTTGCCTGGAGTTATGAAGACCTTAAATCTTATGACACTAGTATCATTCAACATAAAATACCTATCAAAGAAGATCAGAGACCCTTTAAAAAAATATTTGGGAGAATAAATCCAATTCTTATGACATTGATTGAAAAATAAGTAAAAAGGATGTATGAGGCACAAATCATAACACCAATCAAATATTTTGGTTGGGTCTCAAACTTAGTTCCCACTAGGAGGTAAACAGGGGAAATCAGACTCTGTGTTGATTTCCAGAACTTAAATAAAGTGTCACTAAAAGATAACTATCCTCTCCCCAAAATGGACCATATTTTACAGAGGGTAGTTAGATCATCCAGAATGTCATTGCTTGATGGCTTTTTTGGATACAACCAAATCCTAGTTCAACCAGAAGATCAAGCAAAGACTGCATTTACTACTCCTTGGTGGACTTTCATGTATTTGAAAATGCCTTTTGGATTGATTAATGCAGGAGCTACCTTCCAAAGAGCTATGGATATAGTTTTTTCCAAAGAGATTCATGACTTTTTAGTCATTTATCTAGATGATATAACAGTATTGTCCAAAACATACAATGAGCATCTAGATCATTTGAGAAGATTTTTTATTAAATGTAGAAAATTTGGTATTTAACTGAATCCCAAAAAGACACTCCTTGGACTAGAAGAAGGTAAACTCTTAGGACACATAATTTCAAAAGAGGGAATTAGAATAAATCCAACTAGAATAGAGAAAATTTTGAACATAAGTCATCCTAGAAACATCAAATAATTGCAGCCATTTTTTGGTAAAATTAATTTTATTAGAAGATTCATTTCTAATTTAGTAGAACTAATCAAAGAATTGAATAACATGTTAAAGAAAGATTCAACACTTAAATGGACAGTAGAGGCTAAACAGTATTTTAAAGCAATCAAAGAAGCTCTAACTAAAACACCTGTCATAATAAGTCCTAATTTGAATAAATTTCTTATAATTTTTTCCTTTTCTTTAGAACATACCATTGCAGCAGTCTTGTTGCAAAAGAATGATCAAGGTTATGAACAACCCATTGCTTTTTTCAACAAATCCTTAAGAGATGCCACACTAAAGTACAACATAATGGAAAAACGGGCACTTGCTTTAGTGAAAGCTATTAAATATTTCAGAGAATACATCTTATATTCACACATAATTGCATATGTTCCAAATTCAGTAGTAAAGGACATTCTCACTCAGAATGGCCCTGATGGAAGGAGAGGCAAATGGATTGCCACTATATTGGAATATGACATTGAAATAAATCCTACACAAATGATTAAAGGCCAAGGTTTAGCCAAACTCATGGCTGAATTGAATTGTCACGCCTTAGATATTAATTTCATTGCTCAACTAGATGATCATGAAGAGATGGCGACTCCATAGATCAGTGAAGCTTTCATTGACTCACCCTGGTATGTAGATATCATATTTTTTTTACTAAATCTACAAGCTCCTCCTGGTTTATCTAGAACTAAAGGTAGATTTTTGAAAATGAAAGCAATGAAGTATTGTATCATAGATAATGCTTTATTTTCGAAAGATCATGGTGGCATTCTATTGAACTGTTTATTGAAAGATGAAGTTGATAAATTTATGCAGGATTTTCATGCAGGTGATTGTGGAGGACACCTTTACTGGAAGACAATTACTAATAAAATATTGAGGGTAGGTTTTTACTAGCCTATTCTTTTTGCAGATATTAGAAAGTATGCAACCTCCTATCACAAGTGTCAGATATTTGAAGGGAAGAAGAAACTCGTACCAGTACCCCTCAAATCAATATCTGTATAAATTCTATTTCATCAATGGGGTTTATACTTCATTGGTGAAATTCACCCACCCTCCTCAGCCTGACATAAATGGAGTTTGAAAACCACTAAATATTTTACCAAGTGGATAGAAGCCATTCCTTCTGGATAGGCCACTGATTCTGTCATTATCTCATTCCTTGAAAACAATATTCTTTCTAGATTTGGATGCCCTCAAAAGCTCATTACTGATAATGCAACTGCTTTCAAATCTACGAAAATGGTAGACTTTTGTAACAAATACCACATCAATCTTGGCCATTCTACTGCCTATTACCCTTGAGGTAATGGACTTGCAAAGTCCTCAAATAAAATCCTAGTTAATATCATCAAGAAACTGTTATAAGACAACAAGAAAACCTGGAACAAAAGGTTGGTTAATGCCTTAAGGGCAGACAGACTAACTACCAAAATGTCTATTGGTACATCTCCCTACCAACTGGTATATGGAATGGATGATGTTTTTCCATCCTCATTGGGAGTGCCAGTGATGAAGATGATTCACGAGCTGTAGGTAGAACCACATGATATCCAAAGGAGGATAAATTAAACCATTCATTTACAGCTAACCAAGGAAGAGGTTTACATCAAATCAAAAGTGATCCAAGATAAAATTAAAAATATATTTGATAAGAAAACCAAAGCTGATGATTTTTACATAGATAAAAAATTACTTAAATGGGATTCTAGAAGAGAAGAAAAAGGTAAACATGGTAAATTTTATTTTCTATGGAAATTCCCATACATCATTTATGGTTACAGAGTTAACAATGCATTTTTCTTGAAGGAGTTAGATGGAATAGATCTACCAGGTGGACCAGTCAATGGTAGAATGTTGAGGCACTACTTTTCTCCAAATTAGCATTAAATCACTTGTTTACTTTTCTCAATGTAAATAACATTGAAAATTTTAGATTGGTTTGGATGATTATTTTCTGAAGTTGAAGCCCAAAGAGAAGGCCCTAATCTTTGAAAGGTATAACATCGTATGATTGAATAAAAGAAAGTTCAGAAAGTAGTTACAAGACAAGAAAAGTCAAAGTTCTAAGGCCACTGATCTTAAATTTCTTGACATCTCACCAGGAGATGTCATCCCCACGTGGAGCCACTATTAGGGTCCTATAACAATAGGGATCATAATTTTGAATTGAATATGTAAAGTCTTGTAATATTGTACATACTTTTGCTTTTTGAAAAATGTTTTCCCATATTTAAAAAATGTAAAGAGGGTAAGTCCTAAAAGTTAAATCAAAGGATTAAAAGAAAAATATTAAAAAAGAAGATAAAGTATGAACTCCACATAAAAAGAGATAAAAATAGATCATGAAAGTGTGCACATTCAAATGCCACTCCTTTAGTTACTTTTGCAAAATAAAAATTGTGTGCAACTTCTTTATAATGCCACAATTAATGGTGGTCAAACAACTTAATCTTGACTCATTCATGCTTTTAAATTTCAAGTATTGATAGATAGTGAATAAAGATCTAGCCAAACCATTTAATATTAGCATATCAATAGTTAGGTAGAGAATAAAAATGAGCTCATCAGTTTAATCTAAGCCATTGGAATTCATAAGGTTAGAATTAGATAGTTTTCTTATAAAAGAAAAATAAAAGGGTCAGCAAGCTCAAATGCACCCAATAAATGAAGAAAAATGTTAGGGTAAATGATGGGTAGGTAGATTATTTCACAAGGCATGGAGAGCATCAATTGGTTATTTCATATTACTAATATCCCCCAAAATCCCCTTTTCCTTGCTTAAAACCCTTTTGCCAATTACAAAAAGGAATTTTCCCTTGTAAAAATATCCCTTTCCCTTCATACTAATCTTTTCCCCTTTTTTCACCCATTTCCCCTTCCTAAAACCCCTTTCCCTGGTTTAAAAATCATATTTTCCTTTGAAAAATAAAAATCCCTTTACTAATTTTCTTTTCCATTTAAAAACACTCCAAAATCCACTTATTCTAAGTTTTAAATGTTTAAAATATTGGGACCCACTGTAAATCCCTTCCCAATATCTTTTTAAACACATATCCCTAGTGTCTTTTTACTCCCGCTTTACATATTTTCATTAACCTGCATTATTATATTAAATCCCTGTTTTATACCTTTACCCCATAGTATATTAACTCCCACATATATATTTCCCCAACCCCTTATTGTTATCCTAACCCATTCCTATTACCTGACCCACATTTACTATTAAACCTTCATATATATATCCCATCGCATAATACAAACCCGGGTCGCACCTATCAAATCCCCACAAGTCCTCCATCCATCCGATCATAATTCATCAGATCCTGCAACCAATAAGAGCTATCGCACCCTCGACTTCCTGACATTTAACATCATTGGGGGGTTGCGAAATGAGTGGTTTCGCACCCCCGACTTCCCGACATTTAACACCATTGGGGGGTTGCGAAATGGGTGGTTTTACACCCCTGCTCCCCTGTTACGTGATAGCCCCACATTGTATCGCATCCCTCACACTAAAACCATTTACCTGCTTTTTGTCATGCGAAAACCACTTATCTTATTTTCACCCATTGTGATGATACCACCCTAATTTTCGAATTTAACCTCCGCGCCAATGTTTAACCACCATTGGTTAAAAACATTAAAACCCCCCTTTACCATTTATTCACCATTTCTATTGAATTTTGGCAAAGGAAGCCTCTGCCAACCTATCTTAAAGCAAATTTCAACCAGAATTCACTCCTTTGCTACCTGAACCGTTGCTGACTTGGATTTGAACCTTTATAAGTCCCAGAGAACCTATACTGTAACCAAAATATTTCAAAATACAGAAAGCTCCATTTTCCAGGTATTCCTAAGTGCCGAGGCTTGTACTTAAGCTAAAGAAAGTAATAAATTGATTAAAATAAACAAATATATGGCTTCCCAAGGCACTGTGACTATTAATTCCTTGCAACCTCCTATTGTTGATGTTAAACATACCCCCCTTGCAGACAAAGAATTCAAAATGAGTGACATAGTCACTGATTTCAACCTCCTTGAGCTCGACTGATGGAGCCATGATAAATTCATGGACCATGCTGATGATATTCACCTTTGGGAATCAAATTTGCCTAAATATATCTTCCCACAGACCTTCCAATTTCCAAAAATCATCAGACTCTGTCAAGTTAATTATCTTCCCAATGAAAGAGCCTTAGTAACCGCCAACAAAGAGATTTTGTTCACAATTACTACATAATAAATAAACCAGATGTTGAAAATCCAACCCAAGCTTGATGAAGCCCGTTTGTGAATTGAAATTCTCACTGAATTATATCTAAAGCTAGACTTCCCAAAGAGGTTTCAAATCTTCCAAACCTTTCTTCCTCAATTAATTGAAACCCCAAAGAATAACCCTCCATACTCAGCTTCAATTTTTTCAGAGAGAACAAGACAGATTGCCACGATGTTGTCTTGCATTTTAGGATACTTCACAGATGAATATGTAGATGCTTCTATATTAGGTTTTCTATCCATATTCTGCCTAGGACAACCTCCAACTTTTACATTTAACTTTTCTCAATACTTATTAGATTCCATCCATGAGCAATTGGTTAAATTACCAGAGGAAGGAGTGTTTAAGTATTCATAAGTTTTGTTTCATTTATTCTTGTACTTCCAATCTGAAAGGTTTGTAGTTAGCCTTCAAAAATTGGAAACAGAGGGTAACCCCCAATTTGTAGTCTTCTGGACTTCCCTAATTAGAAAAGATTCCACAGAGTTCACATACAAAGACTTCATTGATTCATTTGTTCACCCAGTTTTCAACATGCTAAGTAGTAGCAGTGAACCTAGGATCAATGAAGAAATAAAGAAAGTATTGCAATTATCTGAACACAGTAGGATAGGATATTGGTATTTATACCAGAACCACAATGAAATTAGGGTGTATGGATGTCAACTCACTCCATACAAGCTGCCCAAATGCATCCCAATGAGGTTATTTGCACTAGAATATATCAAGAAGATCCTAAACTCAGATGAGGTTAATTTTCTGTTAGCAAAGAAGAAAACTCAGTTTAAAACAAAGAACCAGCTTGGTCCTTTCATTTGCAATAATAGGAATGCTGGTCAACAAGCATAAAAGTGTTTACAGGAATTCAAGTTCAGTGGTAGTTTCAAATGGCATTATGATCATTTGGGATTTATCAGCAAACTAAGAGTCAAATTTAAATTAACTCCTTTTTTCCATGACTCAAAACCATAGATTGAGAAGTACTCAACTAGTCAGAGTGGTTGGAGAATACTTTGAAAGAGGTAGAGAAACCAATTGAGACTAGTTCTGTCCTGCATACTCCAACCCTACAAGATAGGAACTCCAAGAGAGCAAGAGAAGAAGGTTCATATTCAGCTCAAACCAATACTGAAACTAAATTCAAACTTATGTACAGGAAGAAGCCCAAGCTGAATCCAGTAATTGAACAAGAGGAAATAATATACAAAGTTGAGATTATTGATACAGATTTGATTGTTAGGGACAATGCACCTCCTAATGTTTCAGAGGAAACACATCAACCTTCAACATCTAGTGCTAAGATCATTATGAAGCAGCATAGCGTTGAAGTCTCTTCATCAAGAAAACTAGTAGACAAAGAACAAGATATAATGGAAAGGTATAAAGAGATAAAATTGAAGAATGATGCATTGAAAGCAGTGAATTATGCCCAATATTGGAAACAGACACCTAGTGACTAGAACAGGTTGCTTTTTGCCTTTGATTATAAAATCAGGAAAATGCAGATGACCTTTTTGCAGCCCACAGTGCAGTATCCAAAGTCATCAGTAGACTACAGGAAAACAACATTTGAAGTCATGGCTAAATATGTTCATCCTATTTACCAAATTGAATTTCATAACCTAGCTAGAGAAATGCTATATTCTACTATGACCAACAAAGCTATGAGTGTCCAAAAATTACAAAATTCTCTAGAGAACATGAAAGCTAAGTTTAAGCTAGAGAAGGCTTCCTCACAAGCCAAGGACAACATAATCAAATCACTTGAATAATTAGTCATAGAGGTAGGATATGATCCTAAGAATATCAAATCAGTTGAGGAACTAATCAAGAAGAAGGCTGTAGACAATGTTGCATTGAAGAAGAAGCTGGAATTACCTCCTACTGAACATCCAAAAGCAAAATAAGTTTTAGAAAATGAAGGACAAAAATATGAAATGATGAATCTCATCATTCAGTTGACAGCTCAACTGAAAGAGATGGAGAATGAGATGAATAAGTTAGTGCAGGAAAATAAGGCAATCATGGAGGCAATTACTATTATTTCCATCCCCATAGCTTCAACATCAAATTAAATGGCTACAGTAGTTCCCACTACTACAACAATTCCAACTATAGCAGAAGTTTCAACAACATCAGCTACTACATCAACTACAACAGCAACTCTTCCCAGTGATGAAGCAGGTAAATTGGTTAAAGCTATGCAAGACATGTCAATTCAAACAAATGAAATTAATAGACTGAAAGAACAGGTAAATAATCTTGAATATGAAAAGAAATTGGCACATATGAGGCATACAACTAAAGCACATAATTCAAGTAGATTTACTGATAGAGTTCAGAAATTAGAAAGAGAGTTGACATTGGCAGAAGCTTTAGCTCAAGCAAAGCAACAATTATGGACCAATATCATTAACTCTGTTAACGATATTTGGCCATCCATCCAAGTTATCTTTGAGCAAAAATATTTCATCAAGGAATTAAGTGAAGCCATTCAGAAATTCAAAGAAGAACTTGACAAAAAACTAGAAGAGGCCAAAGAAATAATTAAGTTTCTAAACTTTAAGAACAAGCATGAGTTACAAGAAATTGGAGTAAGTGACAAGATTGAAACAATTTTAGAGGTTAAAAAGGCAATTTCAAAAAGAAACTTGATGGTATAGCTTGAATATAAGTGCCAAGCCATGGAGTTAGAAATAAACAAATTTATGAATAAGTTTGATGTTCTAAGGAAAAAATGTTTCCCTAATCCATTGGTGATTAATGACAGAATGATGAGGCAGGAATACTATAACAAGAAGACCAGATAAATGGCCAAAGAACAGTCCAATAATTCATCTTTGAGAGGAATTCCAATAGGGAAGGTACTTTATCAAATATTTGAAAATCTCTTTTACCTCCAGCATGAGGTAAACCATCTCTTTATAAACAAGCCTAATTTCACCAAATACACTAAAGTAGATGAAATCTACAGAAGGATGGTGAAGATCAAAATCCCATATGAAGATACTTGGGAGAAATTGTATGATTTACTGTAATGGTGAAAAGTAAAAGCAGGTAACAGAGTAGTCAGGGTTAAAGATCAAAGAGAATTCAGTGAAAAGTGAAAGACAAAGTTTAAATATCAGTTAGGATAAAGAGTTAAAGGCAAATCAGCGAGAAAGAGAAAGTAACAGCCAGTGTGAAAGCAACAACAAAAGAGATAAAGCAGAAAAATATCAGTAAAGAAAACAACAATCCAAATAAGCAGGGACAACTAGAATTTAGTCTCCTAGGTGTCTCTATCTTCTTGCATGAAGATATTTTATTTTCCTTGAATAATTCCTAAATCAGTTTAGGATATTTTGTATTATTTTTTGTATAAATACTTCATAAATTTGAAGTGTTAGGGGTGGATTCCTAAACATTTCTATAGTTGTAATTGATCAAAATACCTGAGGGTTCATTGTACAATTTTCAAGTCAGCAGATTGGACAAGTAATAAAGGCATTGCATTACAGGATTCATGTGTTGAGCTACTTCAATGAAGTACATTTCAATTGTTCATTGTTATTTCTCTTAAGTATTCCATAAACTTGTATGTTTTTCCAAATTTAAATGTTATAACAGGAATATTATTGTATAAATTGTTTAAGTACACTCTGTTATGAACTGTTATTCATTTTAATGTTTTCTTCTAATATCTAGATATGAGAATCCTTAATTGCTCTCCTATCTCGATTGACCTCTTCCTCTTTAATTCATCATTTTGGTTTAAGGAATCCTTAACTACTCCTTGATCCCGATTGAAAATCACTTCACCATTAAGCCTTAAAGAGATCTGATCTTTCTCAGCTACCTTGCCTTGTGAACACTTCCTTTAGTACTTGATCTTGTCATGTTTTATTGATATTTTGACTCCATAGCCCAATGGAAAATTAGAATGTACAATTATCCATCTAAATCAGTAATTCCAACAAACCAAATCAAAAATCAAACCCAATCAATCCTACACAACTAGCCTAAAATCAACTAAAAACAACAAAGTTAAATCAGAAAGAGAGAGCCCTCTCTGAGCATTAGGAAGGCTAGATCCTAATCTCAAAAGTAGGCTTGTGGTTACCTCTAATATTTCTTGAAAAATCATAACAACCCTGGGAAATTATTGGAGTGTTAACACAAGGAAATGCATATTCGATTTTCCATTACCACAAAATTTGTTGATGAAGTCGAGTTAGATGTAGTTCCATTTGAAATTTCCGGGATTATCTTGGGAAGTCCATATTTGTATGATAGGAAAGTGGTATTTTATCACCATGAGAACACATATCATTTTCTTAAGGATGGGGTGGAGAATATTTTGAGGGCTCATTACAAAAGGCTGAATATTTCTTTAGTTAATGCAGAGCATATGAAGAGAGTAGTTAATGCAAGTAAAACAATTGTGCTTCTCATGATCAAGAAAAAGGATGATTTTGACTGTGAATCTTTTGAAGGATGTGGTGAAAAATTAAAATCTAATTTGTTTGATGTGTTAAGTCAACATGGCGAGATGTTTCAAGGACCAAGTGGATTACCTCCCAAGAGGGGAATTCAAGATGAGTTTCAGCTACAGCAGGATGTTCCACTTCCAAACATTGGTATGTATTGCATGTCATTTGTGGAGAGTTTTGAAATCAAGAATAAAATCCAAGAATTTATGAACAAAGGTATCATACGCCCATCTGCTTTTCCATGTGGTTCACCGATTGTTTTGGTACCAAAGAAGAACGGGACTTGGCGCATTTGCATAGATTTTCGTGCACTAAATAAAATCATGGTAAAGAATCACTATCCACTCCCACACATTGATGATTTGATTGATTAGTTAAGGTATGAAAATTATTTCACTAAGATAGACTTATGAAGTAGTTATCATCAAGTTAGAATATCCGAGGAGGACATTTGGAAAACTACATTTAAAACTAGACAAGGATTGTTTGAGTGGCTAGCTATGCCATTCAGTCTCGCAAATGCTCCATATAATTTCATGAGAGTTATGAATGATGTTCTAATACCATTTATAGATGAATTCATTCGTGTTTACGTATATTATAATTTTATATTAAGCAAATCAAGAGATGAACATGTCATGCATGTGAACAAGGTACTTGATGTCTTGAAAAAAGAGAAGTTATTTTTAAAGATGTCAAAGTGTGAGTTTGGAAAGACTTATTTATTTTATTTGGGACACATCGTTGGAGGAGGTGAGTTGAAGATAGACCCTTCCAAAGTAGAGGTCATTCTAAATTTTCCCAAGCCCAATACAGTTACAGAGGTAAGAAGCTTTCTTGGGGCAACACAGTATTGGAGGAAATTCATTGCTAATTTTTCTTCCATTGCAGCTCCATTACATGCATTGAAAAGTGTCAAGAAATTATTCCATTGGGGAGATATTTAGCAAAAAATATTTTATGATTTAAAACAAAATATCATTTCAACACCGGTATTGGATCTTCCAGATCTTAAACAACCATTTGAGATCCAAACAGATGCAAGTGATTAGACCATGGGAGCGTTGTTCTCATGCAGCATGGTAAGCCTATTTTATTTCATTATGAAATTTTTAATGGAGTTGTGACTAACTATCCCACCTATGACAAATAGTTAATGCATTGGTGCAAAGTGTAAAGAAATGGAAGCACTATTTGATGGGGAAGGAGACCATTATACATACCGACCATCGACCATTGTAGTACTTACAATCACAGTCAAAGTTGCAGCAATCAAAAAATTTCAGATGGATGGGATTTATACAACAATTTAATTTGGTTATCAGGTATAAAAATGGAATCTACAATAAGGTAGCTGATATGTTCTCTAGGCCTATTGTAAATTCATCTATTATACTCAAGCACAATTCAGTTATGCATGAAAGTTACATTGAAAAATATGCATATGATAGTGATTTTCAAGATGTGTATGAAAGCTTGAGTCAAGGAAACCAAATATAAGAGTTAGATTATCATGTGCATAACAGTTTGTTGTATCACTTGGGAAAGTTATGTATTCCATAGGCAGAAAGAAACAATATCATAAGGGAGGTGAACAATTCATTGATTGCTGGAAATTTCGGTGTAGGAAAGATGATAGCGAATCTCTAAAGGTATTGTTATTGGCCACGCATGATTGATAGTTTATCTAGTTTTATTAGAGGATGTTCTTTGTGTGTAATAAGTAAGCCTAGTAATAGGAAACTCGGATTGCACACTCCACTTCCAGTTCCTTCACATTCTTGGGAGAGTATCTCAATGGATTTTGTAGGAGGTCTTCCAATGTCAAGGAAAGGTCATGATTACTTGTATGTTGTTGTAGATAGGTTCAAAAAAATGTGTCTTTTGATGCCATGTAAAAAAAAAATTACAACTGAACAACTCATATTTTCTTTCAAAATGTATGGGTTCATTTTGGTCTTTCTACTTCTATTGTAAGTGATTGAGATTCCCAGTTTTTTGGGAATTTCTGGTCAAAATTATGGGACATGATGGACACAAAGTTGAAGAAGAGTAAAAATTTTCATCCAAAAATAAATGTTCAGATCGAGATGGTTAATAGGACACCTATTCATCTTCTTAGAGGTTATTGCAGCAAACATCCCAAGTTGTGGGATGAACAATTGCATGACCTTCAACATGCATACAACAGGGCAAATAATTCTTTCAAAAACACATCGCCATTTGAGGCATGTCTTGGGTACTTTCCAATATCACCTTTGGACTTCATATTTGAGAAATATGTCACTATATATGGTCATAGTGACTTAGATAAGGCAAAGAATTTCATTGAGAAAATTCAGTTGGTACATCACACAGTGTAAGAACAAATGGAAAAGAGTCAAAGAAGCTACAAGGCAAGGCATGATAAACACCGCGTTGATCAGAAATTCTAGGTTGGAGATGAAGTTTGGTTATATATCAACAAAGAAATATTACAAGGGGAAGGTAAAAAGCTTAAGCCAATTCGTTATGGTCCTTTTAAAATTTTGTAAAAGATTGGTAGCAATGCATTTAAACTAGACTTGCCTCATTATATGCAAATATATTATGTCGTTAATGTTGAGAATTTGAGATTTTTTGAGCCTCCTTTCATTGATGATCAAGGATAGAATGTTAAGCATCCATAAATAGATGATTTCTCGCCATAATATCTTTATTAAATTCAACAATATCTGATACTTGACAGAAGAACCATAACTTCAAGGAGAGGGAATGTCGAATACCTTAGAGTGGGACTCAAGGGAAAAAATCCTTCCAAGGCCAAATGGATGGAGATTGAAAGGGTGAGGGATTTTTACCCTCACCTACTGAATAATTGATAGTTTATTTTGTGGTCCAAAAGACTTCTAGTGGGGAGGAATGATCATAGGTTAAGTATTTAGCTCAAAATTTAAAGTGCTTAGAAATGATTCAAACTAGAACGACCGTGTAAATCTCATCGCCAGGATTCTGGTGCAATTCGTTTCATCAAAATCCGACTCTGGATGAAGAAGTTGTGACTTGTTCTTCATTTTCCCAAACAGGTAAAAAATGAGAAAAACAATGACAGACTGATGACATGGCAGTCCAATTAGCACTCCAGGAATATCCAGGGAATATTCTCCAATTTTAGCCTAATGACATTGTGACAAGTGTCACAGTCAGATTCACCAATGAACTTTGGAAGTGAATTTTTTTTACATTTATTTCTATGGTTGAATGAGAATTTTTTTTTAGGTTGGAGTCTTCCAACCAGAGCTAGACACGTGGTGTAGCCAAGGGCCATCACCTGCCCCCTTTGGTGTGGACCCATCCAACCTTGGATAATTTTGAATTCATTTATATTTCCATATTTCAGGATATTTAAATATTGGTCAACAGACATATTATGGGTTGCATAAATTGTTTTGACCTAAGGTCTAAACCTTAGACTCTAACACTGGTGGAGACATTATATGGTGGACAGGCTTATGCTACTCTGGCGGAGATATTAACATAGCGGATGGATGGACATACTCTAAACCAAGTAGACAGACAAAATTTGTTGGTGGATAGGCTATCTAACTTTTGATGGACATCCTATCTAGCTCTGGCGGGAGGCTACTAATTATGGTGAGACATCTACATATGGCGGGAGGCCTCTAACCTTGGAGGACATATACATTTCAATGACGGTAGGATATATATATTTATAAACCGTAGTTTTCTACTATGGTTTTGTGAATTTTATGGTGCAACATAATGATGGTGCGGGGGTCAGGGTCGAACCCCCTCGCACTATTCCTTTGCCTTACCGCTCTTCCACACATTGGGTCTTAACCAATATAACTTTCCACTTCTATTTGAATTTTATCCACGCAACGACGGGGGTCCGGAGGGGGCTAGCCCACTCCCATATGTCTTCAATTCTAAAACCGTGGTGCAGGGCTATGAACTGGAGGGATTATATTATCCATAAATATGCTTTATTAAATGCTAATCAGAAATTAACGTTAATCTAATCTGCCCTCAACAAAATTGGATAATGCGCAGGTAATGATGCACTTAGCCAACTAAGATAGCATTAACTGTGTGTTAATCCACTATTAAATTGGTGTTGTACTTGGCGGAGGCGCCTTTTTAGGTGTATTTTCTAAATTTAGCAAGGTTAGCTGGATTTTTTCCAGATTTGGAGGAGAAATAGTAGGAAAAATGGTTTTTTCCATAACTGAGCCAATATTTGACAAATTTTGTCTCAGGAAGAGTTATTCTTGGTATATTTTGATGTTTTGGAGCCACTGGAGTAGGTTTCAAAGGCAACAGGAGACTATAAAAAAAAAGATTTGCATAATTGAAGCTAATACAAAGGCCCATGCCATGGAAGTTGGACCAAGGAGATGTAGCCTAGGAGGGGTGAAATCCTTCATCAAAAGAATGTGTTATTGATTTAGTTGTCATGGTTTGTTGTTTGTTTATATGTTGTTGTTCAGAATTTAGTTTCCAAGCTTTTATGCTCATGAAACCAACTTAATCTGCACAAGTTTGTTTGTTTATCAATCATAAGCACTTCCATAAACCCTTGTACAAGAAGAAAACATAAGCACTTTTATTATAAATATGAAACTGATATAAGCACATCTATAAATAAATAAAAAATTCAAATCACTTGAAGAAGGCTTGGGTTGAGATTTCCCTTGGAGGCATTAGGAAACATGGGGTTGATTCATTGTGTGTGGTGATAGTTTTGTGCTCTCATTCTTTTGTAATTTTTGTGTGCTTGGTTTACAATTTTGATTGTGTTTGGTGCATGGCCATGCCACTTTGTTTGTGATGTTGTATTATTGTTTGATTTTATTCTTTTTGGTTTCTTGTTCTTTCCATTTATGTTTTGAGGGTCTTGGAAATTGGTTGGAGAAAGAGGAAAGTTAATGGAGCTTGGGGGAGCTTCCTGAAATCCAATAGGTAATGTAAGACCCAGATGAAGCTCAATGCATATATAAGGGCGACTGAAGGCAAGCGTATGACAACCAGTTGGATTGGTTGGGTTCATTGGTGTAAATGGACGATGGCATGACAATAGTGAGAAAGGTAAAGTAAATGGATTTGAGGCGTTAGATGCCTTGACTATGTTGGGAACTGTTGTTCTCAATGTGTTGTGCATGGATAAAGGGAGTTCTCTTAACCTTGAGTTTATGATATCTGGTAATTATGTTGTGATCATGATTATGCTAATGTTTATATATGTGTATATGTATGTATGTATGTCATTGACTGATAGGGTCATAAAGGATCATGATTTTTTTATGCTAATGTTCATATGTATGTATGTATGATGTTGTCTAACAAGGTCATAATGGATCATGCTTGTGAAGGAATGATTGCTTATGCAAGTGAATTTCATGAAGAGCTTCCTAGTTTATGAGGAATCCAGTGGGAAGAGTAGCCTTGACATGTTTATGAAGTCAGTATCATGTGGATACAAATTGATATTATGTGTTTGTACTATGCCTATGTTTATGCTATGGAAGCTAACGCTGAGGGATACTTCAGCTGAATGAAAGTAGTGTGATCTGCGACATGCTGGGACAAGCATGGATAGTGGAAAGATAATAGAAGCAAGGTTGCTTGGTAGAGATAGTGTGGTCTCTGGATGTACATATGGTGTTGTGCGCATGTTGCATTATTGGTGCTATGTACATATGGTGTTTTGTGTGTGTTGCTTATGTGGTGCTCTATACACATGATGTTGTGCACATGTTGCATATGTGGTGCTCTGTACATATGATGTTGTGCACATGTTGCATATGCAGTGTTGTGTACATATGGTGTTTTGTGCATGTTCATATGCAGTACTTTGTACATGTGGTGTAGTGTGTGTACATATGGTGTTGTGTGCATGTTTCATATGTGATGTTGTGTACATGTGGTGCATTGTACGCGTTGTAGATATGATTTTGTGTATATGTGGTGTTGTGTACATGTTGTACATGTGGTTTTGTGTACATGTGGTACTATGTACATGTTGTACATGTGGTGTTGTGTGCATGCAATGTTGTGTACATGTTGTATATGTGGTGTTGTGTGCACAAGGTGTTGGGTACACGTTGTTCATGTGGTGATGTGTACATGTGGTGTTGTGTACACATTGTGCAAGTGGTTCAAGTGGTGTTGTGTACACACTTTCCAGGTGGTGTTGTGTATGCGTTGTTCAGGTGGTGCTGTGTAAATGTTGTGCAAGTGGAGATGTATACATGTGGTATTGTGTACATATTGTACATGTTGTGTTGTGTATATGTGGTACTGTGTTATGTGTATTGTGTAGTCATTGTATTGTGACATGTATATTTGTTGTGTTATACTTTGTGTATGTATATGTATTGTATTGTGTTGTACACAGGGTGTAGGTGTATGTGTTTTTTCGTACACCGAATGTAGGTGTATGTGTTATGTTGTACACCAGGTGTAGGTGTATGTGTTGTGTGGCATACCGTGTGTGGGTGTGTGTGTGTGATGTACAATGTGTGTATGTGGTTGAAGAGAATACACTAGGTGTTTTCTGGGTGTGGCAACTGATCTGGTATGTCTACGAAAAGGACAAGAACATAGTTGGAGGAAAATAACTGACTGAAAGATATGTATCAATATTTTATTTTAGTTTTAATTATACATGTGCTCTATAATTCTGATTTACGATGATTTCATGTGCTACATGGTTTTTATTTATGATGGTTGAGTTTTGAGCTAATCGGATGTGATATGTTCATACACAATGATTTGATTAAAGGGCTAGTTTGACTTTTTGTGACAAAAAGTACACAAAATTGTAGGTGTACCTTATTGACGAGCTACCAATGAGGTATGATTTTAATTTATTTGAATTTATTTTGAATCTAATGAGAATTACGTGCTTGGTATAGGAAATAAAATAAAATACCCAGTTTGGGTGGTTGAAATTGACATCAAGATTTAGAAGCAACAATAAAAGGAATTGGAACATGCAACAATATGTCGGTAAATCATTCAGGAGCAGGGCCATTATGGGACACTAGTACCCAATAGTGTCCATTAATTTCCATGAGCATGCTATGATTGGTATGATGGTGTTAAGGCAGGGATATACCTTGGTTTTTGGACCTTACGATGTGAGGAAACCTTTCCAAGGGATGGATCGCCCGAGGGACTATATAACAGAGAAGGGGATGCCAATAGAACTTGGAAGGTGTGTGACTACACAGAAGGGGGTGATTAGATTTCTCAAGGGACTGCGTATCAGAGAAGGGGATGTCAGCAGAACTTGGAAGGTGTGTGACTGCATGGAAGGGGGTGATTAGATATCCCGAGGGACTGTGTAGTAGAGAAGGGAAGGTCAAGGAATGAATTTGTTTTGGTAATTAAAATTGTTATATGGAATGAGAAGCACAATGGGAGTGTGCCCTGAAAAAATGGGCCAATAACTATTTACTGAGACAAAAAGTAGCACAAGGATTGTAGCACTAGAAATTGGATGCAGGTTTAAATTTGGTAGCAGATTTTGGACTTCTTGGGAAGGAGGTGAATCATGGTATTACTTTAAGGGTGGAGGTTTGAGCCTCTGGATTCCCTTATAGTTGATGCAGGTATCGTATCCATTTATTTGCTGGTTAATGCACATGTGGATATGTATATATGTGTATTTTATATGAATACTATATCGAGCTATATTTAAAAAGATCCATAGACAGTATGATTATTTATTGGTTGAAGCAAATGTGTATAATTATATGTGGTGGTGATTGTAAATACCGTAATGATCTGTGTTATAAAGCTACAACAAATGGCATGATTGTCATGTTTTTAGCAGGATGTCATTGTAAATACTGAAAAAATCTATGTTATAAAGCTCCATAGGAAATATGTTATGTTTTCAACATTTTTCTGGTCATAGGTGTCATACAAAACCAAGGACGGTGTTACCCCAAGGGGGAGGGGTTTGTAACAACCCCTGGTTTATTTTATATGTAAAAAAATATAAGACCAAGGTCATGGGACACGTATTCCAATCCAATTGTTGGGAAAAACATCATAAGTGGTGTCACTTACATTTGATTATGGGTAAGGAAATTGGAAAAGGCATTGAAAAAGGCAAAGTGGCATTAATTGAAATTGTATTTATGAAAAATAAATGAAAATAGGAGAAAATGGAGATGAAGATTCACAAATTTGCATGCAATGGAAATTAGAGGAAAAATGAATGAAAATGAATAAAATAGAAGCCTCAATGATAAAAAGGTTTATGAGGATCAGTTCATGACTTTCGTTAGTTGAGAACTTTTGTTAATTTTAGCTTAGATATCTCTTCTATTCTCTTTCTCTCTCAAACTCTCACACACTTAAAAAATCTTGGAGAATTCTTGGATCATGCTTGGAGCACTCTAGTATTCACTTGGATTGGAGAAAGAAGGCAAAGGAAAGTAGGAAAGCGCAATGGAACATGTGGATCAACAACTACAACTGGATTTATTTACAAGTAACATTTTGCATGTATGATTTCCTTCATGCAGGGTAGATGCATGTGGTTTTCTGGTTATGATCCATCATTGGCATGGAGGATTTCCCGGATTGACAACGGTTTTAGCCTAGTTTTTCCATTTCCTGGATAACCATGGTGTTGTGCGATTTTCCATTGATTTTTTTTATAGATGGTGCTTGAAATTACTTATGGTTGTGGGTTGGAAAAAATTCTTTGGAATCCATAGAACAACTTGGGTTGAGTGACTTTTCCTAGAGCCTAAGTTGGAAAAACACTCTGGAGCCCTTGGTGTTTTGAGTTACTAGTCTTAGAGCTGGGTTGGACAAACATTTTGGAGCCCTGAAAGGCTATGGGTTGAGTTACTAGTTCTTGGAGCCCTGGAAAACTTGGGTAGAGATAGATTTGTTTGGTGTTAGTGATGTCTAACAGTGATGTGGAATCCCTGGTTTAGAGTTGATGTGGTTTGGCCTCTGGAAGCCCTAGATTGGTTTTGTATGGTTTATTCTGTTATCACCAAAATAGGACCCTGATAGGCTGCTGATCAGACTACCTCAGTGTAACTATTTCAAACCAATATTTTAGCTGAGGCTTAGCCTACTCAGCCTGAGAGGGCTCTCTCAAGGATTTATGATATTGATTAATGATAATATATATGGCTATCTCTATCTTGGTTTTGTGTGTTTGTAGGTTGAAATATGAAGGCTTGCTACCATTGGGCTATGGAGTCAACAAGTCAGTAGATTCAGTGGCAAGGTTTCTGGACATGGAAGCTAAGGAAAATGGGGTTCTTAAATAAAGATAATTCACTCAAGAACATAGGTAAACAAAGTAATTCCATTACTAAAGGAAGTAAGAGCATAGGGTTATGAATTCTGAGTAATAGCAATGGAATCTACTGCTAATGGTTCAAAGGTAATTTACTCACAAAATGCAAAAAAACACAGTCATCTCATTACTAAAGGAAGTCAGAGCACATGGTTGTGAATTCTGACTAATAGAAAAAGAGATATACTGCTAAACATAATAATTCCATTACTAAAGGAAGTCAGAGCACATGATTGTGAATTTTGAGTAATAGCAATGAAATTTACTGCTAGGGTTTCAAAGGTAGTTTACTCACAAGATACAGGAAAAACACAGTCATCCCTTTGCTAAAGGAAGTCAGAGCACATGGTTTTGAATTCTAAATAATAGTAATAAGATCTACTGCAAGTAATTAAAAGTAACTTATAGATCAATAAAACATTAAACCCTATGAGAAACTCAGATCTGTTCAGAAAAAACCTCTATGTATTATTGGTTATATTCCATAACATCAAATAGTAGTTGGGCCAAAAATTCTCCAACCCCTTGCTAATTCGACCTCTTGCTTCATATATAGCTTTTACAATATTATATTCTATGATCCATCATCAAGAGAATTCAAATTTATATTATTGACACCTATTCTACTCCTAAAACAAACTCTTAATTACAACTGACAACTAACTGTCTCTTTAGGAGTCCTAATAGAAATAGGAGTGAAACTCCTTATCATGTATAAAACAAACTTATCTAAACCTTTAATGATTCTTTTGACAGCTATAACCTCATGAGGTCGAATTTGGTGATGCCTCCAGCCTTGTTATGAACCTTGTTGTTCCATGACCTAACTGCCTTAGAAACCAGGAAACAGAGTTTGTTGAAATTTAGCCCTTACCTCCATGCTTGTCTTCCAACATATTTGCTAGCCTTGATGAATATATTGTATATGTAACATGTGTTATCATTTCCATGGAACCATGTCTTTCCACTTTTACAAAAATTAATCCTTTGAAAAAGTATAAAGAGAGATGATGTGTATGCGCTACGAAAATAGAAGCTGTTTTCGTAGCGCAGAATCTATATCTTTGTAAACATCTCTTAACCATCCAATTTCTTCTGCCTTGACACTTGAATTCTAATATGTGAACCCTTTCCATCTTATAGCAGCAACAACACTCAAAATCCAGATGTTTTTACCTCTTGAAACCCTTACAGAATACTCAAAACTGCACCTACAACAGTTTCATAGCGCGCTACGAAACTGTTGTGTATGTCTTTTTACATAGTTTTTCCACAATCTTCAGAATTCAAGAATATTTGCACCTTTTAATGATTTTCATAGATATTAATAAAAAAAACAATCTGACTTCGAAATGTCTTCAAGAGTGGTGTTCTTCTCCATAACAAAATTGTATTAAGGGATTGTCACTTACTGTTCTGTTTATCTCTGTTGTAGCTGACTTTTAGACTTTGTCAATTGAATTTCAAGATCTTCCATATGCCTCTTCATTCTCCTGTTAGTAGCCCTTAACTTAAAATTTATCATTCTCATAAATCTAGCCTCTTAGCTATATGAACCAAAATCATAATCTTCACAAAATTTAATCCTCATTTTCCATTTATGAATTGGTCATTTTACCTCACTGTTTTTACCTAAAAAATAGGTGTTGAGATAGAGCTTTTATCTCCTTATCCAAAATATATTTTGAGAAACTGAAGGAGGCTTTTGGAAACCATGCTATCTTGAACCAAAACCTCTCTTGGTTTTTTGAAATACCTCTCCTATTGCTCAGAAATTGTCTTTGAACATCATGTATGAAACTGGAAAATTCTGATTTCTGAAAATATGGCTTCAAAGAAAGCCTTGTATCTCCCAACTGGTAACACGCATGAAAACATGAGATAGGGTATTGTAACTAGAGATTTTATGAAGAGAAGCCTCCTTCAGAATTCCAAAATACATTTTCATGCGGCCAGAAACTGATCTTGAAAAAGACTGCTAAAACCAAAAAACAGAGTTTTTCTCTCAATGACTTTCAGCAGTTTTGTAGCGCAAGTTAAACCATCAATTTCTCCCACCTCATAATGAATTTGAAGAGGCTGAAATATTTTTTTTTTTATTTCAATATGTTAGGAAGAAAAACCTCTTTTAGTTTTCAAAAATGAGTTTTCAGTTGCTCAGGAACCCCTCTGGAAGTTGACTACCTAAAGCAGAAAAACAAGTTTTTTTGCTGAAAAAGGTTGTTTCAGCCATTTCGTAGCGCGCTACGAAAATAGCAGCGTTTTCATAGTGAAAAATAGGTTTTTTACATTTTCTGCGCTATGAAAACGTGGTTTCGTGGCTTAATCAATTTTTTTTCAAAATGGTTTAAAATTTGACTTTCCAAACATGGTATAAGACTGTCAATGTATGAAATAAGGTTGCTAGACTTTATTTTGTGAATGGAAATGAGACTCTAACCCTATCACTTAACCCCTAAAAACTTAACATTACTTCACACCTAACTAAAAACCATGACTAGGAACCAAGCAATCTATCCAAATTTGGAAATTTTTTTATAGTGATAGCATATTCCATGAGAGCTCACATTCACATTTGGAATATGGCATAGGGGTGATTTTCTAAAAAGGGAGATTTGGTTCAGCCTAATCTATGGTCGGGTGGTACGTGGAAGTCTGTGATTTGGTTAGTATTTTCCTACGTTAATAATATATATTATTCTATTGTGATTCATGTATATTTATTGCCATTGTGTTGGTGACATTATCGCTAAGATACCATGGTTTATATGTTGGTTATTTTATGATTATATGCTTTTATGTGAAGTGTATATCCTATGGATCATGTCATGAATTGTTTAAATATCGATCGGTTGATGGATGAATGGGATAATAAGTGTTATTTCAACTATGTGGAAAGGGAATACGGCCTTCTCAGTGATTTGCAAATAAATATTAGACTTTTATGATCAGATGTGCATTCATGACCTGTAGCTTACATGTTTTCCTGTGTTTGATGAAACACTTGTCATGTTCTAGGTAGTCTAGGTCAAGTTATTCCTTCAAACTTGTACGGTATGGCTTTATTGACATGTCATTATTGATTTTGAGAATTTACAGGAAGTTTTGGGCAGTGGTTTGGAGGTTGACCTGGAATCTATGCTCAGATCTTTGGACCTCTTGCTCCTACCTAAAAAATTTTGGTTACAACCCCATGGATGCAAGCTTGTGCATGTGGTTGGAGGCTTCAAACCACATGGAGGGCTTGTTGTGGGTGCGGTTGAGGACTGAGGTCAGAGAAAAGGGCGTCCAACTAAGGTTTTGGCTACCTGGGATGGTTACTCATCCTATGAGTGACCTGTAGCCCCTATAGAATCTTATGAGTTGTCAGTTTGTCTTCAGTGGTTGACCCCACTTCCTTAATGGAACCTAGGAGGTAGGGTCATGTCATATTAGCTCTTCCTCTCACGTTTACCTCGACATGCTAGTGAAAATGGGAAAATGGGGTAGGGGTGGTTACATTATTTTATGTTATATAATTATATATAGTTATGTTGTATATATATAATAGTTATAGTTATGTTATACCTTACAAATTTATGTTATATGTATATATATATATATATATATATATATATATATATATATATATATATATTTAAGTAGTTATGTTATATATAATTATGTTAAATGTTTTATACTAGATGTTATATATATTTATATTATATTTATATTTAGGTATAATTATATATTTATATTATATAAAGTGTTATGCGGGATTTACGACTGCGGACATAAGTATCTCCCCTAGGTATGGTGGTCTAACCTAGAACAATAGAGAGCCATGGAACCCAATGTTTTCCTTAAAGTAAATAAATGACAAGATGAAGCCTACCTAGAATCTATCGTGTGCTTCTCTCCTTCTTTAGCTTGGATGTTCAAATCCTAGCTCTGATTGCCAAAATTAGAAACTTCACAGTCGAAAAACAAAATCCAAGGAACTACGGGATCTATGAAGCATCATATAATAACTTTATTCAATAGATCAACATGGTATTTAAATACGTGAAATATGTTGAGATTGAAACAAGATGATGAGCTTAGTGGAAAGAAGTCGCCTTCACTAAGTGGGCCCGCAGGCTATTTTTGGTGCAAAGTCTATTTTTAGACTATGTCTATTTTTAGACATATGGATCATGTTCTATGAGTTGCAGGATGCTATTTGTGGATGGTTGGTAAAGTTGGGAAAAATAGATGGACTTCTATTTTTAGACATAATGGGCGGAATCTATTTTTAGATTGACAGTCTAAAAATAGATATGTCGAATATTATTAGCTCTTAATAATATTTGGACTATAAACATTATCTTATTCTCTTGGAGCACTTTAGTTAAGTGCACAGATGTGGCACAGGAGATGACAGAAGGAATTACGCTATTCCTGAGGGTTAAGTGGAGCTATTGCATGGTTACTTCAGTTAGAACTCATGTGACAGAGTTTGGTGGAGTTATTGAGCTAGTTGATGGAGTTGTGTTCAGTTTAACTGAGTTAAACATAGTGAGCTAGTTGTATCTAGTCTAACTGATTGATACACTAGTGAGAGTGGTGTGAATTAATTATTAATTAATTCACTAATTATTAACTCATTAATCAACTAAAGAATACATCAGTTAACTACAGTGCATGGACAGTTTCAGTGGAGACCAGTGAAGAGGTAGGTGAAAGACTAGTGTGACTATCAGTTGTGACTATATTGTTGCATGATTTGCAACAACCAGTGATTGGAGATGTCAATGAGGATTTTTCATTCAAGGCTGGACCAATTTGAGTTCATTCAGAGCCATTCTTCAGCAATGATTGCGTAGTAGAGGTAGGCTATCAGGTGGCAGAGATTGGAGCATGTGATTTGCTAGATCGGGCTTGATTAGTGTGTAGCAATTGGAGATTGTACTGAGAGCTTTGTGAGGAGATTTGTATAATGATTGTTACATGATCTCTATGACATATAATATACAGATAGTTGGGGGTTTTCAGCTTTAAGCTTTCCCATAAAATACTGTGTTCATATGTGTGATTGTTTATGGTTTTAATGTGCGCATGCGATTGTTTTTATTTCCGCAATTAATGATCAATGGTAGATGAGATTTTGTATTGTGCATGAAGTTAAAATAGTGTGTGATCAGGAGAATCTCGATGAATAATATATCAGTTATTCAAATTTCTACATGGTATCAAAGCGATATTTATCATTGGATAAATTGCAAAACATTGAAGTGATTGAGTTTTGAGCTAGTGGAATTTGAATTTGCAGCAGTGTTTTCTTGGTGTTGAAGTTGAGATGTCTTTCAACGGATTGTGATTGGAGCATGCCCTTGAGGGCAGCTCGAATTATATTGCATGGAAGGACAGGATGGAGGCGGTGTTGGATGACAATGGGTTGAAGGAGTTCATAGATGCAGAAATTCCAAAACCTGCTTCTAGCGATGCTGCCGCACTTGACGCATAGCAAAAGAAGACAACAAAGTGTTGAATAATTATGTTAGAAGGTGTAAAGGATCACATAGTGTCCAGCCTTCATGGTAAGGCTTCTCCATTCTTGATGTGGAAAACGTTGACAGACTTATTCCAAAGCAAGAGTGACCAGAGGAAGTTGGCGCTCAAGGATAAACTCAGGAACATAAAAATGGAGAAAGGCGACAGTATGCCCAAGTACCTCATGAATTTCATCCAATGTAGGGATGAGCTGGGAAGTGTGGGGGTGACTGTAGATGACGAGGACTTGGTGAGCTTGGCTCTCCTTGGGCTTCTGAAGAGTTGGCATTCCTATAAGGACTCTGTTAATGGTCGAGAGAAATTGCCAAGATGGGAGCGACTTTGGTCGGATCTTGTGCAAGAGGAGATAAGGCGAAGTACCAGAGACGTATCTTCATCAAAGAACTCAGATGAAGAAAATTGCACTTTGGCTGCCAAAGCAAGGAAGGGGAAGAGCAAGAAGAATGCTTCTCAATCCGGTGCGAAAGGCAAGAAGCAGGATATGTCCAAGGTGAAGTGCTTTCACTGTCACCAACATGGACATTACGCCACTAATTGTCCACAGGAGAAGAAAAATAAGGAGGCTGCTGGATCTGCAGCTGGAGAGGCCTTAGCCTCGCAGTTTGAGCTGGATTTTTTGCTGATCACATGCTTGGTCTCAAGTATGATGGGTTCAGTGTGGTGTCTTGACAGTGGTGCATCTTTTCATATGACCGGAGACAAAGATTTGTTTACTAATCTGGATGAGAAAGATCTTGGAGTGCACATCGAGATGGGCGATGATGGTAGATACAGTGCGACCGGTATTGGTACCATTTCCTTTGAGAGGGAGTTTAGTAAACCCTTCGTATTGAAGGAAGTGATGCATGTTCCAGGATTGAAGAAGAATCTTATTCTGTGGCCATGTTGGAATACAAGAGATATGATGTTGTCTTTAGCGAGGGAAAGGCTTTCCTGCACAGTAAGGCAACTGGTGAAACCCGGAGGATAGCGATTCGAGTTAAGAACCTTTATCAATTGTAGGTAGATGGTTGCGCAGCAATGGCAGGCAAGGCAGAAGGAGTGGTGATACAGGATGATGGCGAGCTGTGGCACCAGAGATTGGGCCACCTTCACCATGGAGCTTTGAAGATACTGCAACAGATTTCTACTGGGCTTCCTAAGGGTACTCTTGCGCAGTCAGATTAGTGCAAGGGATGTACCTTGGGAAAATTTGTGAAAGCCACCTTTCACAAGAAGGATAGTCGCGCCACGACAATCCTTGAGAAAATTCACACAGACGTGTGTTGACCTTTCTCAGTAGCTTCGACAGCAAAGCACAGGTACTATGTGATATTTTTTGATGATTTTTCTCGAAAGTGCTGGATCTTCTTCATGCAGAAGAAGAGCGAGACATACTCAAAGTTCTGTGAGTTCAAGGCACTGGTTGAAAAATAATCGGGGAAGCAAGTGAAGGCTCTTAGGAGCGACAATGGTGGTGAATTCATCTCTAGCGAATTCAAGGACTTTTGCAGCGCAGAAGGAATTCGAAGAGAGCTCATAGCACCTCATAACCCATAGCAGAATGGGGTTGCTGAGCAGAAGAACAGAACGATCGTGGGTGCTGCACGGGCGATTTTGCATGATCAGGGCCTTCCCATACACTTGTGGGCTGAGGCATGCAATACTGCAGTATATGTGCAGAACCATTGTCCTCACAAGATACTTGGCATGAGTACACCCGAGGAGGCATTTTCTGGTAAGAAACCTGATATTTCCCATTTGAGGATTTTTGGTTCACCTGTTTACATTCATGTGACTAAGGATGCCAGGAAGAAGCTGGAGCCGACCATATAGGTTGGGATATTTGTGGGGTACACTGATACACCCCACAACTATCGTGTGTATTTTCCAGACAGTCGCAAGACTGTTGTGCAATGAGATATCAAATTTCATGAGGAGAAAGCCATGAAGTGTTTGCTTGAGAGGGAGCCACACTTGCATGCAGATGAGGAGCTATTAGTTCCTAAGGATGAGCTTTAGGATGTGGATCAGCCACAAGAGGAAGTTCATGGAGTGGAAGAGACCACTCATGCAACGCCAACCATCAGAGGGCGGAAGCGCACTACAAAAACTGAGCGACTGGCTCAAGATGCAGAGAGGATTGTAGGAGCACCTACAACATAGCGTAGATAGAGACATTCACCTGATCGGTACACTGGATACATGGCTTTTATGAGCAAGTGTATCGTGACAAAGCCATCCTCTTTCGAGGAAGCTATGGAGGATCCCGCATGGGTAGATGCCATGGTGGAAGAGTATGATTCAATTGTCAGAAACAATGCATGGGAGATTTTCCCAAGGCCGGAAGGGAAATCAGTGGTAGGTTCGAGATGGATCTACAAAGTGAAGCAAGCAGCTGACGGGAGTGTGGATAAGTACAAGGCAAGATTTGTTGCCTGAGGCTTCTCAAAGATTGAGGGGATCGATTATGAGGAAACCTTTGCACCTGTCGCAAGGTATTCTTCCATACAGATGATTCTTGCTCTCTCAGCACAGATGGGGTGGCACATTCATTAGATGGATGTGAAGACTGTGTTCCTCAATGGAGTGATTGAGGAGGAGGTGTACATAGAGCAGCCTGAAGGTTTCGAGATCTTTAGCAGTGAGTTGCATGTGTGCAGGCTTAAGAGAGCACTATATGGGTTGAAACAAGCACCTCGTGCTTGGTACACATGGATAGATAGTTATTTTACCGAACTTGGATTCTCCAAGAGTGAAGCGGATCCAAACCTATGCCAGATTGTGGTGGAGGGTAAGTTTCTGATCATTGTACTTTATGTAGATGATTTGATTCTAACAGGTGATGAACTGTTGATACTCTCATGCAAGGATGATCTTGCAAAAGAGTTTGAGATGAAGGACTTGGGCCTCCTTCATTATTTCCTGGGATTGGAAATTTGGCAGCACAGTGATGGACTGTTTGTGTCTCAAGGCAAGTATGCCCGGGAGATACTAGAGAAGTTCAAAATGCATGGCTACAAGCCTATCGACACTCCTCTTCCTGGTGGTTGGAGGAAAGAGGATGCTACATCGGCAGAGGTAGTGGATGCCACTATTTACCAACAGTTGGTGGAGTCTCTTATGTATCTGGTCAATACACGGCCCGACATATGCTATGCTGTTAACCAACTTTCACAAGCTATGGTTAAGCCTACCAAGCTCTACTGGAAGGCAGGCAAGCATGTATTGAGATATCTCAGAGGCACATCGAGATATGGATTATGGTACAGACAGTCGGATGAGGTGAAGCTGTGTGGCTTCACGGATGCAGATTGGGCAGGGAGCCCAAAGGACATAAAGAGCACATCTAGAGGGATTTCAGCATCGGGTCGATAGCAATTTCTTGGTACAGCAGGAAGTAGAGATCCGTGGCACTCAGTTCAGCAGAGGCTGAGTATATGGCAGCGAGTTTGGCTGCATGTGAGGCTATATGGATGAGGAAGATCTTGGTCGGGTTGTTCGGTTCACACTTAGATCCTACTGTGATATATTGTGATAATCAGAGTTGCATCAAACTCTCAGTTAATCCAGTATTTCATGATAGATCTAAACACATTGACATCTGGTATCATCATATCAGAGATTGTGTGCAGTAGAAGATCATGTTACTTTCATACATTCCCACGGAGGATCAAGATGCTAATATCTTGATGAAGGCGCTCACCAGGAGAAAATTTGAATACCATAGGGGCAGGATAGGGGTGGCAGATAATCCTTATATTGTTGAGAGGGAGTGTTGAGATTGCAAAAAGATGATGAGCTTAGTGGAAAGAAGTCACCTTCACTAAGTGGGCCCACAGGCTATTTTTGGCGCAAAGTATATTTTTAGACTATGTCTATTTTTAGACATGTCGATCATGATTCTATGAGTTGCAGGATGCTATTTGTGGATGTTTGGTCAAGTTTGAAAAAATATATGGAATTCTATTTTTAGACATATTGGGCGGAATCTATTTTTATATTGCCAATCTAAAAATAGATATGTCGAATATTATTAGCTCTTAATAATATTTGGACTATAAACATTATCTTATTCTCTTGGAGCACTTCAGTTAAGTGCACAGATGTGGCACAGGAGCTGACAGAAGGAATTACACTATTACTGAGGGTTAAGTGGAGCTATTGCATGGTTACTTCAGTTAGAACTCATGTGACAGAGTTTGGTGGAGTTATTGAGCTAGTTGATGGAGTTGTGTTCAGTTTAACTAAGTTAAACATAGTTGAGCTAGTTGTATCTAGTCTAACTGATTGATACACTAGTGAGAGTGGTGTGAATTAATTATTAATTAATTCACTAATTATTAACTCATTAATCAACTAAAGAATACATCAGTTAACTACAGTGCATGGACAGTTTCAGTGGAGACCAGTGAAGAGGTAAGTGAAAGAGCAGTGTGACTATCAGTTGTGACTATACTGTTGCATGATTTGCAACAACCAGTGATTGGAGATGCCAATGAGGATTGCACAGTCAAGGCTGGACCAATTTGAGTTCATTTAGAGCCATTCTTCAGCAGTGATTGCGTAGTAGAGGCAGGCTATCAGGTGGTAGAGATTGGAGCATGTGATTTGCTAGATCGGGCTTGATTAGTGTGTAGCAATTGGAGATTGTAATGAGAGCTTTGAGAGGAGCTTTGTATAATTATTGTTACATGATCTCTATGACATATAATATACAGATAGTTGGGGGTTCTCAGCTTTAAGCTTTCCCATAAAATACTGTTTTCATTTGTGTGATTGTTTATGGTTTTAATGTGTGCATGCAATTGTTTTTATTTCTGCAATTAATGATCAATGGTAGATGAGATTCTGTATTGTGCATGAAGTTAAAATAGTGTGTGATCAAGAGAATCTCGGTGAATAATATATCAGTTATTCAAATTTCTACAAAAAAAAACATCATATATAGGAAAACAAAGAACTATTTACATTAATATAAATGGAGTGAGTTACAACAAAAAATAGGTGTTGATATTGTAGAAGAGCTCCTCCAAGTTTACTTGTCCTTTCCTTGTCACAAAGTGCACCTCTAATCACCCTAAATGCATGGAATTATGTCTCTCACAATAGAAACATAAGGGTAGAATCACTCTCCCAGAGAAAAATCATTGCATATGGAAGGATGTAAATATATAAAGGAGTGGGGTAAGTTGGGAGTTCTTATCCTTTTACCAATATAGGGATTGAGATCCACTCTCGATGGGAGGGTGAGATCTAAGGATAAGGGATAGAAAATACAAGGTGGGATAGGATAGGATTCAAGTTTTTTATCTGAGGTAAATGGTTACAACAGTTCCTAGAAGCTTCTAGAAATGGAGGCTTCAGGATTATCTCTCCTTTTCTCAAATTTATAGAACCAACACATGTGGAAAGGGGAGAAACTTGTAGGTGATCAACACAGGCCACAATGGAGCAACTTGTAGTTGAATGAAGTCCAACAAGAGGCCAGGGAGGGTTGGTCCTAAAACTGTCTTAGATGATCTAGTTTCAGGAAGAAACTTTGGGGAATGAATGTGGCATGCTTAGGGATTTTTGCAATGATGATGACAAGGGGGAAAAAGATGTTGATTGGTCCCATTAGGATGCCTATTGACTAGATGTGATAGAATGGCCTACAAAAGATTTCCCCCTAAAGCACAAAGTCAAAAATGATGACTGATTACTAAAGTGCTTTACCTTGTGACAAGTATGGATCAAGAACAACCAACAAGATTCATCTGTTACAATACATTTATATCATTGAAAATTTTTCTAAGGGAGGCATACCCATACTTAACACATAAGATAACATCACATGTTCAATGATAAAAAGATGCATCCATAGATGAAAACTGTTGGACCCATGACTGGATGAATTTATGTATGATTATAGCCATCATACACTGTGAGGTTTGTATAACTCCTGAAATCACAACCCAGATGGATGAAACTAGATCTCGAGTCTTTTATATCGTTCGCACGAACAAACTAACGTACAAGGATAACCACGCGAATCAATGAGATGCGATCAAAAATGATAGACACCATCTGATTACCAACCAATGATGTAACCTGTTAAAAGACACAAGAGAAACCACCAATGATGTTAATGGCTCTCAAGGTATTACAATAAAATCTATATGGTGTGAATAAATGAGTTGATGTCGAACATCACATAAAGTATTTTATTCCAAGCCCAATGATGTAAAATTGTCACCGAGAGTGAGGAAAATTTCCATTCATTTATGCAAGCACCAAGGTACTAAAGGGTTGTTTCTAAGTAAACTTCCTGGATAATGTGTTGATGTCGACAGGAAGTGACCCGTTGCAGGAGGGCCTTGATGTATCCCCCATCAACAACACGAAATAGGTATAATTATTGAAACAAAATGATGCTAATAGGGAAATAGATCAAGAAAGGAAAACATGGAATGAAGGCTTAAGAGTATTGTAATGAATAATCTAAATGACTTCTCTTGAGCACATCGAAGACACTAAATGGAGTTGAAAACATTGACCCAAAACCAAAATGGAGGCTTTGAAAAGGTATGATGAACCGAAATACAAGAATATTACCCAACCCAAGAACCACAAAGATGAAGTGTAAGAGTGTCATTTTCAAGAGCGACTCACTGCCATTAGAAAATGGAGTACCCTATTTTCCCAATTTCCCCAACCATACTGGTCAGTACTTCTTTATTTTTTAACAAGCTTGAGGAGGATAACATATTCTGGATCTATAAGTTCACCCTTCGGATTAATACCTCAAAGTATATTTAAAAAACCCTAAGAATGAGTCATTTGACCTTGTCATATTCAATACTTCCATGGTTGTTTGATGTTTTAACGAGTCTAGTGAAGTTAAAACTCGACATATTTTTCATGTTCGGTGAGTTTGAAAAATAGGTGAAAAAGAAAACTCTAGATGTCCCTCTTCGTAGATAGTCTCTTGAGTCCAAAATGTTAGAAAACAATACTCAAGAGAACCTCTTATCCATGTTCGACTAAGGTATTCATTTTTCGTAAACAGTCTATCTCAGTCCTAAAAAGGGTTGAACTTATACTTAGCAGACGTATTTTCATTTACTTTAAAGATTTCGAAAAGACAAGTTCATGACAATATTTTCATATTTTGGGTCTGAAAATATATGAAAGAGGACTCCAAGGAGTTCATTTTTCGTAGTTTTACAGAGCCCGAAAAAGAGATAAACGCGTACTCTTTGGTAAAAAAAACTGTTTAAAGCATGATAAAACACCATTAACAAATGTCGACAAAACATCAGAAAAATGATTAAACATACCTATTTCATAGTAAAAATGAAACATATCTAGGTAAAAACATTAAATATGAGTAAAAAAATGTAATAAATGACCATAAATAATAAAAAATGACTATTCATTTTTACCATTTCACATTTACCTTCAACAATGAGAATTGTAAGCAAATTTTCCCTTGATCTTCTACAGTCGATTGCGGCCAATATGGTGGACCATTTTGAGTACTGTTACTGCTAAGTAGGAGCTAAAACCCTTCTCTTTCTTTTCATGTTATGATTTTGTGATTTCATGCATTTTTTTGAGGTTTTCAGGACCATAGGGTTCCGAAAACAAACCCTAGGACCAACAAATCCCTAGAGAATAAAAAAATTCATTGCACCTAAGCAGAATAACACAGCTAGGAGGGGTGCAATGCTCTATCATGCACTACTCGGGGGCATTGGGTGCAAAAATATAATTTGTTTATCAGTTTTCCCTCAACATTTGTCAAGTTTTTTACATGAAAATGAGCCTAATGAATCTCTTGTTGATGTTTCAGGTGTTCATTAACACAAAATGGAATTCAAGTGGAGATAAAGAGAACATGAGGAAAATGATTTAAATGTAGTAAATGATCCTGCTGTCATCTAGGCATTGAAGAACTGTAAATTACAAAAATTCTTTCAGCTTGTTGGTATGAGGCATGTTGGGTCTCGTAATTGTCACATTTTTATCATGTTTATCCTCACCATTCCTCACATTCCATAACCTCATTTAACCATTCCTCATACAATTTTCATGGGTTCACCTCGCTATTTTCTAATTTATTTATTTTTAATATTATAAGAGAATTTATGATTAATTATTGGAAAATTAACATATTTCATTAATATCTCAAATGTGGATGAGCTTTGTAATGTGTAGGATTATTTGGAAGGATTTTTCAAAAAGCTTCTCAAATATTTCCTCCACCATTTCAAAAATTCAAAGGATAATTGTTCAAGCTTATTCCAAGGAGAATATCATCGAGGTTTCAAGGAGAATATCATGGAGATTCCAAGAGAAGATCATGGATATTTGGATAATATATCTCATCCAAGATTTGTGAGAGATGAGTAAGGATTTCAAGGGATCATATTTTGTAATTATAGGGATATTGGTTAAGAGAAAAGTGGATTTGTAATTATGAGTTGCTTATCTTGTTTTCAAAGCACTCATGTATAAAGAGAGTTCTCTCTGTTCATTTTGATATGATAGTGAATGGAAAAAATATATGATAGAGATATGATAGAAATGATAGAGAGGAGAATTAGAGTCTAGAATAAGTTTTGGTTTTGTAATTGTTCATTGTTTTTCTTCATCATTAATATATGTTGACATAGGTTTATTCTTCACATGTTGTTTTTATCTTATATGATTGCACATTTCCAGTTTTTGATATGATGTGGTGGTAATGTTGTTGGAGTAGAATTGTTGAGGAAGGATGATCAGGTTCTCCTAAGTTAGGAGCCTCTTCTATCGCTTTCTACACATTACAAAGTACTGCTCTTTAGTCTCTCTTCTTAAGGACAGTAATATGAGGAAGGACGACCAGGTTCTCCTAAGTTAGGAGCCTCTTCTGTCGTTTACTGCATCTTGAATCAGAGATGGAAAGCATTAGACTAGGCTAGTTTAACTTCAGTCATGCATTTCCACTGCATGTGCTTCGTAAGTCTACGAAACCCTCGGATTGATAATTTATTTTAGGGAAATTATTTGACGACGATAGTTTCCCCCAACATTTTGGTGTTGTTTCCGGGGAAGCACGATGGATAGAGGTATAGGTTAATTTTTCGTGCAAGTGTGAATTTAAATTTTTGCAAGCGTGTTTAATTTCTATAAGTTTGATTTTTGGGCTCATTTTCGCAACTGTGAAGAATGATTTTTAGTGTTTTTAAAATGATTTAACAATGAGTATAAGTTTGGAACAACTCACTCAGATCCTAGCAGAAGTTGGGATCTCCTCTTCCTATGAAAATAAGATCTTAACAACTGCGGAAAGCTTAACTACTCCTCCAAAAGAGAATGAATGTACATATGAAAAATCCTGTAAATTTGATGAAAAACAATTAGAAAAGCAGGAGATTGAAGACGACAATGAGGAGTGGCAGCATGATCTGAACGAGGAAAATGACATCTACGAAAATCTTATTGAACAATGGTTCCAAGCAAGTATGAAGTTAGATTAGTCGTTTTGTTTTTATTTAGTTAAATCAAAGTTATAACAAGTAGGTCCGATTATTTTTGTACATATCCATTTTTCATGTGCACAATTGACAATGAATATATTTTTATTATAGTTGTGTGCATGGTTATATTGGAAATTTGATTACACTTAGTGATTTTTAACATTCAATTAGAATAGAATAGATAGGACAAAATAATAAAAACATTATTTTTAGTTTGTTTTAGTTTTAATAAGTATGCAATCTCTGGAAAAAATAAAATAATGTCTCTAATAATTTTTAGGAATAATTTTTTAAATTTATAAATTCTTAACTTTTGATTTCAATTTATTTTTTTCTAATTTCATTTTTTTTTAAGAAATAGCATAAATTAACAAAAATAAAAATAAAAAATAAAAAAATTCATTTAGATTTTATTTTTATTTTCTTTTGGAAATAAAACAAATTATATATATATATATATATATATATATATATATATATATATATATATATATATATATATAATAAAAAGATCGCCACACTCTCCCCACGTTGTTTGAAGCCTAGACTAAAATTCTGAACCTGATCCGACCGAGATTTGAGCTCACCATATTAAAAAAGCGAGAGTGAATTAACGAGGGTCACCAAGACTTTAGCTTGCCATCTTCACAAAGCGGGACTGAATTAACGAGGGCCAAGGATCTTCTTTCGCTTGTTCGCCCAAACTTGGCACACCCACATCTATTTCTGCATCAGATTAGCTGGAAATCCACATACTCACATTTTTGAGGATTTTACCGCTTATAAGCACATGGACTTGTACACAAGACTTTAAGTGGAATCAAACCCTATCGGATTAACACCATTGTCAAAGTGTTTAGGGTTTATGATGGGCTATCTCCACAACAAAAGGAGAGTGCGATGAGAAGTTGCAAATTGAATGTAGTTAAAAAATTTATGGGTCGAAAATAGTAAACTCAATACCCCTTTAAGATGTCAATCTCGTAACTATAGGCATAATTGTAGTTCGGAGCACCAAGTGAAGCTTTTGTATATTATAATTAGTTAGGATTATGCTTACTTTAGTATATCTTGGATTGGGTTTGTTGAGGAAGTTGAGAGATTCTCTCAACTTCTCTCTCTAAGATTAGAATTAGTTCAACTATATATTTGATGTATATGATTATTGCAATATAGAAATTAATTATTTGTGTGTGCGAATATTGTGCTCTTCTGCTCTCTCCAATTTTTAATATGGTATCAGAGCCTAGCTGGGCTTAATCCCTCACGGGAGTGCCCAGGAAGATGTGAGAGCAGTGTGAAGTTTTGTGTGTTTGTTATTTTGTTTTGTGTGAAATATTTCAATGTGTTGTAGAATTGTTGTTCGAGTTTGTGCTTCACTGCCACTGTCGATGTTAGAAGTAGGAATTATCAGACTCATTGTGGATGATTTCAGTCCTCATATAAATCTTACTGTATTCTAAGGCAATAAGCGAATCAGATTAGCCTGTTATGGTGCAGTTGTTCGGCATTTGAAAGATAAATACACATTTGTTTGATTTTCCTCAAGGAATAATTAGTTAAACAGCAGTTTAATTAATATTCCTAGTTATATTTAACCCAAAACAAGGAAATTAATTAGATAAATCATTATTTATCTTATTATTTTCTAATAATTATTATTTAAACCTTATTTAAATAATATTCTTTGTTAAATATGACTAATTCACCCTTAAATAATTAAATAAATCACTACTTATTTGATTGTTACTCAACCACATCCTTAAAATGATAAATAAATCATTTATTTATTTATTATTTACAAATAAAGGGATTTGACCCAAGTCAAATTCCTTTTCCCTCCAACAAATATAATAAAATTTTCCACAAAAGTTGGATCTTGATTTAGTTAATAATATTTTAATTATGCACCAATATCTAGATTAACACAATATTTTGTTATAAATAGAAGGGTTTTCCCATTCATTTACCACCTTTTGTTGCCTAAAGATCACTTTGGATCTATACTTTTGGTCTGACTATTGATCCACCATCATAGTCATATTTTTCTACTATTTTTGTCTGGGTTTTCTACACCATCAAGAGAGAGGAATTCTAGATCTGAAGTGCCGAGGACTTACAAGAACCCATCCCATTGAGGAGAACAGGGAACACCCTCTTGTGTTTTCCTCCCAGGTGTCGTTAATACAAAATTCATTCGATATATTCTTGTCTTTTCTATTGGATGCATGGAGTAAATATTGTTTTTTCTACTGTTTAATGTCTTCTAATGCATAGATCTAGATTTTTGCAGCATTTATCTTGATCACCTAATTGAAAATCTGAGGATATTAGCAGTCATTTCTACTGCTAGGGTTGTTTTTTATGCACATCTAAAGTAGTCTTTTTTCGTACGCTTGGAATTAAGATTCATACTAACAAAGCGCGCTTGAGCCAGAGGAGTTTTGGGATGGGTGACCACCCGGGGAGTCCTAGTTACCGTGTGAAAGCCCCAGAAGTTATGATTTCCGCTATGTGATTCACTTCACTAGTTTCAATCCCACTTCTTCACCCTTGTGAGCATCACCTCATGCAATGAGTGTTAAGTGAACTATTCAAAAATCATGAGAAATTAGTCATTTATGACTACCTCTCATAGAAATAGTCATAGTTGAATAACTTTATTAATGTAGTTGAATCCCAAAAAAATGATATCTAATATAATGAACTATGGAAACCCCTCAATACTTAAATACACAAGAGTAAAGGGAGCTCTCCCTAAATGATTCATGAGGCACAATACTTGCTAATGTTTTGCAAATGGGGTAGCAAGCTAAGCGAGCTTGATTGTGGGGAAAACTCCACAGTTAAGTGCACTTGAGCCAGATGAGTTTTGGGATGGTGACCACCAGGGAAGTCTTGGTTACCAGGTGAAAGCCCCAGAAGTTATGATTGTCGCTATGTGATTCATTTCACTAGTTTCAATCCCACTTCTTCACCCTTGTGAGCATCACCTGATGTAATGAGTGCTAAGTGAACTATTCAAAAATCATGAGAAATTAGTCATTTACGACTACCTCTCATGGAAATAGTCATAATTGAATGAATTTCTTATTGTAGTTGAATCCCAAAAAATGATATCCACTATTCATGTTGTGTGACCTTACCTATTTACCATTCAAGAGACTCACATGGTTTCTCGGGACCCTTCTTTCTCTAAAACAGTTTTGATTCTTTCCTCCTCAAAGCTTAAATCCGATGTTATAGTGTCCACTCAGAAAAAATAACTATGGTAATGTCAATCCACCGAACGGTCAAGCTACTGATCAACCTGCCAATCCAACATCACCTTCATCAGATCCTACTCCACCTCTTATTCCTGCAGAATTAACTATCAAACCTATGAAGGCCATTATTCATAATTCTAGTTTCAAACCTCGTTCAAGAGCTGCACAAAACTATAATGTAGTTGAAGACTTGGCTCAGTATCCATCATCTATGTAAACTCTTGAGGTGTTGCAAAATTTCCCCACCAAAAATAAGGCCTTTCTTTCAGCTATCAGATGTGTGGATCCATCGGATTCCAACCTAGTGCTTTTCTCTCATGAAAACTATACCTCTTGACTTCTAGCTCAATTAGCTTTTATAATCCAGGTTTTCACCAGTGGTAAGAACATACATCGCTCTATTTTGGATGAGGGAGCCTCAACCTACATTATGCCCATGTCTTGCTGGAAGGCGATTAGTTTGCCTCAACTAAGTCAATCGTCCACCACATTTAAAGCCTTTTATCGAAGAATGTACAAACCTTGTAGGATTTTGAATTCCCTTCAAGTAGAATTAGGGGGGAAATTGTCTCCATAGAAGTTGAAGTTATTGATAGACCCCTCTATTATAATCTTCTACTGGGACGTATGTGGTTTTATGCCATGGATTCCATCGTTTCAACTTACTTGTGTATGATCGCATTTCCTCATAAAGGCGGGATTGTAGTCGTAGACCAAATCACATTTTTCGCATCTGATTCTCACATTACTGGAAGTGTCACTCTTGTAGGGGAAAATATACAGTCCTATCAACATGTCGGAGTTGGATTGTTGAAATATTCTTCGCTTATGGGAACTTTTCACTCCCTCCTCCTCTCCTTCCCAACAACTCATCTTCAGTTACTTATATCAACAAGATATCATCTTATAATATCTTGACTTATCCATGGATTGTACCTGAAGAAATTGACATCCAACATTTTGGTGATTGAATGTCTCTTAGACACATTGAACTATATTACAAAGTCATCTATTCAGCTTGTATGGCTTATTCCTTCTCTTCGATTTATTGGGTATATTGATTATTGGATTATGGTATGTCTTATTATCCTTTTTCTAGGGTATTCCCTACTAATGAGAGCATCATGGAGTTTATGATGTTGTATGACAAGTCGTGGGACAAAAATCACCATTGTTACTCCTTACCAGACTCCATTGAGGATAATATTTGTAATGTATACATACCTAATTTTGTCGAGCCTTCTGCGAATTTCAATTCCATTCATTAGGTCAATTCTAAAAAGAACCTTTCAAATATCATAGAAATTATACCTCTTGATATCTCTATTAAACCAAGCATTTTTGAAAATATATACATTGGAGCATCTTGTTCTCCATCTGAGATTGAGATCTATAGAGCCCTATTTCGCAAGTTTCGAGATGTTTTTTCCTGGACTTATGAGGAAATTCTAGGTATCAAACCAAATATAGTAGTGCACGAGATTAAGACATATCCTAGTGCCAAACTCATCTGAAAGCACCTCCGTCTGGTCCATCCCAAGAAGGTTGTTGGGATGGTTTCATATACCCAGTTACTTTAACTGACTTGATATCGAATTTTTTCCTTGTCACGAAGAAACAGGGCACGATCTGATTATGTGTCGATTGTATGAATATAAATCCTGTTTGTCCAAAGGACAACTATCCAACCCCATTTATTGACCATATTATTGATGACTACACTCGATATGATATTTATTCATTTATGGATGGATTCTCGGGCTATAATCAAATAAACATTCTTCCGGCGAACCAACCAAAGACTGGATTTATTTTTCCCTCAGGAAATTTTGATTATCGTAAGTTCCCACTTGGTTTAACCCTATTTGGATGATCTCCCTACTCATTCTAAACATCAGGTTGATCACCTGATGCATGTTAGGGTCATTTTCCTCTGTTATAGACATTATAACATTAGACTTAATCCACACAAATGTGTTTTCTACGTTATTTATTGTTGACTTCTGGCTTTTTTCATTTCAAATCAAGGAATTAGTATTGATCCTCTCAAAGTACAAGCAATCATCAATTTTCCTACACCTTCTTCTCTTGTTCAGCTGTAATGACTCCAAGGGAAATCTGACTTACTGTGGAGGTTCATCCCTAATTACGTTGAGTTGACCAAAGGATTCACTTGCCCACTAAAAAAATGGTTTCCCTTCCATTGGGATGACACTGCTCAGAAAGTGTTTGATGCCCTGAAATATGTATTGGTTTGAGCATCTCTTTTATACCCCCTTAATTATCAGCGTGACTATTTCCTGTATATTGTTGTTTCCATTTCTACTATAGCAATGGTATTATTCGAGGAAGATGATATAGGGACTGAACATCCCATTTAGTATCTGATTTGGAACCTTAACGATAATGAACTCATGTATACCCACATAGTAAAGTTGGCTTTGGAGGTCTTTCAAGTCATCTAAACGTTTTGCCATTACACCTTGCTTTGGAAAACAACGGTTTTTTCGGATTTCAACCCTATGACATATATTCTATCACGTTAATTACTAGGGGGGATACTTTAATTGGATCATTATTTTGCAAGATTTATACCTAGATGTCATCAAGTCCAAGTCGAATAAATCCCTTGGTTTCACCGAACTAATGTGTGACTTTCCTTCCCCTGATTTTGAATCTACATATAAAGATTTATATCCCTGAAGAGTCATTGTTTCTGATTTCTTCATCTGACCCGTGGTATGTATATTTTCTGATATATCTCTAGACCTAGAATTTTCAGTCTGATACCTCTCTCTCAGAGCAGTAATGTATTCGATACCAATCCCTAAATTACGTCATTATTGGTGACACCCTTTACTGTTATCGTATTGATATGATTTTACAAAGGTGCCTCACCCTTGAGGAAGCCGATAAAGTCCTTAATGATTGCCACTCAGGCACATGTGGTGGATATCAATCTAGTTACGCTACCATGCAGAAGAACTTATGCAACTTCTTTCTTGCTCTCTAGAAGTGTCATGTGTGCCAGATCTACAATCGTAAGACACGTGCTCTGCTTGCTCCATTGTTGTTGGTCCCTTTGTGAAATTGGGTATTGACTTAATGACATGTAACCCTCACTCAATCGGGGGGGCATGGATATATCATTGTCACACTATATTAATTTACTAAATGGGCCAAGGCAATGCCTACATTTAACAACACTAGTGAAACAACTGCATATTTATTCTTCAATTATGTTATTGCTTAGTTAGGTGTTCCACAAGAAATAGTTACAGATCGTGAAAAGAATTTTTGGAATCATATGATGACCAAAATAGCTACTAAGATGGGACTTTCCCATGAAAGTTACAATCCCTATTATCCTCAGGTTAATGGACAAGTTGAGGTTATTAACAAAGTTCTTAAGATTATGCTTCAATGTCTGTTATCGGTACACAAATCGGACTGGCACTTGATTCTTTATACTGACTTGTGGGCATATCGAACCTTAGTTAGAACCGCTACCATATTCACACCCTTTATTTGGTCTATGGTTTGGAATCAATCCTCCCTGTCGAATGTGAAATTCCATCGTTAAAACTATTTGTTGAACTTCTTCCTGCCACTTCTGTAGATGAGGATCGTCTTCTACATCTGACTCGTTTGGATGAAACTCGGCACGATGTTGCTTTAGCTAATGAAGCTCATAAAAAACGCATCAAGGCATAATACGACAAAAATTTCAAGCCTCGCATCTTCTCGGAAGGATACATTTTGCTCTTATATGACTAGAGTCTTATAAGTTAAGTCCAGGAAAGTTACAACCTATGTGGATGGTTTCATACATTGTTGAGTGATTCCTTGCAAAATGGGCCTGTAAGTTAGTATATTTTGATGGAGTTCCACTACAGCAACGTCGGAATAAGATTTACCTTAAAAAATACTATGATTGATCTCATGCATAGAACAATGTGTACATACTATCTATAGGTGTGTTGAGTGTGTTTGTAGTGTTTATTTTCATACTTTCCCATAGTTTTTGTTGATCCCTTTTACGTTTGGTTTGCAGATGTCGACATCTGTTTAATTGTATATTCGTTATGCTGATGGTTATTTTCGAAGTACTCAGAACCTATCTTTCGCAGCATGGCATATCTTTGCTCCAAACGGCGAGCTAGTGAGTATGCAAGGGATTTGAATTGGTCTCTCTACTAAAAGCATCACTAAGTATAGCACAGTGGTTGAGCTACTATCTGATGCTATTTCACATGGTATCCATTGTTTAGTCATTAGGCCTTAATCACAACTTGTATTACTACATCTTGCTTCGCATGGTTTTGAAATTAAGTCTTCTAGAAATACATTTCAATTTCATATGATATGAACATTGTTAGTATGAATCTTAATCGCAAGCGTACGAAAAAGGCTCACTTTAGCCGTCCATAACAAACAACCCTAATAGCAAAGATGGTTGCCAATATCTTTATATCTGTATTTAGTTGATCAAGATAAATGCTGCAAAAATCTAGATCTATGCATTAAAATACATTAAGCAGTAAATGCTGTGAAACTGGCTCCAGAAATAGAAGAAAAGAGATATCAACGCCTTAGAAATAAGCCACTTCGAGGGGGAAACCTCCAATACATTACATGATTGAACAATTCTTGGATGATACAAATGAAAAAACCTCATTTCTATATATAAGAGTCCATAGGGCCACAATGTAATCCCATTGGGGCCATAATGTAATCCTAGCTAACCTAACAATAATAATGTAAGGGCACAAAAATAACAATATGAGGGTTACATGGTTACAACAATAACAATAAGGGGGGCTACACTAACATAATAAGGGACTACACTATTAATATAGGGACTTACATGCCCCTCTCCTTCAAACAAGTGTTTTCCTTAACGCTTGATTATTTCTTGATGCTTCTATATAAAATTCTCATCCTCCCATGTGGAATATTCTATAGGAAGGTTCTTCCACTTGCTGAGATACTCTAAAATTAATCGTACTTGTCGAGTTCTTGTTTATGTGACTACTTCAGAACTTCTTTCGATGTGATGTTGATCTTCATGTTGTTTCATTAGATTCTGCACCAAAGTTAGGTTATCCTTTGAGAGTTGGAGAACTTGTTGTTGATGCTCGATGTGATCTTCCACTAATTTATCATCCATATTAGCTATTATTTGATCCTTAAAACCATCCAACTTAGCCTCCATTTCTACTTTTAAACCATCTATGTCATCTTCGGTTGCTCTTCATAAGACCGAAATTTGTTGCACTTAGTACCGTAATTTTGATATCTCATGTTGCAATTCTTCCTCTTCATGCATCATTGTATAGAATTTTGATGGCTTAATGAGTATGGAATTATTTTTTTGAGTCATTATAGAACCCAATACTGATAAAAATTATAAAATATGCCCTTGGAATCACTTCAAAGTTCTTTTTCAAACAAGCGTTATGCAATTTTAAGAACCAAATACACACCTTTTTCTTGCTTTTGAGAAGCTTGATATTGAAATTGAATTATCTATGTGATTATGGATGTTCAATATCTGAACTTTGGTCTTGAGGTAGCCCTCTGAATCCTCTTTCGAATGCCACATGTCTTACCTGATTTGGACTCTCCAAGCCAAAGTTATGTATAATCTCCCACAATGACCTAATTATAGACTAGTTCAGTAGAGTGAACTCGTATGACTTGCCATGTGTCATTGTTTGCTCCTTTGGCTCCAAAATTATAGACAGGAATATACAATCCATTTAATTCTAGTCACTTTTTACATAATATCAATCTGATGCTCAGAGAGAGAGTTATGACGTTTTTCCCACGATCACCTCTTTGAGATGAAATCAGGAGCCTGAAAAAGACCTAACTTCCACATATCATATCTCCAACAATATTGCTAACCAAGCTCTAAAATTTTGTGATGATGTTCCTCAAGATTTTGGCTTCGATCTCTAAAAATTTTAGCTTCTTAATCTTCGTAGAAAAAAACGTATAGCGAAAATTCTGCGATGACATGTTTAGGTTAAATTCAGGAGCCTGCAAAAATCCCTAACTTCCACAGATCATATCTCTGAAAATATTGTGAACCAAGCTCTAAAAATATTCGATGTTGTTCCTCAAGATTTAGGTTTCACACTCTAAAAATTTCAGCTTCTGAGCCTTCGTAGAAAAACTTTATAGCGAAAATTCCACGATGACCTGTTTGGAGCAGCAAAACCCTAGAATCCAAAGCTCTGATACCAAATGTTGTGAAACTAGCTCCAAAAATAGAATAAAAGAGATATAAACACCTTATAAATAAGCCACTTCGAGGGGAGAACCTCCAATACATTACATGAATGAACAATTCTTGGATGATACAAATGACAAAACCTCCTTTCTATATATAGGAGTCCATGGGGGCACAATATAATCCTAGCCGACCTAACAATAATAATGTAAGGGCACAATAATAACAATATGGGGGTTACAGGGGTACAAAAATAACAATAAGGGGGGCTACACTAACATAATAAGGGACTACACTATTAATATAGGGACTTAACAATAAATAAAAGCAAGAGTTGCTACATGCATCCAATAGACAAGAAAAGATTGTTTTAAAGAGTTTTTGTATTTTTTTTTTACACTTGGGAAGGGAACATAGAAAGTTGTTACCAGTCCCCCTCAATGGGATGGGTTCTTTTAAGTCCTCGGCATGTCAGATCTAAAATCCCTCTCTCTTGATGGTGTAGAAAGCCCAGACAAAAAATGGAACTCAAAGGGAGCTCACAAGAATGGTAGAAAAATATGACAATGATGGTGGATCAAAGTCAGACCAAAAGTATAGATCCAGAGTGATCTTTAGGCAACAAAAGGTAGTGAGTGAATGGAAAAACCCTTCTATTTATAACAAAATATTGAGTTAGTCTATATATTGGTGCATAATTAAAATATTATTAACCAATTATAGATCCAACTTTTATGGAATATTTTATTATATTTGTTGGAGGGAAAAAGAATTTGACTTGGGTCAAATCCCTTTATTTGTAAATAATAAATAAATGAATGATTTATTTATTATTTTAAGGACCTGGTTAAGTACTAATAAAATAAATAATGATTTATTTAATTATTTATGAATGATTTAGTCAAATTTTACAAGGAATATTATTTAAATAAGGTTTAAATAATTATTCCTAGAAAATAATAAGATAAATAATAATTTATCTAATTAATTTTCCTGTTTTGGATTAAATATGACCAAAAATATTAATTAAACTGATGTTTAACTAATTATTCCTTGAGGAAAATCAAACAAATGTGGATTTATTTAATATTCCTCATGGGGTTTCCTGTTTGGACCATAAACAACTTAATAAATGTGGTTTACGAAGTTATTTTTCATAGTGAAAGCAATTTTACTTACGGTAAAATTGGTCTTACATGGTGTACTTAGGTCCATCTAATAGTAACAGGTTACATGACCAAAAAATGGTGTAACAGATGTCCCCCTAGCGTGCAAGCGTTAGGAGCTAATCATATGATCGAAGTACATTGTAAAAACTCAACCACTAGACACCAGAGGGGAAGTCAGAGAGAGAGAAATATAAGGTAGACCAAAGCACTAGAGGAATAGACCCTGAGGAGGTGAGACTTACAGGTGTGAAAAGTCTCTTTTATGAGTGAGTACCTGTGCTATAGGCGGCGGGGGAGGCATGCCTATGCCTGCCAAGACAAAGTACAAAGAATAATGCATCCAAGAAACAAGGGACTGAACAATATAGTATATGTTGGCATAAACATGAGCCAGGTAAAAACATGATAATGAATCCCACATACATATTGTTCCTAGGATAACAACCAGGACTTATACAATAATATCTGAGTACATGAGATATAAGTACAACCAAAGTGCCCCTGTAAACAGGAAAGGGCTATGAAAATCTACCTGATACATGCAAACTAAAATGCGTTGCAAGAGGCTGAGGCCTCATCATCAAATATATGGAGCTACATCAAAGGTTGTAATGAAGAGGTCATCCAGGCATGTGGGGGGCTACCAGAAGGGCCACCCCCTCATGAGGTCTGAAAACATCTCACACACACTCGGGAATCACTGATATCAACTGCTACATCACTGAAGCATCAAGTATACGGATCTCGATCATGCTATAAAGAGTTGGAGCTGAGAAATAATCAAGTCAAAGGATAATAAGGAGTCCTTGTGCTTGATCTGAGGCACCGAACAAGAGTGGAAGTTGGAACTAAGGTACACCGCCCTCTAGACCTGTCTTATGGGATGAATGATATGATGTCGACAGAAGGAGGTCTGCCATAGGTGAGGCAATAAGGGATCCTCAACTAAGGCATGAGAGAAAATAGTAGAGCAACTGACAGACTGACCCTGGTGATGATGATGAAATGGGTGGTACTGAGTAGCGGATGAACGACTTCCCTTGTTAGAGCGTAAAGGGCATGGATGACTTGGCAACAACTGACACAATATCAAAGGGGATAGAGGAAAGTAGGACTGAAAGCCATAATGTGCGACACAAGAGAGGATTCAAGAAATTAAGGATGGAGGACTATAGCGAGATACAAAGGGACTCGGGATAGACTGCATGGATGCAATGATGACTCAACTCGGATGCTCTAAAAAAGGGCGACTCGATGATGCTTCCACACAGAAAAGGTCCAATGGGGACCATAAAAACATGAGTACATGATGCTTACTCATGATAAAAATTGACACGAGAAAGGACAAGTGTGGAGGCAAAGTGGTTCCCGAAGTACAATTGTTGCAAGTGAAGAAATTCGATTTTTAGGAGTGGTGAAGTGACCCTTCTTAGACAAAATGTGTCCTGGTGAAGTATCAAATCATGAAAATTTAACAGATGCCCATTTGAGGGCTCAATGAGAGCTTCCCAACGATACAGACAGTGCGTCAGACTAAGCTACGATTTTTCCACAATAGGCGAAATAAAAATCAGGGGTTTCTCTTTTAATAAGGCATTTTCCCTCCAAATTCACTCATTTGCAAGTGTTTTTGTGGTGAATGTAGAGAGGAGAGAAGGCCCTAAATCTTGCGGCGGTCGTAGCGGACAAACCGACTATTGGAATCAAGATCCGTCAGTTGCAGGTAAGAGGCCTAACCCTACTCTTTCATTTAAGGGGATCAAAATTTTAGTTTAGGCACCTAGAGCTCATGAACACACCAGATCACACTTTTTTGGGGTCTGTTCTACGACCTTAGCAAGTACTGGGCAAGAAACTGTGACCTGTCCCAGGAAATGACCTGAAAAGTGTGACCTATTAGAGAAAGGGGGTTTCAGTGCTATTTTTGGCTGAGATTTGGGATTTTTATAGTTGAGAGGCATAGATTCCCCCAAGCATGTTGTGGTCATGCCAAAATGTATTTAGAAAAAGTGGAATCTAAACACATTTTTATGATGTGGTGCACCATTTGTTTTCGTTATGGTTATGCAGTTCGAGAAAGGGAATGGAGGATTACCAATATCTGTTGGTACTGCATATATGAATCAAATGGACTTAATTTTTTGGGTTGGCATACATGGTGTCACTATCCCAAAGAGTGGATTTGGAGATAATGAACTGGTGCTCTCCCAGAAAACCCACAGGTTGGTCAACAACAATGTCTAGGGGACTGGGTTGCTAATGTAAGATGAAGGAATGATGAGGGGTATCATCCCTAGAGTGATCTAAAGTGATATGGGACTCTAGAGGTTTTTTTAAATGGGGAAGAATAAGGGTACTAGATTTGACACGACCAAATACACTAGGAGAGTTGTGGAGAATTTCTTCTCCTGGCCTCTCAAATATGGGTGCCCCCTTACATTGAGTTTCAATGTAATGGCCACAAGGTGTATGTGGTTCAAATGCATGGGTTCGATGCAAGGGGGGATAGATAAAGTTAGGGGTGGTAAATGCTTCCATAATGTCGTCATCGTAATATAAGATGGGGTGACTGGGGGAAGAAGGACCACGTGGTGTGGCGAAGCTACCTGACTCATCATCATGAGAATAAAGGTTCACATGTGCATCATCACGAGGGGTGACAGAAGAATAAGCAGATAAGGGATCTATCGATGTTAAGCCCAGGGTGATCGCTAAAGGGAGTTCCAGCGAAACAGAAGGGGAATTCTCAGAGGGAGCTTCCACCGAGGGTCTCATGGATGATGATAGGTAGAGGATGGTGGCCACAAGCTTCGTCATCTCGACATCATGAGGGGGAATTTCAATGGGAGAAGGTAAATCCTCAAGCTGGCCCGAAGCATATTGCGCGAGGACGGGAGAGGTAGATTGGTTTTGTTCAATCTCGTACTCCCAAACTACCTCCAAAGAGGCGCGGTAATGCGTGAGGCAAGGACAATGGTGGGAATAATGGCCATGGAGATCACACAAGGCATAAGGTTGGTTGGTGTGAATATTCTTAGGCTTCTTGGCTATAGTTGAGGAAGAAATAGAGGCTTTAGGGACCGTAGACTCAAGGAATGCAACATTAACCATGGGCTTGATACAAGGCAACTCAAGATAGGTATGGGTGGCATGAATGACGACATCACACAAAGCACAGGGCTTTGAAGGCTAAGGAGGAGTAGGGTTAGTCGGGGAAGCCTTTTCCTTTGATGCCTTCTTGCGAGCTTTGCCCTTTTTACGCAAATTTGTCGCAACAGGAGAAGGTTCCTGTTGAGGTGGTTGAGGCACAGTAACAGCAGGAGGGGTCATAGGGACCAGTTGAACCAGGGTCCAAGCAAGATAAGGTTTAGGTTGACCAGGTGGGGTAGTGCCTGGAGGATCTATGTACTAGACAGGAATCCCCAGGGTCAGGTTAGGAAGGGATAGGGTATCCATGACAGGTACCGAGAACACTCCAGGAGGCGAAGCTAAGAACAGTATTGAACCAAAGGGGTAATGGCTAGGTAGTACAGATCCGAGATGGTTAAGACCTAGAGGAACCGTTCCAGGAGGGTAGAGATGCTCATGGATACTAGCTATAGGTGAAGGGCTAGGAGGAGGTGGTCCAGAAGGTTTAATCGAAGGGCTAGGAGCAGGTTGCGGAGGGTGGGGCTACTGACTAGCTGAAGTGGGCCACTTGAGGGAAGCCTGAGACGATTGCATCATGCAAACATTCAATGAGCTAGGATCGGAGACAGGAGGAGGAAGACCAGGGAATGTACCAAGTAGAGAGGAGACTTTGTAGACTTCGGGTGAGACATTGGTCAAGGGGTCAACGGTTTTCTTATTGGCCACCAAAGATATGATGGACTTAGGGGAGGTCTGAGACTTCGGTTTGTAATATGTCAACTGGTCAATGGTGAAATTATTTCCATTATGGGGAAAGGACATCTTGCGGTGAACCACAGATGGTACATCATACATCACATAGGTGTAGCTACAACATAATAGAATGTTGTAATCTAAGGGGGCATCAATGAATTATACATCAATGCAAACAGTCTTGCCCACAAGAGTAATAGGACAATTTCGGAACATGCCAATGGGTTGGGAAGCGTGGCCATCACACGCTCAAAGAGTGTTCATGGAAGGGGCTAGCTCAGGCGATCCGAGTTGCTTCCAAACTAAAGAAGACATCACACAGGTGGATGCCCCCTCATCAATGATACAACGAGAAACGTTGGCGTTCTGGATCTTGACTGGGATTTGGAAGGCAACGGAAGCAGGAAGAGGAGGATATTCTAACTGGTCAACATCGAAGATGGTCAATCGATCATCAGAAGGATCTATAGTGCCCATGGAAGATATTATAGCTTTTTTTTGTGAATGGCACAACTGGAGGAGTTCTAGTGTTGAGATGGCAGCAGGAGATTGTGCCAAATCATCTACTATACTATACGAATGGGCAGCTTTTGCAGAAGCAACATTTTTTCATAATGATCCCTTAGGGATCTTGGTGTGAACCTCTACCTTAGGTTTAGGGATCTACAAAGGACCATTAGGTGTCGAAAGAGGCTCTTGAGAACCTAAAGAAGGGGGCTTAGGGACAGACGTAGTGGGAGGCTTTTTGTACTAACGGGACCGAGTTTGAAGGTTGAGGTCCATGGTTATAGGTTGGTCAAAGTTCATCATGAGAATCTAGTAATTGGAGGTACTAGATGGAGGAGGTTGAGTGGCTACCTAACCTTCAAGTGGTTGGGTAGCCACGAATCCTTGCTAAGGGAAAGGATTAGTAAACATAGTCGGCTGACTAGGCGCAGCATGGGGAGGGACGGAAGGGGAGGCTTGTTATCCTCGTGATGTTGCTTGAGTCTCCCACATCTGTTGCATCTGTGGTAAAAGAGGAAAATCATGAGTGTAATGACCATAAACACCACAAAAATAACAAGGCTTATTCATGCGAACATGCCTGTCCTACTTGGGCTATGTGCCCTGTTGCCGGTTAGCAGTGTTAGGTGCATTATTTTGAGGACTAGGTCCAGGATTACCAAGGGCAAATTGATTTTGAGTGCCTTTCTCTTCTTTTTGGAAGGAGGAGGATTATTCGCGCCCTGTTGTGAATATACCTGCCCTTGAGGGGGTGGTGGCTACCGTTGCAGGGGTTAAGAAGGCAAGGGAGGCAGAGATTTTAATGCTTGAGGAGCTGGAGCACAAAGCTGTGGATACGGATAATAAGGAGGTTGAATAACATTGTGGTAAATAGGTTGGGCAAGAGGAGGATGCATGTCATATCCTGGATACATGCTAACAGGAGGAGGAAAAGTGCTAGAGGTAATGGCCCCTCCCTAAGGGAAACCATAGGCCATAGGAGGCTAAGCAGATGGATGAGAAAGAGCTCCAATGATACCGTCAGTGGCATGAGATGCCCCCGGTGCATTAGAACCACTGGGTCTAGGAAGATCACGTAGAACGGTATAAACATAACCCGACTGCACGCAGATCAAGTCATATTTTAATGCAATCTGGAGAGCAGCTTCTTCGGTTTGAGGGAAATGTGATGCGACATCTTTGCCTATATCAGGCAAAAGAGATCTAAGGAACTAGTCCATGTAGACACAGTCTTCGAAGGTAGGGGCTTGACATAGGCTCTTTCTTCTCTGCCATTCTTTTACATGATCGGATAGGCAGGTCATAGAAGATTGACGGAAAGAAGTCAAAAGTTTGGTACCAGTGTCATAACGGAGGGGAAGCTGGAAATAAGAAAAAAAATCCTGGGAAAGAGTCGCAAAGGTGTTATGAGATGATGAGGTCTAATCAACATACCACTTAGAAGCTTCACCAGTAAGCGTACATTGGAACAACCGAAGATGGACAGAGTCATCGGTAATGGAGTTAGACAAACACCACATGTGGAAAGATCGAACATGATTTGTAGGATCTTCTCCAGCAAGAAATTCAAACTTGGGGATGTCAGAAGGGAGCTTGGTTGGCATAGCAGGCCAGCCAGTGTCATGGCGTATAGGGTCATTGATCAAATAGTTAAAGTCGAGAAGACTGAGGCCTGCCATATAGGGGAGCAAGGGATCAGCCGGGGTAGTTCCTGTTGCGGTCCCACTAGTAGTATTCCCAGCATTAGGGCCGGGGCTACCACCAGCGTTAGGTCCTGAACCAGACATGGTGAAGCTGAAAGGGGGAGAACCTAGGGAAAAACCAGAAGGGGAACCCAATGAACTAGAACATGATTCAAAGTGCAGACTCGGTAGAGGAATAACTCAAATCCTACGCAGAGGAGTAAGTCTTCCTATCGGAAACTGAGGATGAAGGCCAAGAAGTCTCCGAGATAAATGCCTTGGGGGCGCGATGATGAAGGCACAAACATGGCACAAAGGGAAGAGAGACCAAAAAGGGTGAAGAGGTGCAGGATCAAATGATTACAATGTCGAAACAAGGGCAGAGAGGTGCAGGATCAATTGATTACAATATTAAAGTCTTTGCTTGGTGGTGCTAATCAAGCTCTTCTTCACTTAGGGTGTGTGTGTTAAGTGTGTAAATTTTAATTTTTAAACCCGAACATTTGTAGAGAAAAAGAAAAAGTGTGTTGTATAATTGTAAATAAACCTGCAGATAACAGTATATGAAACTAAAATAACAAAAAAGAAACAGCTAATTATGCATTAATATAAACTTAAGGAGGCGGGCCACTCAACAAGTAGTCTGTAGGTGGGTGAAAATATAGTCAAAACACACAAAAATATTCAATAGATCTAAATTTTGGAGGGACAATTATCTAAAGGTCAAATCTACTGGAAATAGGTGCAGAAAAATAGCAACAAATCAGAGGAAAAATTGTTGTAAATGAGGTGGCGAAAGGCTATAACCTGGAGGGAAACGGAGGGGACCCTAGAGGAAAACCAAAACATAACTAAAAGGAGGTGTTTTGGATGGATAAATAGCCAATATGAAGTGGATCTGAAGATAAGGGGACGGATCTGAAAAATGGTTGAACACATTGAAATTTCAGACGACTTGCAGCAGCTAAAACTCTTCCACAAAAGGTGGAGGGTACTAAAGCCCTAGGGGGCTAGGTTCCCACTTTGATGAGTAAAATAGAACAAGCACAGGTACAAAATTAGTGGAGACAGAGATCAGACAACCCTGAACAAAGGCCCATAGAAACCCAGAAAAATCTCAAAAAAATTCTTGAAAAAATTCCAGGTCTCAGTTTCTGACCTGTTTTCTGTAGAGGTCGCAGGTTTTGGCCTGTTTTCTGCACCCTGGAGGTTCAGGTCGCAGGTTTTGGCCCAAAAAGTGTGACTTGCACTTCCAGCACTCTCGCGAGCAGGTTTTAGAAAATTTTGTCATCTTAGCTGCAGCTGATGCCTATCACCTGCGCAATAGGTCTAAAAACACACAGAAGTTAGAATTTTCAATGTTTTAGGGTTTTATAGGTTAAAAACAACATCAAGAAAATAAAAACAAGAAGTTGAAGAGAAATCCTAGGGTTTGAATCAACTGGATATGCAGGGATCTGAAAAATGACATAGGTCGTAATCGTAAACCCTTGTGGAGTCGCCAGTTGTTAGTATGAATCTTAATCGCAAACGTACGAAAAAGGCTCACTTTAGCCGTGCATAACAAACAGCCCCAATAGCAAAGATGGATGCCAACATCTTTAGATTTGCAATTAGTTGATCAAGATAAATGCTGCAAAAATCTTGAGCTATGCATTAAAAGACATTAAGCAGTAAATAAAAGCAAGAGTTGATCCATGCATCCAATAGACAAGACAAGATTGTTTTAAATAATTTTTGTATTTTTTTTTTTACACCTAGGAAGGGAATATAGAAAGATGTTACCAGTCCCCCTCAATGGGATGGGTGTTTGTAAGTCCTCAACACTTCAGATCTAAAATCCCTATCTCTTGATGGTGTATAAAACCAAGACAAAAAATGGAACTCAAAGGGAGCTCACAAGAAAAATAGTAGCAAAATATGGCAATGATGGTGGATCAAAGTCAAACCAAAAGTATAGATCCAGAGTGATCTTTAGGAAAAAAAATGTAGTGAGTGAATGGAAAAACCCTTTCTATTTATAACAAAATATTGAGTTAGTCTACATATTAGTGCATAATTAAAATATTATTAACCAATTCTAGATCCAACTTTTATGGAATATTTTATTATATTTGTTAGAGGGAAAAAGAATTTGACTTGGGTCAAATCCCTTTATTTGTAATAATAAAATAATTAAATGATTTATTTATTATTTTAAGGATGTGGTTAAGTAATAATCAAATAAATAATGATTTATTTAATTATTTACGAATGATTTAGTCAAATTTATCAAGGAATATTATTTAAATAAGGTTTAAATAATTATTCCTAGAAAATAATAAGATAAATAATAATTTATCTAATTAATTTTCCTGTTTTGGATTAAATATGACCAAAAATATTAATTAAACTGTTGTTTAACTAATTATTCCTTGAGGAAAATCAAACAAATGTGGATTTATTTAATATTTCCTCATGGGGTTTCCTGTTTAGACCATAAACAACTTAATAAATGTTGTTTACAAAGTTATTTTTCATAGTGAAAGAAATTTTACTTAGGGTAAAATTGGTCTTACATGGTGTACTTAGGTCCATCTAATAGTAACAGGTTAGATGACCAAAAAATGGTGTAACAAACATATTTCTAGAAATCTAAACACATTGGTTGATGCCCTAGATAAATACGTTTTAGATAGATATTTGCAACGAATTTAAATAAGATTCAATCCACATCACATAATATTGAAAGCATAAGAGGAAATAGGAAACACTGAAAATATGTATATATACTAACTTTTGTTTTACAAAATTTGTGCCCCGAGACACATATGGCTACATCACCCATATAAAAAACTACATAAAAGTATATAAGTAGATAAATCAAAGGTTCTCATGATAAAATGAAACTGCACGAGCTATATAGCGCAGTAGTAGACGCATATGGCTAGGCATTCTAATAAAGTGTCGTTGAAGTCACAAAGGAATCTGGTCAACCACAGTCTCATCAATCCCTTTTTTCAACCCCTCCATGTGGAGCTCCACCTCTGATAGTATATTAGCTACCTCAAGGTATCATAGCACATCCCTTCCTACTGCAACAACCTATACTAGTACCACTGCCTCCTCATGTGTTTTTCCCTTTACATGACGGAGATATGAAGCACCTATAGTTAAAAATGGTTCAGTATATGTATGAAAACATCAATAGTTTAGTCTCGGAAACATCAAAAAACATAAAAATTCGTAAAAATCAAAAAACTTAAATGGTTAAAATATTTTTCTTTAGAAGCACCCCATTTTTCACGAGAAAACCCAAATGTTTTCTTTCTTTATTGCATTGTATAATAAGGTTGCCTTCCTCGCTGCTGTGATTACCTCTGTATTTTGTGCTTGCTTATGGCACTATCCCCTTCAATTGGATCAATTTAGTTTGGACAAATCGATATTGGAGGAGATTCTTCAATAGACATAGCCATAAGCAATAGTTAGTAGTGCATGATACTCGTTCTTATACCATGTGTTATCCTCCACAATGTTCCAAGGCTAAGAATGAAAACCGACGAAGGTACCCTCAAACCACTTAGGATTTGGTAACTATTCCTACAAAATCAGAGAGGGCTATCTATGTGATCTTGCAGCCAAAATATGACTGAATAAGGGTAAAGAGATTAGGCTAGGTCTGATTTCTAGGGTTTTGAAAATTTAGCGTTTTTGCTGGATCAGGAGGAGAGGCCAAGGAAACTTGGCCAGAGCCGAAAAATTACAGTTGCAGGGATACAAAGGGGCATGGAAGATATGTTCAATGGCACTTTAGGTTTTTCAATTTTAGTGTATGCTAGAAAAGAAAAGGATGCAAATGAGCATGACAATCATGAGTTCATTTATCAGAAGATGACTAACATAAACATGAAATTCCTACCAAAACAGAGCATGAGCATAAAGAATTTTGTTTATCATCTTGTAGGAAGATCATTGAAAATCATAGATATGGAAAGAATATGAATCAATCATTCATAAAAATTAATTAAAGTAGAAAAAATATGCCACAAAATCATACCACATGAATCCCTATATAATAGTTGGAACTGAACTTGTATTTCTGCAAATGTCAACTGTACACCAGACTCCAAGCCATATACTCTCTCATGTCCAACATTGATTCTGAATAAAAACTAGATACAAATAGACCAAAACCGTCTTCCCCTCTCTCATGTGTCGAATACCTCAAGATAGGATCATTTTACACAAATTCCTCCAACAAAACCTAAGACTAGGGAGGTTAAAACAAACTATCCTTTTAGCCTTTAACTGACCTACCCATCATAAATGAACCTCACAATTACATCAAAATGTCATTAACAGACCTATTTAAATTCATCTACCTCAGATAAAATAAAAACAAGAGGATTTACATCATGAAAAACCAACGTTGACTGAAGAAACTCGAAAATTTGACCAACAGAGAAAAGCACAACGCCAACAGGGAAAAGCACAGTGCCACCAGGGAAAATCGCAACACCATCTTGCAATGAATTTTTGACTGCCTTCTTGAGCTCCAAATCCATATCTGAAGGTACCACTGGAAATCTTAGGATGTCTAGTTGTCATTAGACTCCTCGATCAAGAAAAATGGCCTCTCCAAGGCTGATAAAAATGCATTCTACCAAGGTCACTCCAAAAGTGTAGTGCTTGGGTCAAAAAGGTGGCAGAGAGTGACTTTTTGGCATGTTTTTTGAAATTTTCTCCCAATATGTTTGTTGACATGGCACCAAAATTGGATAGCTATGATGTGCAGGTGATTATCTATCCAATGATGTATATATTTTCTCATTTATACCTTTGATTGAAAAGTGTAGTGCCAAGGCTCTGCCATTTTGGCTAAACTGGTTTTTCTGTGTAAACCAAAAACACCAAAAATTTCAAAATTTTGCAAAATTTGTTCAAAAGTGGCCCAAAATTTCCCCATGAAGCTAGGAGATGTTGTTTCAGGCAATGAGGGAGGCCTCAGCCAACAAATCAATTTTTTCCTTCTCCTTTTGCCTCATTAGGGTTTGCTTCAATTTCTTTTTCAATTACCTGATTATGATTTGAGAGATCTTATCTCTTATGAAAAAATGCATGGTTGTGTGCCTCTGGAGATTTTTGTTCCTCTTATCCCTCTTACGAATCTTCTCCAAGTTGCAATTGACCTTGTCAAGCCAAAATTCCTTATTCTACTCAATTTTAGCTGCAATTATGTCATCGATGTCCTCTTGACCCAATGGTGGGGATGCTTCTTTTTGTTTCTCTAGTGCCCTATTGAGACCTCTTATTCTTGGTCTCCTTGGTTTGACCTGCTCTTATTGATCCTCTAACTCATCAACATCCACCAGTGACTTACCTTTTCCACTATCCTGCTCCAAATATGTCTTGGGCTTGCTAAGACAAATTTTCTTGACTTGGAGCTCTTTGTGTTCTTATTGAAGGAAAGTGATCATGAATTATGCCTTTAAAAACTTGTCCTTTAGCTCTCTAATCTCATATTTATTTTCTTTGATGATCTACACTGATGATTTTACCTCCTCATGTATCTCTATGTCTGCCATAGGGGTGTCAATGTGTGCATGTGCTTCTTCATGCAATGGTGCCTCATGTGCTGGTGTATCTTCAAATGTTGTAGAAGGTTGAGCCCTTTCCAAAATGGCAGGAGAAAACATCAGCCTCTTCCCTCTATTCTAGGTTTTAGTCACCTTAGCCCTAGGTTTCCTTGTGATATTTTTTCTTGTAGAACCTACTTCTTATTGCCTTAGTGAAGCCAACGGTGTAGAGTGACTACTTGACTGGGTTGGAGTAGGCCAAAGTGAAGCCGAATGCATGAAACCATACCAAGACAATTTTACCTGTGTAATTTGATGGCAAACAAGGATTTTCACCAAGCCATGATGGAACAAGCTAGCATGGTGATCTTCCCCTTTTTTATGTACCTTCTCTGCCATTTTGAGCATGCTTCTGTAGAGATGGTGGGGTAGGTTGAGAGTTTTTACACCGGTGAAATTCATCAATAGTCTAACATGGTACTGATATAAAATGGATAACCTACCCTCACATGTGAAATATTTCATAACCGTCTTCATGAGAGGGGAATACTTGTCAAGCAAGTGTTTTAATGGAAAGATTGGCTTTGGAGAAACTTTGTATGGAGATTTCAAAAACATCTTATAGTTTTCAATGTCTAGGCCTCTTTTCTTGAAACAAAGTTCTCCATTATTTGGGATCCATGTATCTATGGAATAGCCTCCACTAAAAGAGTGAAAACAACCCCTTCAATGTTCACCTTATCTCTCCTTAGACCAGTGGCGAAAGTGCTTGTAATTTTGTCACTAAAACCAAGTTCTTCAATCTTTTGGCAAAAGGAAATGCAACCTGCATCTTGAAATGATTTCTTAAGAAATGGTGTAGTCATCACATCATGTGATGTAGTGGGTTCATATTTGATGATTTGGCCTCCATTATGCCTCCTTTTCTTAGTGGTATCTGAATCCATAGTAAACCCTAGCTCACTAGGAGGGGAAATTAGGGTTTAGTGTGGGAAAAAAATAGGGGATTTTAGGAAGTTTTAGGAATGGAGGGGGACGAAGGGGTTTGGAGTCTAATTTATTGGGAAAATTTAGGGGGTTATGGATAGATGTTATAGAGTGTAGGGAAGTGTAATTTTAGGAAATGAGTGAGGGGAAGGGGTGCAAAAGGGAAAAACACATCCCTAGCCTAGGAAAGTGTAGTTTAGGTTAGGATTTATGGGGAAATGATGAAAATGAGGGATAGGGATGTGGGAAAGTGTCAATGATGATATATGAAAGGTGGGGGAGGGTGAGTAAGCATGAATTTGAGGTTTTTTCTCAACAAATTGACCAAAGAGACTATGAGACCAAGAAAATGCAACAAAGACTAAGATAGGGTATTATGAGCTTTCTAAGCATGAAATTAAGTCAAAAGAGGTAGATGAGGGACCCAATTACTTTTTGTGATGATCTGAAACTTGTATTTGATGAAGCAACCACTAAAAAGAGGAAATATCCCTTCCTGAAGAAAATCACAACAAGGCAAATAAAAGTGCAACGCGGCCAGTGAAAAGTGCAATGTGGCAAGGAGATTGAGCTTTTGAAGGTGAAATTTAACTTCTTTGAAAGCTGAGATGAAATTAAATGGCAAAGATATGTCTTGTGAGAGAGAAATGAGCAAAAAATGAGCTTTGTTGGTCTTCTTATAGGTTGGAAATCGATTTTTCTCCTTGGTGGTGACGTGGCTCCACCTTATCTTTTCACAATTTGATTTGATTGCTTTTGTACTACAGATTTGGAACCTTTTTACATATATTACATCATGATAAAGATAAAAATACACTTTAGAAACCATTATTGAAGATTTTTTCCCTCTCACTACTCCCTTTAATGCTTAATTTCATGGTGAAATGACCTATTTTCATGATTTTGATAATTTGACCTAATGATGACACTACATGAAAGGATAAGTTGAACGATGGCCAGAATGACCAAGACACTCTCACAAAGGATAATGATGTGACCATTATGATTTTTATTGACCATGAAAGTGAAAGGAGTAGTAATGACCTAGTTAGACTAACCAATAATCAAATTTTTATTTGAAGACCTACTGAAACTATAAAAATTTTCCCTAAGACCCTATCAACCATATGAAAGAGCATAATTTGATCACTGGTGACTGACAGGACTGGAAGACACTAACATTGGCTCTAGCTAGGGATGAAATCTTGTTAGGAGGTGTCAAGAACATCGTAGACCAAGTAGCATTTTCCATTGGGCATCGAGTCAAAAAATAAAAGCAAGACTTGAAACTAAAATAACTCGACAAAGTGAAATGACTTGACAAACTGGAATAAACTGACAAACTAAAATGAACTCACAAAATTTTTTAGTAGCTGATCAAAGAAAACTTATGGCCTTCACCTCGAGCTTCGAGCTTCCATGATAACTCCTTCACACTTTGCAACAAAATAAACTTGTATGTACAATGAAGATGAGAAATTTCTGAAAAGCCAGGAATAGTAGTGCTTGAGAAGCCTACCATTAATTGGTCCTTCTGAACAATATTTTCCATCAATTTCTTGCAACACAAAGGCATTATTTCCTCTAAAATTTGAAATTTTGTACGGTTCTTTCCATAAGTTTTCAAAATTGCCATGTTTTCCCTTCTCTTCATTCCAAGCATCCATTGGAGAACTATATCCCCCTCACTGAAATCATTCGCCTTTGTTTTCCTGTCATATATATTTTTTATCTTCTGTTGAAGCTTAGTAGTGTTCTAGAAAACTTCCTCTCGATGTTGTTGCAAATGAATCATCTGGTTGATTCTTCTTTGAATGTCATTAGGCTCACTGTCTACTTCTTGAAAAAATTTCATAACCGAGACAAAAATAGAGGTAGGAAAAATGGTATCCACTCCATAGACCAACTGAAAAGGTGACATACCTATGGATTTCTTTGTGCTTACTATGTCTGCCCATAGAGAATTTATCAACTTCTTGTGCCAATTATTATTATTGTCTTCGAGCAACTTCTTAATAATGTTCACCAATGACTTATCAGAAGATTCAACCATCCCATTAGCTTGCGGGTAATAAGTTGTGGAGTGCCCGAGCCTGATATGATACTTGTTGCAGAAATATATCATTCTTCATTGGATACTACAGCGATAAGATTGATATCAAGGGCGTGAAAATTGGATTCTGCCATGAGCTATGCCAAACCTTGTCACTTGATCAGCGTTGTTGGCTTAATCTCGAGATCATATTCCAACTTTGCAGCAATCCATTTCCCTTGCCTACCTTCAGGATCAAGTTGCACCAAAACATCTTTGACTGTTGCATTTGGGACATAAGCAACAATATGCAAGTGAAGTATGTACACCTAGAAATCCATCAAAGCTTTCACAAGTGCGAGGGCCTATTTTTCAATGATTTTATATCTTAGTTTGACATCTCTTATAGTTCTACTAAAAAATGCAATTGGTTGTTATGTTTTTAGGTCCTTCCTTTGCATTAGGACAACAGCCAAAGTGTGCTCAGAAGCAAATGAAATCCATAGTATAATCAACGCTAATCAAAATTAGTGCTCGGGACAAAGAAAATTTTACTGTATTGAATGATTTCTTAGAATCTTCAGACCACTTTACCTCACTATCCTACTTTAACATATTACTTATCTCCCATAAATGCTCAGTGAGGTTAGGAATAAACATTCGCATAAAATTAATCTTACCATTGAAGGACTGGATTTCCTTCTTGTTCCTCAGAAAATTCGACTACTGGATTGCTTCAATTCTTGAGGGGTCGATGTAGATACCATATTTTGATATGATGTGCCCCAACAACTTACCTTACACTATAGCAAACAGGATAGTTTTTGGATTCAGCGAAATCCTGAATTTCCTGCACCTCTGAAAAACAATTCTCAAGTGATGTAAGTGATCTTCATTCATTTGAGAGACAACTATTAAATCATCTAGGTAAATGACCATAAATACATATTTTTCATTATAAATAGTGATATCCATTGCTCGTTGAAAAGTGGCTCCTGCATTTTTTAGCCCAAATGGCATATTGGCGGACATAAACGTACCCCATGGTGTAGTAAAAGTTTTCTTCTCACGGTCATCTGGATGCATCAAAATATGATTGTAACCTAAGTATCCATCAAGAAATGACATCCTAGAGGCACAACCTACCCTCTGTAAGATGTGGTCCATCTTAGGGAGAGGATAATTGTCCCTTAAATACACTTCGTTCAAATTTTTGAAATCTATGCATAAACTAATTTCATAGGTCTTCTTCCTAACTGGAACTAGATTTAACATCCAATTAGAAAAGTGAAGAGGAATAATAATATTAGCCTTATACAACTCGTTTACCTCTTTCTTAATCAATGGCAACAATATTGGATTGATCCTCTTGAGATTTTAGCAGAAAGGCTTTTGATCAGGCTTGATCGGAATCATATGTTGAATTATAATTTTATCATAAAACTTCAAATCCGAATAATCCCTTGCAAACACATCTGAAAACTCAGCCAAAAGTGTTGTGTATTTACCTTTCATTTCCGGAGTTAGATATTTAGACAAATTCACCATCTTGGGCTTCTCAGTTGTGCTAATGTTGACATCTTCAACTCTTGCTTCAGTAGGGACCGTCGTTGGTTTCTTCGTGACATCATCTTGATCGAAGAGCTCTTCAAAAGGTACAATACCTCTTGGAATAGAATTGTCTTTAAGCTGTAACAATTCTAATTCTATGGCATTAATTCCCCGATCATCAAAAACATCATCAATATGGCAAGTGGAAAACTCCTCCTCCATTTGCAAAAAAAAATTAATCTTCTTATCATATTGAAACACCTGCCAATGTCGAAGGTTATCTGGAACATCAGGGTGATGCTGGAAATTCATCTCATACTTTATGCTGGGATGTATCGAAATTATAAGGATGATTTTTGCAGTAGCAAGAGAGTCAGCAATACAATTATGGTTTCTAGGAATCACGGATAAAGTATAATCAGAAATTTTTTTGAGAATATATATGACAACATTGCGATATGATCACATCCTTGAATTTTTGGCCTAGTATTCCCTTTTTACCTATTTGATAATCACTCGGAGTTGCCATAAACTGAAATCTTCTTAGCCCCTAACTTCTTAAGCATCTTGAGCCCTGCAATCAAAGATTCGTACTCGGCTTCATTATTTGAAAAATTAAAAGCAAGCTTATATGAACAACACCTGAAATTAGGAGGAATATTACTTAACTGATTCAATGGCTATGAATCCAAATTCCTATTCCATCTCCTTCTTTTCCCACTACAACGTCAAAATCCATAGTCCAAAGACTCTTTCCCTAATCCGAAAGCTCAAATTCAGATGGTTGATCTTTGTTTTTTGTTTTTTGATATGTTGTCTCAATAGGCTTTGTTTCTTTCACTGATTCTAATGGTTGCTCAGATGATGAACTTAGCTACAAATCAACCTCTTTCTCTTCCATATTTTCTGCACTAAAAATTTCTCTGACACTATATAAAATTTCTGAAATTTCCTCATTCTCTACTAGCTGACTATCTACATCAATCAGACTATCATCATTAAACAAAATGAAAGACTCTAAATCAGTATGTACAGGGTATATAGGGTGATTATTAGGTATCTCTTTGCTGGTAATCATATACGTCATATTTGTTTCTCGGTACAATTTTATGAGTTGACCGAACACCGGTATAGTAGCATAAGGGAAATTGAGCTACAAAGTACCTTTCTGCTTTGCTCCCTATGATCACGAGAGCAACATCTCATACCTTGGAGTAATATTAGCCACAACCACATCCATCAAGACATTCTTTTAGGGAATCTGATCAAGAGACACTACCAAGTCTTTAATAAGACCGAGACACCTCACTCTACCGGAATCAAAGGAATAGAGGTCATGATATGGGCGAGTAATGTCTAATCCCAGTTTTTCCATTACAGCTTCCGGCATGAGATTGTGAGATGCTCTGGAATCTAACATGGCATTATGAAGGATGAAATCGTGAACTCTAAGACTGAGGTAGAATGGTGGAACTTCACTATAAGGTAAGTTTCCATTTTACGGTTGGGCCAAACAATAACTCAGGGTGATCATCACTGACATTGACCATATCAGAATTTTGGTCTAATTTGAGCATCTTAGCTACATGAAACTTATACTAATCATACTTTACAAGTTCAGTTAAAGGAATGGAAACTTTCAGATTGGAAATTTCATTCTCTAAACTAAACAGATTGGGATACTTGTCTACCTCTTTGGAAGTGGCATCATTCCTTTCAAATTGTTCTTTAGCAGGAATCTCTTTTCTCTGACCTGCAGTTTTTGTTTCCTTATCTTTCTTTGGATTGTTGGTTGATGCCTTGTTGTTTTTCTTCTGGTTTGTAGCAGCAAGATCCTTGTCTTTTTTTTTATTTGTAAATGTTTGTTTTTGAGGTTGAGTATCCTTTGGAGAGGTCGATTTCTTTTGATTTGAAGTGATAGCCATGTTTCTGTTCCTCAAGGTGTATTTCCTTTTCATAGAGCTAAGGGAATTTTGAAAACCTCGTTGATAATGTTCTGTATCTACTGCTATCATATCATCATTTCAAGGGACAAATTTTTTTATCATCAGATTGGTCAACCTCAAGTTCTTAATTGTACTCTTCATCTTCAGTTAAGAAAATAAGTTTCCAATCATTATCGAAAAGATGATTCTCTTCAAGAATATCACCTTCTTCCTCATCTACCTAAGCATAGTTTTACTGAAGTGGTGTTCTAATTTGTTGTTGTGCTTGTTGATCCTCACCTCTCTGCTCTCTTTTCTTGATTCTAAGCTGAGGTTGTTGATGTTGATATCCTCGGATATCAAGATTTCGGATTTGATTTTCTGGTTGCCTATCCAATAGTGTCATCCTATCCATCATTTTTTCCATATTTCTAATCAAATATTCCAACTTACCATATGAAGAAATAGATGGTTCCTCCTTAATTTTTACCCTTCTTTCTATCTTCATTTTTTACTTCTTAATCATAAAATTTGCCTCCACACTCACTGCAGTTCTCTGCATCTCCTCGAGAGTTGTCGAACTTCGTTCCCTCGGCTAATAATCCATGTCAGAATGAAAGGCATTCAAATAGTGTAGCAAATCCAAGACAGGAGGAGGCTTGGTGTCATTTGGAATTTAATTATAGTTCTTGTTGAAATGGGTAGTGAAATCTTGCACAAAATCATTGGGTTGTCTTCTCAACGCATCATATTTAGCAAGAATATGAAGTGGATTCTTCTTTTTTTCCCATTTAGCTATAAAAAAATCAGCCAATTGTTGTGGATTTGCAACTAAATTTGGTGTTAGATTACGAAACCATGTCTTCACATCTCCTGAAAATATTTGGGCAATTACCCTCATATTTGCATCATCATTGTCGATCTCTTCAATCTCGATGAAATTAGTGACCTTTAATATATGTTGCATGAATGTAACCTTTGTTGTCCCATCAAAAAAATGGAGCCTTTGACCATATCCTTGAGGTAGAGCAGTGAGCTGAGTAGGTAGGATTAAAGGACCAAATCTAGCCATGAATGTTGCAGAAGGGGGTGCAGGAGTAACAATAAGAGGTGCTTTTGGAGGAAGTGATGAATAAGATTTGGAATATGTTGCAGTAGTTGAATGAGGTTACGAAGGTAAAGATGAGGAAGAAAACAAGATTTTTTGCTGATACTGGATCAAGGCTTTCTCGAAGGTGTACAACAAGATATTGGCTAGTTTTTTAAGCTTGTGTAATTGTGACCAAACCTTCCTATCAGTTTCAGAAGTAGACTGTAAATATGGTGGACTCAATTCAAGTTTTACAATATCATATACTATCTCTGAAAGTGAGGTTTCGGTTTTAGTTCTAAACAATTAAATTTGAAACTTGATGTCGAAAGATAAATCTTGTAGAGTAGTCAAATCAACGAGTAGTGAAATAGAACTTACCAAATATGGTGAACTTGAGTCAAATTTTTTGAGTTGTGACCTTTGCTTCTTCAGAATCCTCTCAGTATCTTCAATCGTAAATGGTGGATTAGGATCAGGGTTTTATCTTGTGTACTTCTTCTTAGGAGCCAATATTGAAAACTGCACTTTGGCTCTGCAAATTTTGAATCAACCTTCTTGAAAACTAGGTCTTGTCACCGACATGCCTAGATCTCAATTAATTTTTTCGTGAAATCCTAGGGAATATGTAAGATTTTTTCCCCAGCAACAGTGCCAGAAATGTTATCCTCCACAGTGTTCCAAGGCTAAGAATGAAAACCGACGGAGGTAACCTCAAACCACTTAGGATTTGGTAGCTATTCCTACCAAATCAAAGAGGAATCTCTCTATGATCTTGCAGCCAAAACCTGACTAAATAAGGGTAAAGATATTGGGCTAAGTCTGAGCTCTAAGGTTTTGAAAATTTAGGGGGTTGAACTGGTTTTTTTGTGTAGTCCAAAACCACCAAAATTTTCAAAAATTTTCAAAATTGTTCGAAATTGGCTCAAATTTTCGCCATGAAGCTAGGAGATGATGTGTCAAGCAATGAGGGAGGCCTCAACCAAAAATTCAAGTTTTTCCTTCTTCTTTTTCATCATTGGTGTTTGCTTCAATTTCTTCTTCAATTGCTTGATCCTGATTTGAGAGATATTATTTCTTATGAAATAATGCATGGCGATGTGCCTCTGAAACTTTTTATTCCTCTTAAACCTCTTAAGAAGCTTATCCAAGTGGAAATTGACCTTTTCAAGCAAAAATTCCTTGTTCTTCTCAATTTCAGCTGCAATTAGGTCATCAAAGTCCTATTGACCCAATGGTGGAGATGTTTCTTTTTGTTGCTCTAGTGCCCTCTTGAGACCTCTTGTTCTTGGTCTCCTTGGTTTGACCTAATCTTATTTATCCTCTAACTCATAAAAATCGACCGCTAGCTTACCTTTGCCACTATCCTTCTCCAAATCTATCTTGGGCTTGCTAAGCAAAAGTTTCTTAACTTGGAGTTGTTTTTTTCTTGCTAAAGGAAAGTGATCATGAAGTCTATCTTTGAAAACTTGTCCTTTAGCTCTCTAATCTCAGCTTCCTTCTCTCTGATTATCTATTCTGATGATTTTACCTCATTTTGTATCTCCATATATGCCATACGAGTGTCAAGATGTACCTGTTCTTATTCCTGCAATGGTGCCTCATGTGCTGGTGTATCTTCCAATGTTGTAGTAGATTGAGCCCTTTCCATACTGGCAGGAGAAAAAATCAGCCTCTTCCCTATAGTGTAGGTTTTATTCACCTCAAGCCTAGATGTCCTTGTGATAGGTTTGCTTTTATAACCTACTTCTTGTTTCCTTGGTGAAGTCAAAGGTGTAGAGTGACTGCTTGACTAAGTTGGAGTAGGCAAAGTGAATTTGAATGCATGAAACCATCCCAAGAAAAGTTTACCTATGCAAGTTGATGGAAAACAAGGATTTTCACCAAGCCATGATGGAAAAATATAGCATGGTGATCTTGTCCTTTTCTATGTACCTTCTCTACCATTTTGACCATGATTTTGTAGAGATAGTGGGGTAGGTTTAGAGCTTTTACACCGGTGAAATGCATTAATAATATAACATGGTACTGATATAACCTGGAGAACCTACCCTCACATGTGAAAAATTTCATGATCATCTTCATCAGAGGGGCATACTTGTCAAGCAAGTGTCTAAATGGAAAATGTGCTTTGGAGCAACTTTGTATGGAGGTTTCAAAAACATCTTATAGTTTTCAATGTCTAGGTCTCTTTTCTTGAACAAAAGTTCTCCATTATTTCAGATCCATGTAGCTATGGAAATATCCTCTACTAAAAGAGTTAAAAAAACCCCTCCAATGGTCACCTTATCTCTCCTTAGACTAGTGGAAAAATCACTTGTAAGTTTTTCACTAAAACCAAGTTCTTCAATGTTTTGGCAAAAGGCAAGGAAACCAACATCTTGAAATGATTTCTTAAGAAATGGTGTATTCATGACATCCTATGTTGTAGAGGCTTCATACCTGATTATTTGACCTCCCTTCTGCCTCCTGTGCTCAGTGGTATCTGAATCCATATTAAACCCTAGCTCATTAGGAGGGTAAATTAGGGTTTAGTGTGGGAAAAAATAGGCTATTTTAGGGATTTTAAGAATGGATGGGGAAGGGGTTTAAGGGATTCTAATTCTTGGGAAAATTTAGGGGGGAAGGGGTGCAAAAGGGAAAAACACGTCCCTAGCCTAGGAAAGTGTAGTGTAGGCTAGGGTTTGTAAGGAAATGATGAAAATGTGGGATCGGGATGTGGGAAAGTGTCAATGATAATATATGAAAGGTGGGGGGGGGTGAGTGAGCATGAATTTTAGGATTTTCTCAACAAATTGGCCAAAGAGACTATGAGACCAAGAAAATGCAACAAACCCTAGGAGAGGGGATTCTGAGCTTTCTAAGCATGTAATGAAGTCAAAAGAGGTATATGAGGGACCCAATTTCTTGTTTTGATGAGCTAAAACCTATATTTCATGAATCAACCACTAAAAAGAGGAATTTTTCTTCCTAAATAAAAGTGCAGCAAGGCAGAGAAAAGCACAGTGCAACCAATGAAAAGTGCAGCAGAACAAGGAGATTGAGCTTTTGAAGGTGAAATTTAACTTCTATGGGAGATGAGAGGTAATTCAAAGGTGGAGAGATGTCTTGTGAGAGAGAAATGAGAAAAAAATGAGCTTTTTTGGTCTTCTTATAGGTTGGAAATCGATTTTTCTCCTTGGTGGTGATGTGGCTCCACCTTATCTTTTCACAATTTGATTTGATGTCTTGTGTACTACAGCTTTGGAACCTTTTTACATATATTATGTCATGATAAAGATAAAAATACACTTTAGAAACCATTATTGAACATGTGTTCCCTATCACTACTCCCTTTAATTCTGAATTTCATGGTGAAATGACATGTTTTCATGATTTTGACAATTCGAACTAATGATGAAACTACATGACAAGATAAGTTAAATGATGACCATAATGACCAATACACTCTCTCAAAGGACAATGACATGACCATGATGATGTTTATTGACCATGAAGGTGAAAGGAGTAGTACTGACCTAAGTAGACTAACCAATGATCAAATTTATATTTGAAGACCTACTAAAACTATAAAAAATTTCCCTAAGATCCTATCGACCATATGAAAGAGCATAATTTGATCACTAGTGACTGACAGGACTGACAGACACTAACACCTAGTAGAAATAATACTTGGGATACCATCATACCACATCAGGGTCATTACAAATATACATGCATGTGTAAGGATAAGCATTGATCATAATGAACTATATGCACAGCCATCCAAAGAAGGTTGAGTAGAAGTTGATCACCGACAGGCCTGCCTTTCAGGACATATGATCTATCCACCTCCTCATCTATGAGGCCCTAAGATCGATAGGCTCGAGTGTAATATGTTGAGGCTGAAGTATTGGTACCCACTATAGATCAAAATATATCAAGATAGAACCACAGTCAAAGTTCTTTAACTTCCCCTCTCTTGCTTTAGTCAGTCTTTCCTTCATATTGACTAAAACTCCCTCATTCCAGTTGAAGATTTTTGGCTCTAAAAACTACACCCCATATTTCATTTACGATTTACTTTCTACATGGTCAATTGTTGATATACCTTCCCATCTCGCGATAATGAACAAGATCATTTGCAAAGGTAAATGGGTTACATATTTTATATTTATCTTTCCATCCCTAGTTGGCTAGGATCAAGGTCTGCAATAAGTATTCATATAATCTTTCATTGTTTCCCCACGAATTCTCCCACCTAGGAGAGATATGGGAGCACCTTTAATAGATAAACCTAACAGAAATTATATATCTTCTACCTTTATCTCAAGAAGATGTTCCCCAAACCTAAATTATTATGCCTGGACATCCCATGAACGAATAATATATTTCAACAATTACATCTATTGCCTCATACCAGGAATCCAAAATAATTTTGGTAATCCGCAGTTTTTCAATGCCTAGATGGTAGCAGGATCATTTTCCACATTTAATTCATGTTATTCGTGTACACTTTCTCTCCATGTGAATTTCATTTTGTGCTAATGAACACCTGAAACATCAACAAGAGATTCATTAGGCTCCCCTTCATGCAAAAATATTGATAAATGTTGAGGATAAAAAACTTAAATTTTTGTGCCAAACACACCCCAGTAGTGCATGACAGAGCATTTCACCCCACCTAGTAGTGTTAGTCTTCTTAGGTGCAATGCAGTTTTCAATTCTCAGGGGCTGCTTTGGTCCTAGGGCTTGTTTTTGGAACCTGAGGGTCCTCAAAACCTCAAAAAAATTGCATGAAATCAAAAATTCATACCATGAAAATATAGAGAAGAGTTTTAGCTCCTACCTAGAAGCAACAGTACTCGAAATGGTCCACCATATTGACCACAATCAGTTGCAGAAGATCGTGAAAAAGTGCTCAAAATTCTCACTATTGAAGGTAAATGTGAAATGGTGAAAATGAATAGTCATTTTGGAGTATTTATGGTCATTTATTGCATTATTTTATTCATATTTAATGTTTTGACCTAGATATGTTTCATTTTTACTATGAAATAGGTATGTTTAATCATTTTTGTGATTTTTTGAGCAGGTCGAGAGTTAATAACGGTTTTTTTTATCATGCTTTAAATACGTTATTTTGACCAAAGAGAATCCTTTTATCTCTTTTTCGAGCTTTGTAAACCATTAAAAAGGAACCCCTTGGAGTCATCTTTCATATCTTTTAAAAATCCCAAAATATGGAAATATTTATGAGCACTTGGAAATTCAAACTCGTTAAAGTAAATGAAAATACGTCTACTCAGGATAAGTTTAACACTTTTCCGGAATGAGATAGACTATTTATGAAAAATGAATAACTTAGTCAAACATGGCTAAGAGGTTCTCTTGAGTATTGTTTTCTACCTTTTTAGAATCAAGAGATTATCTACAAAGAGGGACAATGTAGTTTTATTTTTCGCCTCTTTTCCAAACTCTCTAAAAAATAAAAAGATGTTGATTTTTACCTTCGCTAGACTCATTAAAACATAAAACAGTGACGGACTTGTCGAGCATGACAAGGTCAACCCACTTCTTCTTGGGGTTCGTTAAATATACTCAAAGGGATTCATCCAAAGGGTGGATTTACATTTCAATCATATATTATCGTCCTCAAGCCTGTTAAAAAATAAATAGATATTGACCAATATGGTTGGGGAAATTGGGAAAATAGGGTACTCCATTTGCTAATGGTAGTGAGTCGCTCTTGGACACGAAACTCTTCCCTTCCATATTCATGGTTGTTGGGTGGGTATTATGCTTGTATTTTGGTTCATCATATCCTTTTAGATCCTCCATTTCGGTTTTGGGTCAATTCTTCTAACTTCATTCAGTGTCATCGTTGTGTTCAAGGGAAGTCATTAAGTTGATATATGTTACAATACTCTTAAGATTTCATTCCATGTTTTCATTTTCTGATCTAGATCCCTATCAACATAATTTTGTCTCAATCATTATACCTATTTTGTATCATTCATGGGGGATACATCAAGGCCCTCCTGCGACGAGTCACTTCTTTTCGATATCAACACATTATCTAGAAAGTTGACTTAGAAACAACCCTTTGGTACCTTGGTGCTTGCATAAATCAATGGAAATTTTCCTCGCTCTCAGTGACAGGTTTACATCATTGGCCTTTGACCAAAATACTCTTTGTGGTGTTCGACATCACCTCACTTATTCACACCATACAGATTGTACTATAGTACCTTAAGAGCCATTAACATCATCGGTGGTTTCTCTCATGTCTATTGCAGCTTACATGATTGGCCAATAATCATATCGTGTCTACCATGTTTTACCTCAACTTATTGATTCACGTGGTTAGACTCGTATGTTGGTTTGGTCGTTTGAATGAGATAGAAGACCCTATATCTAGTTTCATCCATCTGGGAAAAAAATTTAAGAGCTATACAGATATCACAATGTATGATGGCCATGATCTTATAGACAGTAATCCAGTCATGGGTCCACTATTTTTCATTTGTGGATGTGTATTTTTATCATTGTACATGTGATGTTAGCTTATGGGTTGAGTATGGGTATGCCTCCCTTAGAAAAATATGTAACGATATAAATGTATTGTACAATATAAATCTCATTGGTTATTCTTGATCCTGACTTGTCACAAGGTAAAGCACTTCAATCATCAATCATAATTTTTGACTTTGCATTTGTTAGCACTCCAGCGAATCTCCGAAGGCTGAGAAGGAGACCAACAAAGGTAACCACGGACCACTTTGACCTAGTAGCTAGCCCTACTAGGCTAAGAGGGCTCTCTAAATGAGATAACAGCCAAATTGACTAGATAATGGAGATTTTAGGCTAGGTATAGTAGGCTCTAGGGTTTTTTTGATTTGGATTTTTGTGTTGGATGGTGAATTAGGTCTAGGAAAAACTAGTTCAGGGCTCTGAAAATCATATTTGCAGAGATGTAATGGGGCAAGGTAGGCACACACTTTAGAAATTTAAAGGTATCTTGGTGAATATGGTAGATTGATAGGGTTTCAAAATGAGCATGGACATCATGAATTCATTTATATCAAAAGAAAATGAACATAAATGTGAAAGCTTCTCCAAAACAGAGCATCAAAATCAATGAATTTTGTTTATCAAAATTAGAAATCAATCACATAAGACATGGAAATGGAGATGAAGGTACAATACTTTCAAACATATGATAATAGAAGAAGAAAAATTTCTAAAACACATACCACATGAGTCCCACCACAATGCTACAAATTTTGTCTATTAGTTCCTGCCAAAATCACAAAATACACTACTATTCCAAGCCAAATTCCACAACATCCAACACAAAAATCCAAATCAAAAAAACCCTAGAGCCTACTATACCTAGCCTAAAATCTCTATTATCCAGTCAATTTGGCTATGATCTCATTGAGAGATCCCTCTCAGTGTAGTAGGGATAGATACTAGGTCAAAGTGGTTTGTGGTTACCTTTGCTTGTCTCCTTCTCATCCTTCGGAGATCCGGTGGAGTGCTAACATCTTGGATATGTTGTCGGGGAGCGAGGTGACATATATTCCCTAGGAAAGAATGAAAAGGATCAGATCTGATTTCTAATGGTGAACGATGATCAGGCACAAGAAGGTTGTGCATCATTCACTCAACGACTCCAGTGTCGAAGAATCCAAAGGTTAATAATTTTCATGGCGTCTCCACTTTTCAAGAACCTGCAGCCTGAATAAATTCTTGGTGACTTCATTATTCTCAAAATGTATTCGAATGCTCGAAGGTATGCTCCTATCAATCAAGCTCATATTCCTGGTTTTTCGAATCGCATTCCTTGTATAGATTGGAAAAACAATGTTTGAACATGATGAAAATGAACTATAGATGAGCATCTCACTTTTGAGGAGAGGATGGCTAAATAAATCAATTAGGACAAGGAATTTTGGCTTGACAAGGTCAAAATTTGCCTAGAAAAGCTCTTGGAGAATGCAATAAGGAAAAATAAGATCCACAAATGCATGGTTGCCCGATATCAAACCAGAAATCAGATTGCACAAGTAAAAATCGAGCAATTGAAAATAAAACTGCAAGAGGTCCAAGACAAAAAAAGGGAGCCAAGAAAAAGTGGTCAAGGAGTGAAATTTATGGCTAAAACATTCTGAAAATTTAAACTCTTAAAAAATTCTGAAAATTTTGGAAGCGTTTAAATTATTTTGAAATTGTGCAGAAAATGACACACAGAAAGGTCACGTCGAGGTGCGATCCTTTTTCCCTAGGCATCCAAATGAGCTTTTCTCTACATGGATGGACAGATATTGATTTTTACATGCTAAATTTGAAGTGTTTTTTCCATGAAAACTTATGATTTTGATGAAAAACTCGGAAAACCTCACCTTTTTCATGCGTCTACCACTAAATCTGGACTAGCGCAACCTTTTTGAGTGAGGTTGGAAAAATCAGGTTTTGGAGGCCTTCCCGTGGGAATTTTTTGGAGTTTCATGGCTCACTAGAAATAATACATGTGTGGCTACTTGACCCAAATTTCAGAATGAAATTTGGATTCCTAAAATTCAGCCAAAAGTAGTTATCAACCGGTGCAACCTTTTCACGACCTTTCTGCTAAATTCCTATTTTTATGCATTTTGGTGCGACCAATTTTCTCCTGGTGCAATCCATATGATCTAGAAACATTTTCATGCACTGAATATTAGAAATTTGATGTCTTGTAATCAATTTATTTTATTTTAAGCTTCTTAGTTATTTTTTGCCTAACTATATGAGGAAATTTGTAATTAGTGAGGAGATAAGCTCTCCTAAAATTTGTCTAAAATCTTGGAAATTGTTTCAGCTATCCTAGTCTTTAGGTGAGGACTCATCAAAGACATTTATGATGAGTCTTGAATAGGATTTTTGACCTAATGAGCTATCCTATGATGTATTTTCCTATATGATATATCTTGTAATCATTTCCAAAGGTTGGATGTTGTGGAATTTAGCTTGGAACACTAGTGTATTTTGTGATTTTGGCAGGAAGTAATAGATAGATTTGCAGCTATTGTGGTGGGATTCATATGGTATGTGTTTTAGCAGTGTTTCATCTTCTATTGTCATATGTTTGAAATTATTGTGCCTTCTATCTTCATGTCCATGTCATATGTGATTTATTTCTAAGTTTGATAAACAGAATTCATTGATTCAATGCTCTGTTTTGGAGAAGCTTTCACATTTATGTTCATTTTCTTCTGATATAGAAAAATTCATGATTTTCATGCTCATTTTGAAACCCTATCAATCTACAATATTCACCAATATACCTTTAAAAGTGCTAAAGTGTGTTCCTACCTTTCCCCATTACATCTCTGCAAATCTGATTTTCAGAGCCCTGGCCTAGTTTTTCCTAGACCTAATTCACCATCCAACACAAAAATCCAAATCAAACAAACCCTAGAGCCTACTATACCTACCCTAAAATATCCATTATCTTTTCAATTTTACTGTGATCTCATTAAGAGATCCCTCTCAGCCTATTAGGGCTAGCTACTAGGTCAAAGTGGTATGTGGTTACCTTTGTTGGTCTCCTTCTCAACCTTCGGAGTTCGGTGGAGTGCTAACAGTGCTTTTGGGGGAAATCTGTTATAAGAAATTCTATCACATCTGGTCAAAAAGCCTCCTAAGAGGATAAATCAACATCCTTTTCCCCCTTTTCATCATCATTTCACAAATCCCTAAGCATGCCTCTTTCATTCCCCATAGTTTCTTCTTGAAACTGCATCATCAGAGCCAGTTTTAGGACCAACGCCCCATGGCCTCTTGTTGGACTACATTCACCTACAGGTTACTCCACTATGGCCTGCGTTGATCACCTACAGGTTGCTTCCCTTTTCACCTTTGTTGGTTCTATAAATTCGGAAAACAAAGTGAAAATCCTGAAGCCTCAATTTCTAGAAGATTCTAGGATTTTTTGTAACCATTTACCTCATATAAAAATCTTGAATACTATCCTATCCTACCTTGGAGTTTCTATCCCTTATCCTTTGATCTCATCCTCCCATCAAGAGTGGATCTCAATCCCTAGATTGGTAAAAGGTTAATAAATCCCAAATTACCCCACTCCTCTATATATTTACAGCCTTCCATATGCAATGGGTTTGCTTTTGGAGAGTGATTCTACTCTTATGTTGTTGTTGTGAGAGACATCATTCCATGCATTTAGGGTGATTGGAGGTGCACTTCATGACAAGGAAAGTACAAGTGAACTTGGAGGAGCTCTTCTACAATATCAACACCTATGTTTGGTTGTAACTCACTCCATTTATATTAATGAAAAGAGTTATTTGTTTTCCTATATATGATGTTGTTAATTCATGTATTTCCATACCATGTTGATATATTGAATAAAGTGATTATATGATGTTGCATAGATCCCGTAGTTTCTTGGCTTATGTTTTTCGACTATGCATGTTCTAATTTTGGCAATCAAATCTAGGATTGGAGCATTCAAGCTAAAGGAGTGAAGCACGTGATGGATTCTAGGTAGGCTTCAATTTGTCATCTATTTAATTTAAGGAAAACATTGGCTTCCTTGTCTCTCTGTTGTTCTAGGTTAGACCACTAGACATAGGGAAGATACTTATGTCCACAGTCGTAAATCCCCAACAAGGGACAACCTGTGAATGAGTAGTGCGGGTTCAGAGTGGAGAAACCTGCACTGAACGCAGTCTCCTAAGGGAACAAGGTGTGTTAAGCCTTAAAAGCATGAAAATGAAGTATTTAAGCCTAGAAACTCAAGGAATAGGGAGCGCCATGCCTAGGGATTTGTGAAGGTATGATGTTGAACCCTTAGTTAAACTGAGAGGGGGGGTGAATCAGTTTAGTGCATCCAAGGTCTTGTAAAACTTTCTTTTACACTTATTTACATATTCAATTTGTGATAAACTTAATGTACAATGGAACAACAATCTTAATAAGTGAGCAACAGGTATTAAGCAGATTAAATACAGAATATCAACACATAATCATCATGCACATAGACAATAGATATAAGTGGAAACCCACAAGGGAGAAAACCACATCTTATTATTGTTATGATGCAAAGGCAAGCTCCAACTCCCTCTCACCACTGATTTTCTGTAGGATCCAACCTACAGGAGGCTACTACCTCAATTTTGCAAGCTACAACTTGCAAGGAAGCTCAAAATCCCATCTATTTTCTACAAGATGCAACCTACAGGAGGCTCCTACCTCAGCTAGCTACAACTGGACATCTATCATGCTACAACTTGATATGGAAGCACCAACTTCCTCACACAATACTGAAACAACATGCTGATTTACCTGAATATCAGCCCCGTTATATTTCTTCTTCACTACTGTCCTCCATCCTTCATATCTACCTTATATTATCTCTGGATCTTCCCAGCTTCTTTTTCTACTCCTTCTTCTTCTTACACTCTCTAACCCCCTTAATGCATATGACAGTAACATCATTTATAGAGATCACCCTCTCATTGTTTGCATTCCACATGGGAATATGAAATGAACAAGCACGACTCTATGCCTTCCACCATCTCATTTTCTCGCTCATCATTTCAAGAGGTTACAACACTTTCTACTCATTTCAGAATTAACTTGGAGTTTTTCTTTGCCTACGGAGACTTGCCTTTGCATCACAAACAATATAAACTATTCAAATCATTTACATTTACAGTTGCAATAGATAAATCTCACTTAACCCTTTCAGCTCTTGGTTCGCCTTATATTTGTCTTTTCTGCTACTGTTATATTCTAGCTCTGCTGCATAACTGCTCTGTTTCTTTCATTACCTGTGTCTTTTGTGCTACGTTCACATATATATCAACCTTTCATCAATTGGACGGTCATCGCACTCTACCTTTTCTTAACTTTCCAATCCAACAGAAATCGCACATAAAGTTTCATTTTATTTAACTGTTCCCAACCTATGTGAAATAGGTGGTTTTAGAATGCCACGCGTCGCCCTCTTAACGCTATCGCATTCGTTTCACCTTTTACCACTTATCCTCCAAAAGCGGTGCGAAAAACACGTACTGGTTTTGTAATCCTGCCTTCATTGTTCTGCTTATTTGTCGTTTCTGGTTCCAAGTATTGTTTGACCATTGCCAATGATTTACATGCCTTACACATATCTCGATGCTCACTCAGCGCTCAAATCTCTACGGTCAATCCTTCATCACAGTGTTCTGCACATGCTCTGGGTCCTTTTTCATGTTTTCAGGTCTTTCCTTTATAACTCGAGTCGACCTCCGCTTCCATGGTTTTCTTCATAAAACACTTAGCCCCGGACTTAACTTTGGTTGAAGGGTCCCACAACGTAGTGACCAATCATAGTGCATTGCATTTCGATTGCCCATAGGTTTTAACATTTTATGTTCTAATGCTCCTTTGTTCTCCGATGCGATTTAACAACAAGAAATCCCATACTCCCAGACTTGAAATGCTTTAGGTTTCAGTGTTGTCTTGCATTGCGTCTGCTCTCTTTATCGCACTTCACACTTCGACATTTATGAGTGCTATCTCTTCTGAGCTTTGAAATCTGCGATATGCGGTGAACTTCACATCACCGATTCGCATTGCCACTTCGCATCACATCGCATCTTCGCATTGCATCCCATCGCATCTCATTACATCGCATCGCATCGCATCTTCTCATCACATCGCATCTTCTCATCGCATCACATCTCATTGCATCGCATCACATCGCATCACATCTTCTCATCGCATCGCGTCACATGTTAAAGCAATTACCTTGCAGTCCAATGATTGTACTTTAGGGCTTTAGGAAAGTGGGTCCTAGTGCACGGCACTGCGGAGGCATCTCTTGGTTGGAATGATCAGCAGGCTTGTGCTACCGCAGTGAATGACAACCTTCGATCTGCGGTCAATGCCTAATGGGCGGGTCAACTACAAAGGCACCCCCTTGGGTTAAGCATCGGGTTGTTTGTGCCCCCGCGGTACCGTTGATCCCAGATCAACATTAGCCATGGTCATAAGATATGCACGAGGTTTAACTCATATTCTGTCGGGTCATCTTCCTCCTTTGTTTCCCATGCATGCTACCTCCCAGAATGTAAATTCTTTCCGCCCGACAAGAGTCCACTTCACTTTTTTCACCTGTTTGTTCAACTGCCGCTGTAATTTCACTTGTTTCTCCTATTTTTTCAACTGTCGTTGTACTATTCTACCTCTTTGTTGCACATTGATGTTGCTTGCCTCTTTTCTGCATAATGTTACTCCTCTTGAGCTTTTCACTCTGATTTGGGATTATTTTACTTGCACGCCTTTGCTTCTTCTCTGCTGCCTTCGCTGCCTCTATTGCCTATGCTACCTATGCTTTTTTGCTACTTCTGTGAATCTATCCTAAGCTTTTTCTTTTGGTTATTGCACTTGTTGCACGCGTCGATCTCTCCTGAGCTCCTTTTGTTGCCTTTTCTCCTTTTCTTCCTTAACTACTTCTATGTTGCCTCTGCTATCACTAGCAATGCTAGTATTACTCCTTTCTTCTCCTTTGCCATCAATGAAAATATTTCCAACAGTCTCTCCCTTTGGCATTGATGGCAACACATTCACCAATACTCCCATACTTCCTTCCGGACTTCCTCCCCCTTTCATTCTGAGAAGTATCTTGTCTTTCTTCCTCTGCCTGCTTTACAGAAGAACCTTTCTTATTTTGCTTGATTTTCCTCCCCCTTTGACATCAATGGAAAAGGGTTGCACTTTTCCCAGTGTGGTTTCTATCTTTTCATAATACTCTGATCTTGAGGACCTGTTCCATGCACTGCTCCATTTCTCTAGCTCTTTTGTGACAATTTTTATTGACTGCTCTCCCCCTGGAATGATGCTTTCTTGTCTGATATTGACTATCACTTGTTAGAGAGTAACATCTGCAGACACTACCCCTAGTTTGTCTCTTAGATATTCGAATGGTTCTTTAGCAAGAGGTTTTGCGAATATGTTTGTTGTTTTTTCCTTGGTTGGTACATATTCCAACTTTACTAATTTTTGTGCTACTTTTTCTCTAAGGAAGTGGTACTTTATTGGGATGTGCTTTGTTTTTGAATGAAATACAGAATTTTTTGATATACTTATTGCACTTGTATTGTCACATTTGATAGAAATGGGTTCATCAATTCTTACCTTGATGTCTTGGAGAGTTTTTTTCATCCATATTATTCGTGTGCAACATGTTGCTGCTGCTATGTATTCTGCTTCTGATGTAGATAAAGAGATAGAAGTTTGCTTCTTGCTTAGCCATGCCACCAGAATTTTTCCCAAATAAAAAGCACCTCCACTTGTGCTTTTCCTGTCATCCACGCAACTGGCCCAATCTGCATCTGTGTATGTTGTCAGTGTGAAACTTTTTCCTTTTGGATACCATAGGCCATAATGTGAGGTTCCTTGTAGATATCTAAATATTCTCTTCATTGCAAGTAAGTGATTCTTTTTTGGTGTTGCTTGATATCTTGATACAAGTCCTACTGCCAACATAATGTCTGGTCTAGAAGCAGTTAGATATAGAAGACTTCCTATCATGGATCTGTAAAAAATTTTATCTACATCTATTGATCCATCATTAGCACATAGTTTGCATCCAGTGATCATGGGATTTGACACAGGTTTGCAGTCTTCCATTTGAAACCTTTTCAACATTTCTCTTAAGCATTTTTCTTGCGAAATGAATATTCCAGGTTTCTTTTATTGAATTTGAAGTCCTAAATAGAAGGTGAGATCTCCAATCATTGACATCTCAAATTCTGATTTCATTTCTTCAGCAAATCCTTTTGCTAACTCATCTTTATTGCTACCAAACATGATGCCATCTACATATACTATTACAATTAAGAGTTCATCTTCATTAGCCTTTATGTACAAATTTTTGTCTACTCCTCCTTTCTTAAACCCTTGTTTTTGCAATTATTTTTCCAGCCTTGAATACCATGCACGAGGAGCTTGTTTCAGACCATATAAGGCTTTCTTTAATATGCACACATAGTCATGTTTCTTTGTTAATGAGAATCCTTCAGGTTGTTCCATGTATACTTATTCCTCTAAATCTCCATTCAGGAAGGCGGACTTCGCATCCATTTGATATACCCTGAAATCATGATAGCATGCAAAGGCCAAAAACATTCTGATTGCTTCCATCTTGGCTACAAGGGCAAAGGTTTCATCATAATCAAGTCCTTCAATTTGTGAATATCCCTTCCATATAAGTCTGGCTTTATTTTTGATTACCTACCCTTGTTCATTCATCTTATTCTTGAATATCCATTTTGTGCCAATGACATTTTTCCCAGTGGGTCCTCGAATTGATTCCCAGGTATTGTTCTTCTCAATTTGGTCCAGTTCTTCATTCATAGCATTTACCCAGTTTTTGTCTTTGCTGGCTTCTTCGAACTTCTTTGGCTCTATTTGAGATAGCATGGCTAGGTATACTTCTTATATCTGTTCAGCAAGTTGTCTTCTTGTCTGGACTCCCACACTTTTGTCCCCAATGATTTGATCTTCTAGATGGTTCTTTTGAGTGTATCTTGAGGGACACTTTGAGTTTAATTCAGTATCTTCTGTTGTCTTGTTATGTTCATCATTATCTTGGTTCTCAGCTTCATAATCATCTGGAGGATTGGCACAGCTTGTGTTTCTTGTACTGTTTGGTAGATCTTCTTCAAGTCTTACGTCAATGCTTTCCACAATTTTGTGCAGTCTTTTGTTGTAACACCTGTAACCCTTACTCTTGGATGCATATCCTAAAAATATTCCTTCACCAGCTCTTGCATCAAACTTCCCCAGTTTTTCATCATTAATTTTTATGAAACACTTACTTCCAATGACTCTAAAGTGCTTGATTGATGCTGGTTTACCCTGCCATAATTTGTAAGGAGTATTATCACAATTTGGTCTTAGATGAGCTTTGTTGAGAATGTGAATAGTTGTGTGTACTGCTTCTGCCCAAAAGGTTTGGGGAATGTTACTTTCTTGCATCATGGCTCTAGAAATTTGTTGTACTGACTTGTTTTGTCTTTCTGCCACTCCATTCTGTTGGGGTGTACCTACAATTGTAAATTGTTGTTTTATCCCATGTTCATTGCATAGGTCTGCAAAATCATAGTCTGTGAATTCACCTCCTCTGTCTGATTTGATGCATTTTAGCTTGCATCCTGTTTGATTTTCCGCCAATGCCTTGAATATCTTGAATTTCTCAATTGCTTCAGATTTATATTTGATAAATTTCACCACATCAATCTAGTAAAATCATCTATTATTAGCATGAAATAATCTTCTCCACCTAGTGCATTAGTTCTTGAAGGTCCACACAGGTCCATGTGTACAAGCTGAAGTGGCCTACTTGTAGATAGTTCATATTTGGTCTTGAAAGATGTGCGGGTCTGTTTGCCCAATTGGCAGGATTTACATATGGTATTTGGAGGCTTCTTTATTGTAGGCATATTTCTGACTGCTTTCTTCTTGCTCAGACTGATGATGTGGTCAAAGTTTAAGTGTCCCTATATTCTATGCCATAACCATGATTCATCAAGTTTGCTTATGTGGCATGCTTCATTCTCTTATTCCAATATATAGACATTACTTTATGTTCTAACACCTTTGATCAAGTTCTTTCCTATGGTGCTCGATCTTACTTCACAATCTTGGGCTCTGAAAATGACCTCACAGCCTTTATCACACATTTGACTGATGCTTACAGATTGGCTTTCAGCCCATCCACAAATAGTACATCTTGAGCCTCTCCTCTTCCATTATTAAGACTGACTGAGCCTTTTCCTTTGATATTCCCTGCTTTACCATTTCCGAATGTTACATTTCCAGATTTCTTTTCATCAAAGGTTACAAACTTGCTTCGATCTCCAGTCATATGCTTTGAGCATCCACTATCCATATACCATTGGCTTTTCTGATCTTGAGCTATTAGAGCCAGGTCACACTTATTCAACTTCTTTTTCCACTGCAGTCAGCTATTTGTTTGGCAAATTCTCTAAGAAGATCGACCACATTCTTTGAGAGGAAATTTGGAAGACATGTGTCTGATTTGATGGCATACAAAGCATTTGATTATATTTTTAAATGGATTATGTGTACAAGTGAACTCTCCATTGTTCATAAATCTCCATGGGGTTTTAAACATTAGTCTTTGTCCATACGTTCTGCACTCCATGGATTTATGGCTGAACCCCTTACAACAAAAACAATACCCATGGAAACGATTAGTGTATCCGGTGAAGGGTTCTATTCTCCATTTGGTTGCTTGAGGTAGTATTTTCATTTTCTGCATCCTTTGTTGGTTGAAATCGATTATTTTCATCTGACAGTATGCAGCAATATGTCCTAGTTTGTGACAGGAAAAACAAGTGACATTTCTCATAGGAGGAAAGAATATCCTTTGAGATCTTCTGAACTTGTTCAATTGATCTTCAAGAACAATTGAACTTTTTGCAACTACTTGCTTCTTCCTCTCATTCTTTGTCTCTTGATGTTGCTGCTTGTTTCTGTTTGTTTCATCACACATCAAGTTCTTGCTAGCTTATGCTTCTGTGGTTCCTTTTTGAGCTGCTTCATCATTCCTTTCAATGTCTACCTTCTCCGAGGTCTCCATGGAGGCAATCTCATCTCCGATTTGCTTACACCCCCTGCTCCTTTCTTCTATCAGTCTTCTAGCTGCAATAATCTCAAATTGTTGAGAGTTAATTTTTTCTTTTACAGCTTTCACAAAAATGATATTCTGGTTATCCTCTACCTTGGATTTGTTGGTTTCTCCTTCGTAACCTATCCCAATCTTTATGAGAGGAGATCTTTGAGCATTTAGTATTTTATTCAACTGTTCAGTGCTTGTCATTCGAGTGTTGTTCATTGTCAATTCCCTTTGGGTGTGTTCTAATTTCTTTCTCAGGCATACTACTTCTTCTTCCAATTTTTCTTTCTTCTGAATTTTACCCTTAATTTGCTTTAGTAACGTGTCTTCCACCTTCTTAGCTTCTTCAAGTTCTACTTTCAATTGAATGAGGTCTTCTAAATTTGGTACCTCTTTTACATATTTGAGAAGAATGTCTTTCTGTTTTCTGCACTTGAGTTTAAGTCTGTCTATTTCCTCCAGGGAACTTCTTAGCTCCCCCTCAAGATCTACCTCACCTTCTTCCTCATCTTCTAGAAGGAATCTTTCAGACTCTTCCTTGGCCATCAACACAAATTCAAATGTTCCTTCTTCATTTGAGGATTCATCTGAGTTTTCAGATGCACTACTATCTTGCTGAGCATAAAGTGATTTTCTATTGAAACTCTTCCCTTCCTGCCAGTTATTTGTTTTGGTTTTCTCTGTCTCTTGAGTCTGATTCTTTTTTTCTTGTAAGGACACTTTGATGCATAGTGCCCAAATCTTCCACAATTAAAGCATTTAAATGGAAGATTACCTTTATACTTACCTGAGCCTCTATCCAATCTTCTGACAAATTTGGCCTCTTCTTCATCAGAGCATGAGCATGTATCTTTTTTTTCTTCTTTGCTCTTCTCAGCCTTAAAGGCTGCCTCCCTCACATTTGACTTCCTCTATGGAATTATCATCTCATAGGCTATTAAGTTTCCAAGTAATTGGTTCATGGTCAAAGTTTCCCAATTAGCTATTTCTTCTATGGCAAAAACCTTGGGATTAAAACTGGATGGTAAAGATCTCAATATCTTTTGAATAATTACACATTCTCTAATGGTTTCTCCTAGAGCTTTCATATTATTCACAATTTCTGCAACCTTTAAGAAGAATTTGGCAACATCTTCTTCTTCTTTCATTTTTATATTTTCAAATTGGGCTTGATAGACTTATAGTTTGGCCATCTTCACCTTTTTATCTCCATCATGGATACTTTCTAATGTATCCCATATTTCTTTGGCAGTCTTGTTGTGCATTACTTTGATAAATTATGCCTCACACAGACCACTTAAGAGAGCATTCATGGCTTTGGCATTAGCTATAAAATCTTGTTTGGCTTCTTTCTCTATGTCAGAATCCTTTGGGGCATATCCCAAATCCACAGCAGCCCAAAATTCTATTCCTAGAGACATTATGTACATCCTCATTCTTATTTTCCAAAAGGCATAATTTGTACCAGTAAAAAAAGGGGCTTTATTTGTTGAGCATCCTTCTAGACTAGTCATCTTGTGGACCTAGGATCTCCTTCCAGTTGTTAAACTGATACAGAATGAACCTGCTCTGATACCAATTGTTGAACCCTTAGTTAAACTGAGAGGGGGGGTGAATCATTTTAGTGCATTCAGGGTCTTGTAGAACTTTCTTCTACCCTTATTTACATCTTCAAATTGTGATCAAATTAATGTACAATGGAACAACAATCTTAATAAGTGAGCAGCAGGTATTAAGAAGATTAAATACAGAATATCAACACATAATCATCATGCACATAGACAACAGATATAACTGGAAACCCATAACGGAGAAAACCACATCTTATTATTGTTGTGATGCAAAGACAAGCTCCAAATCCCTCTCACCACTGATTTTCTGTAGGCTCCAACCTACAGGAGGCTACTACCTCAATTATGCAAGCTACAACTTGCAAGGAAGCTTCAACTCCCATCTATTTTCTGCAGACTGCAACCTACAGGAGGCTCCTACCTCAGCCAGATACAACTAGACATCTATCATGCTACAAATTGATATGGAAGCACCAACTTCCTCACACAATACTGAAACAACATGCTGATTTACCTTAATATCAACCCCGTTATATTCCTTCTTCACTGTTGTCCTCCATCCTTCATATCTGCCTTATATTATCTCTGGATCTTCATAGCTTCTCTGTATTCTCCTTCTTCTTCTTACACTCTCTAACCCCCTTAATGTGTATGATAGTAACATCATTTATAGAGATCACCCTTGTTGGAAATATTGTCATTGATGGCAAAGGATGTGGCAAAGGAATTGGAAAAGGCATGGGCAACGAATAAGAACAACAAAGTTGCAGAGATCAACGATCAGTAGGATCAGCAGCAAAAACAGAGGAAGAATGCATTTACAGAGACAAGCAGTGAATTGAAGGAGAGTTGTCCAAAGACAAGGTTGATTTGAATTGACGGATATTAGAATCCCTGCGGAAGTTAATTCATGTATAAATATAATGTATGTATTCTGATGGAGGAGAGAGAAAATCTATGTATGGTTGAGTTTCAGTGATACTCTGTTAGGTGGAGAATACCCAGAACAATTGGGGTATTGATTGGTTCAATTCTCGTACGAAATTCCCTGCAACTCTGTGTGATGATCTATGGATAGATTCGCGCTTTTGTATAAGATTTCGGGGTGCTAAGGCCACGGTACAATGAGCTTCGAACGGGTTCTATATGTACAGGGCACATTATATATAACCCGAGTATTATTAACATAATCACAGGGAAATAACATTTAAATAAAAGTTATACGGAACAGGCGAGGACAGAACCTAGAGTGGAGAACGGAACCATGACCGAGAGGAACAATGACGGTGGTTTGAAGCAAAACCGTGGATTTCATTGCACCACCATCCATCGGGCAAGTGTTTTTCACCATTCGCGAGCGATTCCATAGATTGACTGACGCATGTCCCTGAACGAAATTGGAAAACCGCCGTTTAAAGTGAGCCTTCGCGCATTATAGTTCGTACCAAGACGCTGAGCGATATGCGTACGAGCCGTTGATTTGCAAAAAGGCCATCAGACGGTGATCGCGCGTCGGACTTGCCCGGATTTTAACCAAGATGCGTGAAGGATAACACAAGTACGACGTGCTATCGCGCGTTATTGCTCGTGCAAGTTGCCCAAGCGATATCCATCGATCTTGGAGGCTCGCGATCCAACGGTGATCGGGCAATGGAATTGCGCAAAGTTTATTTTGGTACAGAGGGGCGCATATGTGGGCCAGGGGTCAAAATTTTGTTGAAATATTAAACCATTTGAAAGCATTGGATATTTTTTATAAAGTCCGAAGAAGGGTTTATAACTTTTCAAATATATTTTATTTATCAATTTCTTCAAAATTGATAAATAAATTAAAAAGAAATCAAAGAGGTACGTAAGGGTGCTAAAGGAAATACCGTCCAGGAATACCATTAGTAATTGAATGGTTTTAACCCATGGTTTTAATAAAGGAAAAACTATATAAGGAGAAGAAAATAATAGAGAACGTGAGGATGCAATTTGAAAAGGTGAAAAACGAAGATTTTCTCCAAGGAATATCTGTATGGGCGAGCTTTGTGCTTAACTGATAAATCTGAAACAATGAAGCACCCATGGATATAATGATCTAGCAATGATGAGTCTCTGGCTTCAATCGTCTGACGAAATCATGAAGAACGTATAAGGGTTATGAATAGATACTTCACTCTGGAGTATATCTATACGAAATGGGTAACATATTACTAAGGTAAAGAAGCACCTCTAAAGCAATTAAATAAATCAGATGGCCTGCAATATATGTTGAGGGTCGAAGCCTTCAATAAGGGGGTTATAGCTCCCGTCCAGTAATAGCTGGTAAACAAGAACAGGGGGTAGTAGCTCCCTTCCAGGAAAGGCTGGTAAACGAGAGAAGGTTGTAGCCTTCTGCAGGTGGGTGCCTGCGTGTTGGTATGAGCCTACACCAGCATAAATTGTAAGAATTTTTCTCTATAATAAAATTGAAGACTGAAATTACAGCAGCGGTGGTTTTCTCCCGAATTGGGTTTCCACCTTAAAACCTGGTGTTCATATGTATTGTTTGATGATTTGTTCTGTTCATGCTTAATGTTTATCTGATGCAATGCTCTAAGTAATGAAATAATAAGATATCTGAACATACATGTTGGATGATGTACTGTAAGATATGGTTATAAAGAAAAGGAAAGAAAAATTGTTCAGCCCTAAATACTGATTCACCCCTCCCCTCACAGTATTTTTCCCAACAATTGGTATCAGAGCAGGTTCTTCTGAAAAAGCTTAGCCGCTAGAAGGAAGATCAATCAAGATGAGTAATCAAGATGGAACATCATCCATCAGGCCTCCGCTCTTTAACGAAAACAATTTAATCTTCTGGAAAACAAGGATGAGATCCTATCTTCAGTCTCTGGGAGCAGATGTATGGGAAATTGTTGAACAAGGATATCAATATCCAGTTGCAGTGCCAATGGATTCGATGGAAAGAAAGAACTATGAAACAAATGCAAAGGTGGTCAATGCTCTATTGGGAAGTCTAACTGAATCAGAATTTGTCAAAGTCATGCAGTTAAATACAACAAAGGAAATATGGGACAAAATTATTCTAAGTTATGAAGGTGATGCAAAGGTAAAAAGTGCTAAACTCCAAACTCTCAGAATTCAATATGAGAATATAAAAATGGAGAATGAGGAGAGAATTTCCAATTTCTTCTTACGTCTTGATGATATTGTAAATCGTATGAGAAATCTGGGAGAAACTATAACTGAATCTACCTTGGTTGAGAAAGTCTTAAGATCACTAACGACAAAATTTGAGTCAAAAGTTTCAGCTCTTGAAGAAAAGCAGGATCTTCAAAATCTTACTGTGGTGCAACTTCATGGCATACTAATTGCATATGAAATGAGAAGAGGAAGACCATACGAAGTCAAAGAAGTAGTCTTTAGAACTTCTACAAAAGGGAAGGAAGTACAAAAAATAGAAGGATCAGGATATATCTCAGAAGAAGATGAGATAAACTTTGTAAAGAAACTTCAACTTGGTACAGGACGGTTCAGAGGTAAGCTTCCTTTCAAATGTTTTGATTGTGGAAGATTTGGTCATTATGCTGCTAAGTGTCCTTATAAATAAACACATAAAAAGGGGAAGGAAGTAGCAAAAAGGAATAAGAATCGTTTTAGCACTAGAAAGAGTTACTATACTCATGAAGACAGTGATGGGTTATCTGATAGTGAGGAAGAATGTGAACAAGATCTTAGACTTCTCATGGCATTTGAAAAATAATCTAGAGAAGAAAAGGATACTTTTATAGATGCTCTAGAAGACAATGATTTTCTTGATGAAAACAATAAACTCAAAATCTGCTTAGAAGAAAGTAAAATAATCATAGAAACTCTGAAAAATCAGCTTGAAGAAAAAGAGAAACACAATGAGAAATTAGAATATGAAGTAGTAAGTCTAAGAAAGGAACTTGAGAAAGTAAAAACTCTGAATCTTAGATTTTCTAAAGGATCTGAAACCTTAGATGAGATTATCAAGGTACAACTTTCTCCTCTTATAAAGATAGGTCTTGGATATATCGGAGAGTCTTCTCAGACTACAGTACCAAATTATCTAAAATCAGTTACAGTTGGTTTACAACATGCTCCCACTCAGCAAGGGAATAAAGAATCTTTACAGGTAAAACATGATCATCTCAATTCAAAGAACACTAACAGGAATGTCTTTCAAAGAAACACCAATCAACAGGTAAATTCACATAGAAGATTTTATGATCGCAGAAAATTCTTCTTCAATGGACAATGTTTCTCATGTCACAATTTTGGTCATAAAGCAGTCCAATGTGTTGCATACAAAACCATCATGAAAAGAGAAGCAAGAAGGAAAATATTTGATATTGAAACAAAGAAGAATACTTATAACAAATTTTCTCCTCTTCAAAATGAAGTTGAATGTGCTTATTGCAATAACTTTGGCCATGAAGAATCTGAATGCAGGAGCAAAGTTCAGCCAAAAGAACATGTTCCTTCAAGCTCCCAAAGTAGCACTCTGGAAAGAAGAGAATTACGGGTTGAGAATGGCATAAGCGTTATTTACGGAAGATGAAAGAAAACAGTAATTTACATTGATAGTGGATGCTCAAGACACATAATGGAGTGATAAAGACAAACTTCTTTGCACTTATAGTGCTCTAGAAAAGAAAAGAATGTTACATTTGGAAATGATACTCCTGCTTTAATTAAGGGAAAAGGGTCTGTCTTTCTAAAAGAAAAGGTGAAAGCTAATAATGTCATGTATGTGGATGGATTAAAGCATAACCTGTTAAGTGTAAGTCAAATGTGTGATCAAGGAACTGAAGTGGTCTTTAGTTCAAAAGAATGTATGGTACGTGATCTTGATACAGGTAAAACAATTATAAAAGGAAAAAGAACTCCAAGCAACCTGTATGTATTGAAGAACTACAAAGAACAATGTTACTTGAGTAAATCTTCAGAAAACTGGCTATGGCATAGAAGGTTGGGGCATCTGAGCTTCTCTCAAATCAAAAAATCAAGCAGACTTAAAGCTGTTCGTGATCTTCCCAATATTTCTCTACCTGAAAATATCATATGTAAATCCTGCCAATTCGGTAAGCAAACCAGAGTACAATTTAATGCCAAGGAAGGATCATCAAGTAAGCCTATTGAACTTATCCATACTGACATATGTGGACCTATGAGAAAAAAGTCACCGCGTGGTGAAGAATACTATATCTTATTCATTGATGAATTTTCTAGAATGTGTTGGATTGGGTTGCTTAAACACAAAGATGAAGCACTTGAGAAATTTCAGATCTTCAAAGCACTAGTTGAGAATGAATTAGATCTAAAAATCAAGTGTCTCGGATCTGATCGAGGAGGAGAATATACATCAGATGAATTTCTTGAATTTTGTGAACAACATGGCATAAAAAGACAGTTTTCTGTAGCTGGCACTCCACAACAAAATGGTGTTGCAGAAAGAATGAATAGAACAGTTCAACAAATGGCTAGAGCTATGCTTGATGATTCAGGAACACCTGACACATTTTGGGGAGAAGCGGCACATACAGCAGTAAACATTCTCAACAAGGCACATGTTCGTGTAAACAGTGATAAAACTCCATATGAACTCTGGTATGGTAATTCTCCCACTATAAAGCATTTTAGAATTTTTGGAAGCAAATGCTTCATCAAGAATAATGATGAAAAACTTGGCAAGTTTGAACCCAGAGCAGATGAAGGAATATTTCTTGGTTACTCCTCTAGGAGTAGGGCCTATAAATGTTACAATAAAAGACTTCAGAAGAATTTTGAATGTATTGATGTTTTTATTGATGAGTCTCCTACAGCTCCAAAAGAAGAAAAGCAAACAACAGATGAAGATGATGATGACACATATCCTTCTACATCAAATAGTAATGATACAAACAGTGAACCCAGAGAATAACCTGAAGATGGTTTGTCTGAAAAGGCTCCCTCCAAATATGTTCAAAAGAATCATCCAGAATCTCAAATCTTGGGAGAAAAGGGATCAGGTGTACAAACAAGAAGGACTCTTATAGGATCTTCTATCAATCTGGCATTTCTGTCCACTATTGAACCTCACAATGTTAGTCAAGCTAGCAAAGATGATTGTTGGATTCAAGCCATGAATGAAGAGCTTGGTCAAATTGAAAAAAATCACACTTGGGAATTAGTACCAAGACCTCATGACAAAAATGTCATTGGAACTAAATGGATATTCAAAAACAAGTTAAATGAGAATGGGGATGTTATAAGAAACAAAGCTAGACTTGTTTGCAAGGGATATGCTCAACAAGAAGGTATAGACTATGAAGAAATCTTTTCTCTTGTAGCCAGAATTGAAGCTATAAGAATGTTTCTTGCTTTTTCAAGCTTCCAACAAATCAGAGTTTATCAAATGGATGTTAAATCTTCTTTTCTCAATGGTGATCTAGAAGAAGAAGTTTATATTGAACAACCAAAAGGATTCATTTTGGGAAATGATGAAAAACTTGTTTGTAGACTTAAAAAGGCTCTATATGGACTCAAACAAGCTCCAAGGGCGTGGTACTATTGTCTTGACAAATATCTTCATCAACAAGGATTTTCAAAAGGGTCTGCTGATAGCAACTTATACACAAAAACTGAAAATGACAAACTATTGATTGTGGTTGTCTATGTCGATGATATCATCTTTGGAAGTAATAAAGAGTCTATGAGTCATAAATTTGCTTCTGATATGCAGCAAGAATTTGAAATGTCTTTACTTAGGGAACTAACATTCTTTCTTGGCTTGCAAGTGCAACAAGCAACAGATGGTAAATTCTTATCACAAGCAAAGTACCTCAAGAAAATCCTGAAGAAGTATGGCATGGAAGATTGCAAACCTGTAAGTACACCAATGATAACCAGATGTAATCTCAATTCTAATGTTGATTCCCCCATCGTAAATCAACCAGAATATATATCGATGATAGGAAGTCTACTTTATCTCACTGGGACAAGACCAGACATCATGCATGCAGTTGGGATTGTTGGATGATTCTAAGCTAATCCAAAAGAGTCTCATCTTCAGGTTGTGAAAGGAATATTCAAATATCTACAAGGAACTCAAGATTTTGGACTATGGTATCCAAAGAATGTTGAACTTACTCTTCATGCATACACTGATGCAGATTGGGCTGGAAGTATTGATGATCGGAAAAGCATTAGTGGTGGTGCATTCTTTATGGGGCCCCGATTAGTATCTTGGTTTAGCAAGAAGCAAAGCTCCATTGCCTTATCTACAGCAGAAGCAGAATATGTTGCTGCAGCATCATGCTGCACTCAACTTCTCTGGATGATGCAAACCCTACAAGACTTTCAAATCAAATGTTCACCTCCTATCTCCATTATGTGTGATAATACAAGTGCCATCAGTATCTCAAATAATCTTATTATGCATTCCAAGACCAAGCACATTCCCATCAAATATCACTTCTTACGTGAACAAGTGCTAGAACAAAAGGTGAAATTGGAGTATGTTTCTTCCAAAGAACAAGTTGCTAATATATTTACCAAACATCTACCCAGGGAAGCGTTTGAATATCTTAGACAGAAGCTAGGAGTAGTCTCTGCCATGCAGAGGACCAGCTCTACTTAAATGCAGAAGATTAAATTGGTTGTAAGGTGTTCTCTGAATTCTCGGGCTAAGGGGGAGCATTGGTCATGTGAAAAGGATGCATTGTTGGTATTTATAAGTCATCTTGTTATATTATGTAGCATGCTCTTAGGGGGAGCATGGTATTGTCAAAATCTTTTCCATTGATGTCAAAGGGGGAGGAAAAGCAACAAAGGGCTTCTATGAGACAATCAGAGGAAGAGTATTGCCATCAATGCCAAAGGGGGAGATTGTTGGAAATATTTTCATTGATGGCAAAGGATGTGGCAAAGGAATTGGCAAAGGCATGGGCAACGAAGAAGAATATCAGAGTTGTAGAGATCAACGATCAGCAGGATCAGCAGCAAAAACAGAGGAAGAATTCATTTATAGAGACAAGCAGTGAATTGAAGGAGAGTTGTCCAAAGACAGGGTTGATTTGAATTGACGGATATTAGAATCCCTGCGGAAGTTAATTCATGTATAAATATAATGTATGTATTCTGATGGAGGAGAGAGAAAATCTGTGTATGGTTGAGTTTCGGTGATACTCTATTAGGTGGACAATACCCAGAAAAATTGGGGTATTGATTGGTTCAATTCTCGTACGAAATTCCCTGCAACTCTGTGTGATGATCTATGGATAGATTCGTGCTTTTGTATAAGATTTCGGGGTGCTAAGGCCACGGTATAGTGAGCTTCAAACGGGTTCTATATGTACAGGGTACATTATATATAACCCGAGTTTTATTAACATAATCACGGGGAAAGAACATTTAAATCAAAGTTATACAGAACAGGCGAGGACGGAACTTGGAGTGGAGAACGGAACCATGACCGAGAGGAACAGTGACGGAGGTTTGAAGCGAAACCGTGGGTTTCATCGCACCACCATCTTTCAGGCAAATGGTTTTCACCATTTGCGAGAGATTCCATAAACTGACTGACGCGTGTCCCTAAACGAAATTGGAAAACCGCCGTTTAAAGTGAGCCTTTGCGCGTTATAGTTCGTACCAATACGTCGAGCGATATGCGTACGAGATGTTGATTTGGGAAAAGGCCATCAGATGGTGATCGCGTGTCAAACTTGCCTGGATTTTAACCAAGATGCGCGAAGGATAACACAAGTACGACGTGCTATCGCGCGTTATTGCTCGTGCAAGTTGCCCAAGCGATATTCGTCGATCTTGGAGGCTCGCGATCCAACAGTGATCGGGCAATGGAATTGCACGAAGTTTATTTTGGTACAGAGGGGCGCATATGTGGGCTAGGGTTCAAAGTTTTGTTGAAATATTAAACCATTTGAAAGCATTGGATATTGTTTATAAAGTCCGAAGAAGGGTTTAAAACTTTGCAATTATATATTATTTATCAATTTCTTCAAAATTGATAAATAAATTAAAAAGAAATAAAAGAGGTACGTAAGGGTGCTAAAGGAAATACTGTCCAGGAATACCATTAGTAATTGAATGGTTTTAACCCATGGTTTTAATAAAGGAAAAACTATATAAGGAGAAGAAAATAATAGAGAACATGAGGATGCAATTTGAAAAGGTGAAAAACGAATATTTTCTCCAAGGAATATTTGTATAGGCGAGCTCTGTGCTTAACTGATAAATCTGAAACAACGAAGCACCCATGGATATAATGATCTAGCAATGATGAGTCTCTGGCTTCAATCGTCTGACGAAATCATGAAGAACGTATAAGGGTTATGAATAGATACTTCACTCTGGAGTATATCTATACGAAATGGGTAACAGATTACTAAGGTAAAGAAGCACCTCTGAAGCAATTAAATAAATCAGATGGCCTGCAATATATGTTGAGGGTCGAAGCCTTCAGTAAGGGGGTTATAGCTCCCGTCTAGTAATAGCTGGTAAACGAGAACAGGGGGTAGTAGCTCCCTTCCAAGGAAGGCTGGTAAACGAGAGAAGGTTGTAGCCTTCTGCAGGTGGGTGCCTGCATGCTGGTATGAGCCTGCACCAGCATAAATTGTAAGAAGTTTTCTCTATAATAAAATTGAAGACTGAAATTACAGCAGCAGTGGTTTTCTCCCGAATTGGGTTTCCACCTTAAAACCTGGTGTTCATATGTATTGTTTGATGATTTGTTCTGTTCATGCTTAATGTTTATCTAATGCAATGCTCTAAGTAATGACATAATAATATATCTGAACATACATGTTGGATGATGTACTGTAAGATATGGTTATAAAGAAAAGGAAAGAAAAATTATTTAGCCCTAAATACTGATTCACCCCTCCCCTCTCAGTATTTTTCCCAACAATTGGTATCAGAGCAGGTTCTTCTGAAAAATCTTAGCCGCTAGAAGGAAGATCAAGCAAGATGAGTAATCAAGATGGAACAGCATCCATCAGGCCTCCGCTCTTTAACAGAAACAATTTAATCTTCTGGAAAACAATGATGAGATCCTATCTTCAGTCTCTGGGAGCAGATGTATGGGTAATTGTTGAACAAGGATATCAATATCCAGCTGCAATGCCAACGGATTCGACGGAAAGAAATAACTATGAAACAAATGCAAAGGCGGTCAATGCTCTATTGGGAAGTCTAACTGAATCAGAATTTGTCAAATTCATGCAGCTGAATACAGTAAAGGCAATATGGGACAAAATTATTCTAATTTATGAAGGTGATGCAAAGGAAAAAAGTGCTAAACTCCAAACTCTCAGAATTCAATATGAGAATCTAAAAATGGAGAATGAGGAGAGCATTGCCAATTTCTTCTTACGTCTTGATGATATTGTAAATCGTATGAAAAATCTGGGAGAAACTATAACTGAATCTACCTTGGTTGAGAAAGTCTTAATATCACTAACGACAAAATTTGAGTCAAAAGTTTCAGCTCTTGAAGAAAAGCAGGATCTTCAAAATCTTACTGTGGTGCAACTTCATGGCATACTAACTGCATATGAAATGAGAAGAGGAGGACCATACAAAGTCAAAGAAGCAGTCTTTAGAACTTCTACAAAAGGGAAGGAAGTACAAAAAATAGAAGGATCAGGATATATCTCAGAAGAAGATGAGATAAACTTTGTAAAGAAACTTCAACTTGGTACAGGACGGTTCAGAGGTAAGCTTCCTTTCAAATGTTTTGATTGTGGAAGATTTGGTCATTATGCTGCTAAGTGTCCTTATAAATAAACACATAAAAAGGGGAAGGAAGTAGCAAAAAGGAATAAGAATCGTTTTAGCACTAGAAAGAGTTACTATACTCATGAAGATAGTGATGGGTTATCTGATAGTGAGGAAGAATGTGAACAAGATCTTAGACTTCTCATGGCATTTGAAAAAGAATCTAGAGAAGAAAAGGATACTTTTATAGATGCTCTAGAAGACAATGATTTTCTTGATGAAAACAATAAACTCAAAATCTGCTTAGAAGAAAGTAAAATAATCATAGAAACTCTGAAAAATCAGCTTGAATAAAAAGAGAAACACAATGAGAAATTAGAATATGAAGTAGTAAGTCTAGGAAAGGAACTTGAGAAAGTAAAAACTCTGAATCTTAGATTTGCTAAAGGATCTGAAACCTTAGATGAGATTATCAAGGTTCAACGTTCTCCTCTTTTAAATACAGGTCTTGGATATATCGGAGAATCTTCTCAGACTACAGCACCAAATTATCTAAAAGCAGTTACAGCTGGTTTACAACATGCTCCCACTCAGCAAGGGAATAAAGAATCTTTACAGGTAAAACATGATCATCTCAATTCAAAGAACACTAACAAGAATGTCTTTCAAAGAAACACCAATCTACAGGTAAATTCACATAGAAGATTTTATGATCGCAGAAAATTATTCTTCAATGGACAATGTTTCTCATGTCACAATTTTGGTCATAAAGCAGTCCAATGTGTTGCATACAAAACCATCATGACAAGAGAAGAAAGAAAGAAAATATTTGATATTGAAACAAAGAAGAATACTTATAACAAATTTTCTCCTCTTAAAAATGAAGTTGAATGTGCTTATTGCAATAACTTTGGCCATGAAGAATCTGAATGCAGGAGCAAAGTTCAGCCAAAAGAACATGTTCCTTCAAGCTCCAAAGTATGGAAGAAGAAGGAATTATAGGCTGAGAATTGTGGCATAGTGTTATTTGCAGAAGATGAAGAAAACCAATGGTACATTGATAGTGGATGCTCAAGACACATGACATGTGATAAAGACAAACTTCTTGCATATAGTGCTCTAGAAAAGGAAAAGAACATTACATTTGGAAATGATACTCCTGCGATCATTAAGGGAAAAGGGTCTGTTTTTCTAAAAGAAAAGGTGAAAGCCAATGAAGTCATGTATGTGGATGGATTAAAGCATAACTTGTTAAGTGTAAGTCAAATGTGTGATCAAGGAACTGAAGTGGTCTTTAGTTCAAAAGAATGTGTGGTACGTGATCTTGATACAGGTAAAGAAATTATAAAAGGAAAAAGAACTCCAAACAACCTGTATATATTGAAGAACTACAAAGAACAATGTTATTTGAGTAAATATTCATAAAATTGGCTATGGCATAGAAGGTTGGGGCATCTGAGTTTCTCTCAAATCAACAAATCAAGCAGACTTAAAGTTGTTCGTGATCTTCCAAATATTACTCTACCTGAAAATATCATATGTAAATCTTGCCAATTCGGTAAGCAAACCAAAGTAAAATTTAATGCCAAGGAAGGCTCATTAAGTAAGCCTCTTGAACTCATTCATACTGACATATGTGGACCTATGAGGAAAAATTTACCACGTGGTGAAGAATATTATATCTTATTCATTGATGATTTCTCTAGAATGTGTTGGATTGGGCTGCTTAAACACAAAGATGAAGCATTTGAGAAGTTTCAGATCTTCAAAGCATTAGTTGAGAATGAATTAGATCTAAAAATCAAGTGTCTCAGATCTGATCGAGGAGGAGAATATACATCAGATGAATTCCTTGAATTTTGTGAACAACATGGCATAAAAAGACAGTTTTCTGTAGCTGGCACTCCACAACAAAATGGTGTTGCAGAAATAATGAATAGAACAGTTCAACAAATGGTTAGAGCTATGCTTGATGATTTCGGAACACCTGACACATTTTGGGGAGAAGCAGCACATACAACAGTAAACATTCTCAACAAGGCACATGTTCGTGTAAACAGTGATAAAACTCCATATGAACTCTAGTATGGTAATTCTCCCACTATAAAGCATTTTAGAATTTTTGGAAGCAAATGCTTCATCAAGAATAATGATGAAAAACTTGACAAGTTTGAACCCAGAGCAGATGAAGGAATATTTCTTGGTTACTCCTCTAGGAGTAGGGCCTATAAATGTTACAATAAAAGACTTCGGAAGATTTTTGAATGTATTGATGTTGTTATTGATGAGTCTCCTACAGCTCCAAAAGAAGAAAAGCAAACAACAGATGAAGATGATGATGACACATATCCTTCTACATCAAATATTAATGATACAAACAGTGAACCCAGAGAAGAACCTGAAGATGGTTTGTCTGAAAAGGCTCCCTCCATATATGTTCAAAAGAATCATCCAGAATCTCAAATCTTGGGAGAAAAGGGATCAGGTGTACAAACAAGAAGGACTCTTATGGGATCTTCTAGCAATCTGGCATTTCTGTCCACTATTGAACCTCACAATGTTAGTCAAGCTAGCAAAGATGATTGATGGATTCAAGCCATGAATGAAGAGCTTGATCAAATTGGAAAAAATCACACTTGGGAATTAGTACCAAGACCTCATGACAAAAATTTCATTGGAACTAAATGGATATTCAAAAACAAGTTAAATGAGAATGGGGATGTTATAAGAAACAAAGCTAGACTTGTTTGCAAGGGATATGCTCAACAAGAAGGTATAGACTATGAATAAAACTTTGCTCCTATAGCCAGACTTGAAGCTATAAGAATGTTTCTTGCTTTTTCAAGCTTCCAACAAATCAGAGTTTATCAAATGGATGTTAAATCTTCTTTTCTCAATGGTGATCTAGAAGAAGAAGTTTATATTGAACAACCAGAAGGATTCATTTTTGGAAATGATGAAAAACTTGTTTGTAGACTTAAAAAGGCTCTATATGGACTCAAACAAGCTCCAAGGGCATGGTACTATCATCTTGACAAATATCTTCATCAACAAGGATTTTCAAAAGTGTCTGCTGATAGCAACTTATACACAAAAACTGAAAATGACAAACTATTGATTGTGGTTGTCTATGTCGATGATATCATCTTTGGAAGTAATAAAGAGTCTATGAGTCAGAAATTTGCTTCTGATATGTAGCAAGAATTTGAAATGTCTTTACTTAGGGAACTAACATTCTTTCTTGGCTTGCAAGTGCAACAAGCAACAAATGGTAAATTCTTATCACAAGTAAAGTACCTCAAGCAAATCCTGAAGAAGTATGGCATGGAAGATTGCAAACCCGTAAGTACACCAATGATAACTGGATGTAATCTCAGTTATAATAATGATATAGGTCCCTATATTACTAGTATAGTACCTTATTGTTGTTAGTTTAACCCCCTTATTGTTATTATTGTACCCCTGTAACCCCATACTACTATTATTGTGCCCTTAAATTATTATTTTTAGGTCGGCTAGGATTACATTGTGGCCCTGTGGACTGCTATATATAGAAAGGATATTTTGTAATTTCAATCATCCAATAATTTTTCATTCATGTAATGTATTGGAGGCTGCCCCCTCGAAGTGGCTTATTTCTAAGGCGTTGATATCTCCTTTCTTCTATTTTTGGAGTTGTTTTCACAACATTTGGTATCAGAGCTTTGGATTCTAGGGTTTCGCTGATCCTAACAGGTCATCATGGAATTTTCGCTATAAATTTTTTTCTAAGTGTTGAAGCCTCGAAAATCGCTGCTTCGAACATTGGGGATAACCACCCGGTTGGGACCTTAGGACAGCTCCTTTTTCGTTTGGTGTTGTGGCTCCGACTGGAATGATAGGACCAGTTTCCTAATAACTTAAATGGGTTGGTGATGGAATTATTGGATGAATAAAAAAAATGGGACTAAAATGACTGAAAATAATCTATCTAATTTAATATATAACTAATAAATAATTATAACACTTAACCCGGGTATCAAATATGAATACAACTTTAAAATTGTTTCAATTAAACCAATAACCATGAAAATGTATTATAATTTAATTGAAATATGTAGTATCAAATAATGATAACTCTGTTTAATAAATTAAACAGAGTTATAATAGCACATTGTACTCATCATTTTATATATCATTTATATATGCTATGAAAGATGAAATATTTCTACACACTCAGAAATGGTATGTATAAAGAAATATTATAAAACAAGTACATATAAATGATATCAAATTTTAAAGAGAATATCTCATAACATAAGAAAATTAACAGTGAATAGATAGAAATAACATATCCATCTTGATACTTTTCCGATGCAATTTGATATCCAAATCTAGCAACTTCAATGTAAAACAGACTCCAAGATACAGAAATGCAATTCTTAAAGGCAATTTTCCATAGAACCACTAGATGTGATCCTTTATAAAAATATAAGATTCAATGGAGTACAGAAATGTAATCTCCAAGTCAAAATATTACAAATTCAAGACCCCTTTCTAAATGCATGAAAGGGGTTTAAATAGGTACTTAACTAAACAAAATAACTAAAACTATTCCTACAATCTATCTCATCGAAAATCTCTGAACAGAATTGCTATATTGAAGTGAAACCGGTTCGTTGATTATCTCCTGCGTTCAGTGTGCCCAGGTGGAAAATCTTGAGCATATCTTGGACTTCTGTTGGACGAATTAGCTTTGAATGTAACTGCCCAGTATACGTAGCATTAGAGAATTCAAGAATGATACAGCTGATAGCATTTGAAAGGAATTTGATGGCCATTTGTTCACTGTGTAGCTTGATTAGATAAGTCCACATAATATCCCATGAAATTCCTTGAAGTTTGCTAATCTGTTGATTTTTATTGATTATCTCTTCCTTCCACCTGGAATCAGCTTCTTTTACTTTTAGTAAATTTCCTGGGGTACAATCTGAGATCAAATTACTGGCATACAAACTGTCATTGATCAACTATGTGATATTATTCATCATGCTTTTTGCTCTTGATGTGGCTCTTTCTGCTTTCATCAGCTGCTCTTCCCATTCCATAAATAAAATTTCCTTGTGTTTCTCCTCATTTCTGGGAATATTATCTTTTCTTCCTAGTTATGTATCTTACCACGCAATGAATTCAGATATTTTTTCATCAGCATCATCAATTTCTTGTCTGAGAGTGATTGCTTCATCTATCAAATATTATGTGATTTCGCACAAGGGCTTAGCTTGTGCCAACTTTAGACAAAATTCATTTAACTGCTGAGATAGAAGTTTGTATGTTTCAAGAGCTTCATTTTTGAACTGATCTAATTTAGGGTAATCCTTGAACTTATCTAATGTTGATTGGAATTTTTTCTCTTGTTCAATTTTTTCATTTTCTCATTTTGCAGAAGATTTTGTAACTTTTCTATCTCTTGACTCAAATGTTGCTATTTGTTCAAGGCATGTTCATCAATCTTCTTCTTTTCAATACTAAGCTGCTCTTCCAGCTGTTTAGATTTGAGCCCCTCATCTTGCAATTGTTTTTCCAACTGAACAAACTTTTTTCGATTCTCTGTGGCCTGTTCCTCCAGCATGGCTATCTGTAAGTCTTTTTGTTTTATCAACTGGGAGACTTCAGAAGCTTTGTCTATAGTTGCAGCACTATAGGCACCTACGTATTGAGATAACTTAGTGAGATCCTCTCACGGATTCACCTTGGTATTTTTATAAACAATATTCATAAATTCCATTTGTGATGTTGCAAGTGAATCCTGGTCAGTTCTTCTCCTCTTCCTTTGCTTTCTAACAACAACCCTATGCTTAGGACTATAAAATATGTCTAAAGGAGGAATTTCTTCCACTTTCAACATAATTTCACTTGTAGGATGTTCAAGAATAACTTCCATATCTTGATCTTCCAGTTCTTTAACTTGAGGATTATTTTGTTGTCCCATTTGCTGGGAAAATTGCTCCTATTGGCTCAGTAAATGGGGAGAAACTATAAGTTAAGCAGAATTTACCACATTCTTAGTGGTTTTTTCTCTTTCAAGTTGAGAATCTGGATTATTGCTCATATCTCCTTTTCCTACTTGTACAGTAGCCTTACTGCCTATATCTTCCTTCTCAGTACGCACAATGGTCTCAGTACCTGTGCTTTCCTTTTCTGTTTCAGCTGAAGACTGCTGATCAATATGTACATCAAGTTTAGCAGTTGTTTCTTTCTTCTTAGTATCAGCTTTTCTACTAATATCTTCTTTCTGCATAACAAGATTAGTTCCTATTACTTCTTTCTGTGTCTGTATAATGACCTTGCTGGTAGATGTTTGTGTTACTGCTTTGCCAGATGTATCCTCTTTTCCTTTCTGCTGTGACTCGGCCTCTTGCATGGGAACTCTTAATTGATCTAGACGAGCTTTGAGTAATATTTGGATTCTAAATAACATAAACTTATTCATCTCTTCAGTCTGAAATTTAGACTTAGCTAAATCATAGACTTGGGACAAATTATCAGCAGAAACAAACAAATCATCAAACTCATCTGGTTCATGCTCAAATCGAGCGATTGAAACTGAAGTGGTGAAATCATATGCCACATTCTTTGGGTCATATTGCCTTCCTGGGACTGTAGAGAGCTTGAGATTGGTTATCTTTCCAACTTCTTTCTCAGCATGAACAAAATTATTGAGAGTATAATCTCCACATTTAAAAGGAAAAGTAGGCCACATTAGCTTCTTGTTATTCTTCAAAGACCTGGACATGCCTTCTACTGATAGCTGATATGAAATTTCCTGTGCCAATATTTTATTTGGAACATACAGAGGAAGAATGTGGGGTCCTACAATACTCCCGAAAACTCTGATATACGTGAATTTTTATTCTCCGAAACAATCCCCAATCGAGGATAAATCATCTTTAGCCTTTTCAGAAAGTATTGGAGGGAATCGATTGAAAATGGTTTGAAAAATAGGGATAAGGAAACCGTGACAAATTCTATAAACATGGTTTTTGAAATGAACCTTCCGCAGGAATTTGTGATATATATGAATAGGAGCAAGGTCTTTAGGGGTCCATTTCCATCCTAACATGGGAGATTCAGAATTGAAGCATAGGGAATCTAGAATATAAGCACAAAAGTAAAAAGGAGTAGTATTTCCTGTGTTTTTGTCCTTCCTATACTCAAGAATCCTATTGGCTATCTTATCAGAAAGAATGACAGCCCAGTCCATTATTTCAGAATTTATAGCAGAATGGATTAAAGGTACCATTTGTATAGAGAACCTAGCTGAATTGTCATTTCCGAATAATCTGCACATCATTGCTGCGACGTAACAGTATGGAGGCGAAATTGATTCCATTGAATACATACTTGATGCCTCATTTTTGTGCTTTTCGGGACCCCTCCTCCAATATTTGATTGGCTCTGATTGATTTGCATTGTTTGCAGCAAATTCCTTGATGAAGGCTTCATTGTAGATTTTCTGCAGGTCCGGAAGGTGATACAGTGCTTGAATGTCTTCTACTTTAAATGACCCAAATGTTGTTCTAGAAGCTGAAACAAATGTCCTGTTCTGGATGGCCACATTGTCAATTACCCACCGAATCACATCATAGTATGGGAAAATGTTCGTCGGAGCTGCAATTCGATGAAGGAATGAGTTCATTAATGCTCTAAGAGGAGTCTCAAAATCAGAGTCTGACTCGTCTTCATCAGGAACTGCTGCCTTGGCCTCAACAACTTTAGGGTTTTCCTTTTCAAGCAGGTTATATAAATTTTCCCAAGTCATCTTACCAAGTCCCTGGCATGAGGTGTCTGTAACCAGCTTAAGCTTCGCTGGTTTCTCTTTAGGTACCGTGGTGAAAATAGGGGTCTTAGCAGCAACAACGGTCTTTGATTTCCGGGATCTCTTAAACATTTCGTAGTCTGGAAATGTTGCTCTTGCTCGGCGAATGAAAGGATTGGACGTTCTTTGGTTCTGCAAAAGATAAAAAAACTCAGTCGTGGTGAAAATGCAGATGAGGAGAACAATTGTATAATCAATCTATTCATTGATTTTCATTTATTATCTCCGTGTTTAAAACTTAAACTCCCTCCAAAGAATCACACTCAACACATTTGAAATAGAATCAATAATCATTATTCGTTTGATTTTCTATTAATAACAAACGTACAATCGGAGATCGGCGTTTTTTGAATTGAAAATGTAAAACTTTCCCTTTGAATCATGCGATTGCGATGAATAAATAGCATATGCACAAAATGTAAAATATGAAGCTTAAGTATTAATCGCATTGGAAATTTTCAAAAGGGATAACAAATAAGATTTCGTGATTTTCTCTTATTTCCGATTGTGATTATATATATCGCATCGACTCTTTTCAAAAGAAATTAGTTACAAAAGATCTTAGCCGTTTTTGCGATTGCGATTACAATGGGGCCCATCGCATCGGAGATTATAATATCATGAGTGAATATCGCTTGCTTCTCCGAAATGCGATTGTGATTGATCGCATCGCATCGAAGCTGCGCCATTGATCAAATAAAGAGATTGCATTTGCGATTTGCGATTGCGATTAGTTCAATCGCATCAGAGTTTTTTGAAAAACAAATATACAACTTATGATATTTCCGATTTCCAATTGCGATTACTGTACATCGGACTTTTTCCATTTAAATACCTTTATGTAATAAAGTCTTTATATTTCATTGTATCGAAAATTTTCAAAATTGCATTTTTTTATACACACTTGCTAATAAAGATATGAAATATGTCTTTCAAACAATGAACACTTATTTCTAATTCAAAAATGATTGGATTGCTTCTAAGTCTTTTATTTCTATCTAAAAATAAAAAGGGGACCTATTTCTAAATGAAATTTATTCTAAAAATTTAGAAATGGGGAGAGTTGTTGTACAGTACAACAATTGGCGATTCACTGGAAGAAACAGTTATCTCTGAAAAAATAAAATGAACACTATATTTCTAGTAAGTAAAAACTTTTAAAGATAATGACAACTACTTTAGGATAATTCAAATAAAATATAATTATGAAAAAGAATAAAAAATCACTTACAATTTCTTTCTAATTCCTTAAGAATAAAAACATTTTTGGGTTATCTCAAGCTTTTATTGGTTGATAATAATGAAGTAAGGGGCTCCTTCAAGTTTAGCTTTTTGTAATATACTCTATTGTCATAGGCATTGCCTCTGCTGCCAAAAAATGTTCATAGTCTCGACAGGGTTTCCTTTCAACCATTAACCATTTCATTGTCCCATCCAACTAAGATTATGATTCTTTAAAATTAAATTCATAAGATATATTATCTCATGTTTTTTTGTCTTTTACTTATCTTTTAGTTTAAGAGCCATTGTTCTAGTTTGATAGCCAATTAATAACAATGCCATTCACTAGTTGTAATTAAACTGAACATGTTGGCTTGTGATGAGACCCCTTGTCTTACTTTTATAAGCCATTACCCTGTTTTGGTATGCAGTGTTGGTAATGTCAGTTTTATTACTTCTTATGATCATGGTAAGCAGGCTCGTGATGAGACCTCTTATCTCTTAAATTTTTCCATATAATTTCTTAGAATTACATTCTAAAAAATCACAACCTAAATGGATGGGGTGAAATAGTTGTATCCTTAAGAATCAATGGATGACAATTTCCAGAGTTTTCTGAGTGCTAAAGCTTGAAAAAGTCTTTACTTTTTAAAGATAACCTTTCTCTGCTTAATAAACTTATAATGATTTACATTTTCCTCAACGTTTCAAAAGATCATGTAAATGTTTTAAACAGCTTTTCAAAGTTTAACATTTTATTTTAAACTATCCAAAACTATAATCATTTCCCTAAAAATTCTTATTTACAAAAAATAAGTATTTATAATATTCTTCCTAAACATTTTCCAATAGTAAAAAGTCAATTAGAGACTTATTAACAACCTTTATTTACAAAACAAACAAAAATTGCAGAAAGGAATATGTACAAGTAAGAAGGGGTTACCTTCTTATGAAAAGAATTTCTTTAAGACAAGCCCATTTATAGGAAGAGATTCTCTCTTACCTATTAAATCTTGGAGTATGAATGTATATGAGCCTATCTTTTCAGCAATCTGAAATGGTCCAAGCCACATTTTCTGAAATTTGGTATGCTTACATTTTTCTTCATGTGCTTTATCCCATTTCAGAACAAGATCACCAATTGACAAATTTTTTGAGCCGGTGGAACTTGAATCAAAAGAAGATTTAACAAGCTGTTGATGTTTTTCATGAATACCTTTTGCTTTCTCTCTATCTTCTTCTAATTTAAGGATTTGATCAAATCTCAACTGAATAGATGAGGAAGGATTTTCTTCAATAAATTGCATTAGGGCTAATGATGGGAGAGCTAGATTTGATAGTATCACAGCTTCTTTTCCGTAAACTAAATTGAAAGGTGAAGTTCCTATTGAAGCTTTATGAGTAATACGATTAGCCCATAATGCAAAGATTAAAGACTTGTGCCAATTCTTTTGATTTTGATCAATGGTCCTTTTAATGATTTTGATGAGATTTTTATTAGTAGATTCAGCTAAACCATTACCTTGTGGATAATAATTAGCTGAATATTTCAATTTAAAACCTCTTTTGATTGCAAATTCCATTATACTATTCCCAGAAAAATAAGATGCATTTTCAAAGACAAGAGTGTTAGGTACTCCAAACCTGGTAATGATGAATTGATCTATGAAATCAATAATCACATCAGAATTGGCTACCTTTAGAGGAATTTCTTCTACCCATTTTGTAAAATAATCTGTTGTTGTAAGGATGTATTTGTGCTGTTTGGAAAAGTGAGGTACTATCTCACCAATGATGTCAAGCCCCCATTGCTCAAATGGTTGCTTAATATTTACTAGTTGCAAAGGAAAATTTGGCTTCCTTTGTCTTCCACTAGTAGTTTGACAAATTTTTCACTTCCTCACATAATCATGTGTATCTTTGAAAAGGGTGGGCCAATAATATCCAGCATGGATGATTTTTTGAGCTGTGGTATCACCTCCAAAATGACCACCTATTGGTCCATCATGTAATTCCTGCAATACCTTTTTTGCTTCAGTCTTTTCAAGACATCTTAATAGGATTGAATCATAATTCTTTCTGAATAACACATCATCAATGATTTCATATTTAGTAGCCTTTAATCTTAAAGCACGTTTATTCTTATAGCTAAAATTAGAAGGAGCATACCCATTTTTCAAGTAAAAGATCAAATCAGCATACTGTGATTCAGAATCTGTAACACTTATCTGACTTACTTGAACAACATTGTCTGGATCTTGATTTTTTGGTATGTTGTGAGCTCCTGCTAATAATCTGCAAAAACCTTGACCTCTAACAAACTTGGCTGTCTTAATATCAATATCATATTCTTGCAAAGTTGTCACCCAATTAGCCCTTTTTTCTCCTACTTCCTTTTGAATTAATAATTGTCTCACTGCAGAGAATGGGACAATAATTGTTGTGTGTGTTTTTAGGAGAAAAGGTCTAAAATGTTTGATTGACTTAAACACAGCGAAGGCTTGTTTTTCTACATCGGAATAATTCATCTCAGCTCCTTGTAGATTCGAGCTGAAGAAAGAAATGGGTGCTTCCATTTGTTGATCATTGAGCTGTGTTAAAACAACAGCATAGGATGTTTTGGTTGCCAAAGTATACAGAATAATTTTTTTAGAAAAATCAGGAGTATTCAATGCAGGTGCATTAATGATTGCATGTTTTATTACATCAAAGGCTTCTTTCTCTTTATACCCCCATTTGAATACTGAATTTTTCTTAATCATATTCTGCATAGGTAAAACAATTTGAGAAAAATTTGGAATGAATCTTTTTACAAAATTAATCTACCCTAAAAATGATTGCATGGATTTTTTGTTATGAGGTAAAGAAATATCTGAAATTTCTTTAACTCTGTCAGGATCGATAGATATACCATCTTTTGACACAACAAACCCTAATAGTTTTCCTTCATTGAGAGCAAAGAAGGATTTCTTTGGGTTTAAAGAAATTCCAAGCCTTCTACATCTTTCAAATATTTATTTTAGATCATGTAGATGATTGGATCTCTTATTTGAATATACTCTTATGTCATCAAGATAAATAAAAACTGATCTATTAATCAGACCCTTAAATTCTATGTCCATGGCTCTATGGAAAGTAGCTCCTACATTTACTAAACCAAAAGGCATTTTCTGTTAAGCATAGGTTCCCCATTTGATTCTGAAAGTGGTTTTCAGCCTATCATCTGGATGTACTAATATTTGGTTATAGCCTGAAAATCCATCAAGGAAGGACATGAGTTCAGAACCAGCTACCTTTTGGAGTATTTGCTCCATGGTTGGAAATGGAAAATTATCCTTTTGGCATGCTTTGTTTAAATTTCTAAAATCAATGCAGATTCTAATATTACCATTTTTCTTCCTGAAAGGTACCATATTGGAAACCCAATTGGAATGCCTTACAGGAAAAATGATTTTGGCTTTCAAAAGTTTGTTGAGTTCTGCCTTGATTTGATCTTCAAGATTTGGATGATTTTTTCTTAACTTCTGTTGAACAAGTTTAACAGCAGACAACATTGGAATTGTATGTTGAATCACAAAAGTATCATAAGTCTTTAAGTCTTCATAATTCCAAGCAAAGACATTTTTATACCTATTCAGAAGTTTGATGAAGGCATTCCTTTCCTCTGGAGTTAAATTGAGTCCTAGGTTAACATTTTGAGGTTTAGATTCGGAGCCAAGATTTACTAATTCAAACTTCAAAGTTGAACTTTGAAGTTTAGCATTAGTAACTTTCTTGAATCTGTCTTTAATATCATATAGATCCTCAAGTTTAACAACAGATTTAGGAATAGGATTTTCATTAATTTTTGAAATAATTTTCTAATCATGATCGTCTTCATCAATAATTTGTTCATCATAGGATTTCTCCGAAGTCCAGAAATTCAATATGTCCTCATCATGGTAGAATACTCTCCAGTTCATGATATTATCAGGAACAGATGGGCGAAAAATCAATTCTACTAAAAATCTATCAGGACTACAATCTTCAGCAGGGAGGAGTTTGGATGAAACATTAGCCAACAAATCAGCTGATGTGTTTTGATTTCTAGGAATAGAAGAAATATTAAATGCTAGAAATTGAGTGGTAAGGTATTGTACTAGGGTTTGATAATGCTTGAGATGACCTGAAAGACAATGGATGGTATTCATTACCTGTCTTATGACAATTTCAGAATCTCCATATACTTTCAAGTATTTGACATCTAACCCTATGGCTTTATAAAGTCCTTGGATCAAGGCTTCATATTCTGCAGTATTGTTTGTGCACTCAAACTCTAGTCTACATGACAACATAGTTTTCTCTCCATTTGGATCAATTAAAATGCATCCTGCTCCTACTCCATCACTATATTTTGATCCATCGAAATATAATGACCAAAATAAAGATTTATCTACAGGTTTATCTACAGATGTATCAGAAACATTAACAATTCTAGAAGAATCAGATTGTGAAAAATTTTCAATTTTCGAAATAAAAGTATTTACAGAAAAGGGTGATTGTGGTGCAGTGAAATTCCCAAGGAATGACTCAGCAGAATAACCTCCAAGGATATTGTTATTGAAAGCTACATGTTCATTTGGTTGCTCAAATTTAGTTACAGTATGCACCATGTGTTTTTCTCGCTCAACTTTGATTTGATTTGGTTTCCCTTTGTAGGGAAGCCACATATGTGAATAATCAGTTGTGATATAACCATTAAGATTTGCAGACCAATCCCTGCTTAAGACTAATCCATAGAATTTAGGAATATCTGCAACCAGAATATCAATTCTTTGGACAATCCTAGGATCAGAAGCTAGTCTAATGGTAACTGAATTGATTTCTCCTACAACTTCAACTTTAGAGCAATCCAATTGTACAATGTGAACTGCAGACTTTTTTGGTTCAATATTCAATTTCGCACAGACTGAAGTAGGCATTATATTAGAAGATGCTCCAGAATCTATCAAACAATAATGTAAATTCTTGTTGTAGATTTCATAATTCAAAAGAAAAGAAGGTGTCTGAGAATTTGACCTTTCTCCAATAAGAACAGTATCAATGGCATCTACTTTATCTGGTGGCTTACCAATCCCTTTAGCTGCTTTGGAAACTACACCACTTGGTACAGGAGCAATAAGTGTTGCATTCAATTCTTTCAATAGTAGCTTCTGTTGATATTTAAGTTTGCTGAGTTCATGTAAGGAAATGTTCGCTCTGGTTTTCTTCATGTCTTCAACAATGTTATAATCCATAGGATCTGATACCACCAAAGTCTTAGATGTTGATGTAGGAGGATTAGAAGATTATGGCTGATTTTGAGTGGGTAAGGGAGAATTTTTCTTTACAGGAGATTTGTCTTTGGTACTTGGAGTTGTAGTTTTCTTCTTAGGAGCATATTGGGCAGGTTTTGCTGCAGTTTTACTCCTTGTACTTACAGGCATAGCTTCTTGTTCTATTTCATTGTCCAAGTTAGGGAGAATGAAATCCCACATTCCATGTAATTCATTTATTTCCTCTTTCTCTTCTTCATCATCTGATACTAGAGGAGTATCTTCTTCTTCTTCTTCTTCTGATTCAACATTGGAATTGAATTGGGAGGTTTAGATTCAGCTTGATTTCTCTTGAAATTTCTGAATGGTCTCTTTGTAGAAGTCTCTGCTACTTTCTTTTTAATCTCAACCATCTCATTAGACATGGTTTTAAGAACTTTCTGTAAGCCTTCCATGTCACATGGATCTCTTGGTGTCTTTTTCTTTGAATCATCCTTAAAAGTGACTTTCTTTGATTTTCTTTCCTCAATAGAATTTTTCTTATCTAGAGCAATCATTCATTTTTCAACTGAAATAGCTTCTTTCATATTCTCAGCTAAAGTAGGTTTTGCAGCTCTATCTACAAAAATTGCTATGTTTGAGGGCAAAGCATTAATATACCATTCACTTATAACCTACTCACTAGGTTTAGATGTTTTAGGGATCTTATTCAAGAGTTTATTAAATCGAAAATAATAATCTTTGATGGGTTCTTTAGGTTGTCTTTAAATTGGAGAGATCATTAATTAGGGTAGCTATTGATCTATCATCTCCATATTTGGTTAAAAATTTCTCTTCGAACATATCCCAACTTGTAATAGAATCTAAAGGTAAGGAAAAGTACCAAGATCCTGTTGTCCCTTGCAAAGTATAAGGAAATAGCCTAACTACAACATCTTCATGATCTAGTGCATTCAAATCTACAGCAAGCAGAAATTTATTGATGTGTTCTTCCACTTGTATACCAATATCTGGACTAAATTTTGGCAGCCATTTTTCAGGATGATCAGGTAGATCATGTAAAGGTGCATCCATATTAACAGCTCCCGGTCTAGTCCATGGTCTCTGTGCCATTGTTGTAATAACTGTCGAAGAACTAGAAGAGACAGTTGTTGTCTGAGCAGATGATATTGTAACAGTTAATGTTTGGGTAGCAGATGTTTGAATAGTTGATGTTGAGACAACTGTACTTTGGGAAACATATGATTGAATTTGTGATGAATAACTAATATCTAATTCCAATGGGATTTTCCTTGTTTTAACTCTACTAGGTATAGGAAATTCCTTTGGAGGAATACCAAGTTTTTCACTCTGTGACCTAGTGAGTGATCTAGAAGAAACAAATTGTGAAGTAACACTACCTTCAGATGTTTCAAATTCTTCTAATGAAAATGAGAACCCTTGAAGTTTATGAACTAAAGCTTCAACTTCAGGAGACTCAGGAGGTTGATTATCTGATTGATTTGAGACATTGGTAGTGGGTGTTTGAATATATCTATCAATTTCTTCCTTGGTGATTTGAGAAATTGGAGAGGATGGTGAGGGTGAATTGCTCTTAGAATGGCCTGCAGATTCGAATTTATCTGCCATTCATAGCTCATGCCCTCCTTCTAGCGCCAAAAATGTTGAAGCCTCGAAAATCGCTACTTCAAACATTGGGGATAACCACCCGGTCGGGACCTTAGGACAGCTCCTTTTCCATTTGGTGTGGTGGCTCTGACTGGATTGATAGGACCAGTTTCCTAATAACTTAAATGGGTTGGTGATGGAATTATTGGATGAATAAAAAAAATGGGACTAAAATTACTGAAAATAATCTATCTAATTTAATATATAACTAATAAATAATTCGAACACTTAACCCGAGTATCAAATATGAATACAACTTTAAAATTGTTTCAATTAAACCAATAACCATGAAAATGTATTATAATTTAATTGAAATATGCAGTATCAAATAATGATAACTCTATTTAAGAAATTAAATAGAGTTATAATAGCACATTGTACTCATCATTTTATATATCATTTATATATGCTATGAAAGATGAAATATTTCTACACACTCATAAATGATATGTATAAAGAAATATTATAAAACAAGTACATATAAATGATAGCAAATTTTAAAGAGAATATCTCATAAAATAAGAAAATTAACAGTGAATAGATAGAAATACCATATCCATCTTGATACTTTTTTGATGCAATTCGATATCCAAATCCAGCAACTTCAATGTAAAACAGACTCCAAGATACAAAAATGCAATTCTTAAAGGCAATTTTCCATAGAACCACCAGATGTGATCCTTTATAAAAATATAAGAGTCAATGGAGTACAGAAATGTAATCTCCAAGTCAAAATATTACAAATTCAAGACCCCTTTCTAAATGCATGAAAGGGGTTTAAATAGGTACTTAACTAAAAAAAATAACTAAAACTATTCCTACAATCTATCTCATCGAAAATCTCTGAACAGAATTGCTATATTGAAGTGAAACCGGCTCATTGACAATCTCCTACGTTCAGTGTGCCCAGGTGGAAAATCTTGAGCATATCTTGGACTTCTGTTGGATGACTTAGCTTTGAATGTAACTGCCCAGTATACGTAGCATTAGAGAATTCAGGAATGATACAATTGATAGCATTTGAAACTAATTTGATGGCCATTTGTTGAATGTGTGGCTTGATTAGATAAGTCCACATGAGATCCCATGAAATTCCTTGAGGTTTGCTAATCTGTTGATTTTTATTGATTATCTCTTCCTTCCACCTGGAATCAGCTTATTTTACTTTTAGTAAATTTCCTAGGGTACAATCTGAGATCAAATTACTGGCATACAAACTGTCATTGATCAACTGTGTAATATTATTCATCATGATTTTTTCTCTTGATGTGGCTCTTTTTGCTTTCATCAGCTGCTCTTCCCATTCCATAAATAAAATTTCCTTGTTTTTCTCCTCAATTCTAGGAAGATTAGCTTTTCTTCCTAGTTCTGTATCTTGCCACACAATGAACTCAGATATTTTGTCATCAACATCATCAATTTCTTGCCTGAGAGTAACAGTTTTATCTATCAAATATGATGTGATTTCGCACAAGGGCTCGGCTTGTGCCAACTTTAGACAAAATTCATTTAACTACTGAGATAGCAGTTTGTATGTTTCGAGAGCTTCAGTTTTGAACTGATCTAATTTAGGGTAATCCTTGAACTTATCTAATGCTTATTGGAATTTTTTCTCTTGTTCAATTTATGCATTTTTCTCATTTTGCAGAAGATTTTGTAACTTTTCTATCTCTTGACTCAAATGTTGCTGTTTGTTCAAGGCTTGTTCATCAATCTTCTTCTCTTCAATACTAAGCTGCTCTTCCAGCTATTTATATTTGAGCCCCTCATCTTGCAATTGTTTTTCCAACTAAACAAGCTTTTGTTGATTCTCTGTGGCCTGTTCCTCCAGCATGGCTATCTGTAAGTCTTTTTGTTTTATCAACTGGGAGACTTCAGAAGCTTTGTCTATAGTTGCAGCACTATAGGCACCTGCGTATTGAGATAACTTGGTGAGATCCTCTCACGGATTCACCTCGGCATTTTTATAAACAATATTCATAAATTCCATTTGTGATGTTGCAAGTGGATCCTAGTCAGTTCTTCTCCTCTTCATTTGCTTTCTAACAACAACCCTATGCTTAGGACTGTAAAATATGTCTAAAGGAGGAATTTCTTCCACTTTCAACATAATTTCACCTGTAGGATGTTCAGGAATAACTTCCATATCTTGATCTTCCAGTTCTTTAACTTGAGGATTATTTTGTTGTCCTATTTGCTGGGAAAATTGCTCATGTTGGCTCAGCAAATGGGGAGAAACTATAAGTTCAGCAGAATTTACCACATTCTCAGTGGTTTTCTCTCTTTCAAGTTGAGAATCTGGTTTATTGCTCATATCTCCTTTTCCTTCTTGTACAATAGCCTTACTGCTTGTATCTTCCTTCTCAGTACGCACAATGGTCTCAATACCTGTGATTTCCTTTTCTGTTTGAGCTGAAGATTGTTGATCAGTATGTACATCAAGTTTAGCAGCTATTTCTTTCTTCTCAGTATCAGCTTTGCTGCTAATATCTTCTTTCTGCATAACAGGATTAGTTCATGTTACTTCTTTATGTGCCTATATAATGACCTTGCTGGTAGATGTTTGTTTTACTACTTTGCCAGATGTATCCTCTTTTCCTTTCTGCTGTGACTCAGCCTCTTGCATGGGAACTCTTAATTGATCTAGAGGAGCTTTGAGTAATCTCTGGCTTCTAAATAACATAAACTTATTCACCTCCTCAGTCTAAAATTTAGACTTGGCTAAATCATAGACTTGGGATAAATTATCAGCAGAAACAAACAAATCATCAAACTCATCTGGTTCATGCTCAAATCGAGCGATTGAAACTGAAGTGGTGAAATCATACGCCACATTCTTTGGGTCATATTTCCTTCCTGGGACTATAGAGAGCTTGATATTGGCTATCTTGCCAACTTCTTTCTGAGCATGAACAAAATTATTGAGAGTATAATCTCCACATTTAAAAGGAAAAGTAGGCCACATTAGCTTCTTGTTATTCTTCAAAGGCCTGGACATGCCTTCTATTGTTAGCTGATATGAAATTTCCTGTGCCAACATTTTATCTGGAACATACAAAGGAATAATGTGGGGTTCTACAATACTCCAAAAAACTCTGATATACATGAATTTTTCTTCTCCGAACCAATCCCCAATCGAGGATAAATCAACTTTAGCTTTTTCAGAAAGTCTAGGAGGGAATCGATTGAAAATGGTTTGAAAAACAGGGATAAAGAAACCGTGACAGATTCTATAAACATGGTTTTTGAAATGAACCTTCCACAGGAATTTGTGATATATATGAATAGGAGCAGGGTCTTTAGGGGTCCATTTCCATCCTAACATGGGAAATTCAGAAATGAAGCATAGGGCATCTAGAATATAAGCACAAAAGTAAAAAGGAGTAGTATTTCCTGTGTTTTTGTCCTTCCTATACTCAAGAATCCTATTGGCTATCTTATCAGAAAGAATGATAGCCCAGTCCATTATTTCGGAATTTACAGCAGAATGGATTAAAGGTACCATTTGTATAGAGAACCTAGCTGAATTGTCATTTCTGAATAATCTGCACATCATTGCTATGGTGTAACAGTATGGAGGCGAAAGGGATTCCACTTAATACATACCTGATGCCTCGTTTTTGTGCTTTTCGGGAGCCCTCCTCCAATCTTTGATTGGCTCTGATTGATTTGCATTGTTTGCAAGAAATTCCTTGATGAAGGCTTTGTTGTAGATTTTCTGCGAGTTTGGAAGGTGATACATTGCTTTAATGTCTTCTGCTTTAAATGACCCAAATGTTGTTCCAGAAGCTGAAAAAAACATCCTGTTCTGGATGGTCACATTGTCAATTACCCACCGAATCACATCATAGTATGGGAAAATGTTCGCCCGAGCTGCAATTTGATGAATGAATGAATTCGCTAATGCTCTAAGAGGAGTCTCAAAATCATAGTCTGACTCGTCTTCATCAGGAACTGTCGCCTTGGCCTCAACAACTTTAGGGGTTTCCTTTTTCGCTGTGCTATATACATTTTCCCAAGTCATCTTACCAAGTCCCTGGCATGAGGTGTCTGTAACCAGCTTAAGCTTCGCTGGTTTCTCTTTAGGTACCATGGTGAAAATAGGGGTCTTAGCAGCAATAGCGATCTTTGCTTTCTAGGATCTCTTAGACATTTCGTTGTCTGGAAATGTTTCTCTTGCTCGGCAAATGAAAGGATTGGACGTTCTTTGGTTCTGCAAAAGATAAAAAAACTCAGTCGTGGTGAAAACGCAGATGAGGAGAACAATTGTATAATCAATCTATTCATTGATTTTCATTTATTATATCCATGATTAAAACTTAAATGCTCTCCAAAGAGTCACACTCAACGCATTTGAAATAGAATCAATAATCATTATTCATTTGATTTTCTATTAATAACAAACGTACAATCAGAGATCGGTGTTTTCTGAAATGAAAATGTAAAACTTTCCCTTTGAATCATGCGATTGCGATGAATAAATAGCATATGCGCAAAATTTAAAATATGAAGCTTAAGTATTAATCACATCGGAAATTTTCAAAAGGGATAACAAATAAGATTTCATGATTTTCTCTGATTTTCGATTGTGATGATATATATCGCATCGGCTCTTTTCAAAAGAAATGAGTTACAAACGATGTTAGTCATTTTTGCGATTGCGATTACAATGGGGCCCATCACATTGGAGATTATAATATCATGAGTGAATATTGCTTGTTTCTCTGAAATGCGATTGTGATTGATCACATTGCATCGGAGCTGCACCATTGATCAAATAAAGAGATTGCATTTGTGATTTGCGATGGCGGTGGGCCCATCGCATCAGATATTTATAAAACAAGTGCATTCTATACTGCTCTTCCGAAATGCGATTATGATCAATCGCATCACATCAAAACCAATATGAAAGTTTAAAACCTTTGTGATTTGCGATTGTGATTGGTTCAATCACATCGGAGTTTTTTGAAAAACAAATATACAACTTATGATATTTCCGATTTCCGATTGTGATTACTGTACATCGGACTTTTTCCATTTAAATACCTTTATGTAATAAAGTATTTATATTTCATTGTATCAGAAATTTTCAAAATTGTATTTGTTTATACAAACTTGCTAATAAAGATAAGCAATATGTCTTTCAAACAATGAACACTTATTTCTAATTCAAAAATTATCGGATTGCTTCTAAGTCTTTTATTTCTATCTAAAAAGAAAGAGGGAACCTATTTCTAAATGAAATTTATTCTAAAAATTTAGAAATGGGGAGGGTTGTTGTACAGTACAACACTAAGAAGGTTCAGAAGTTGAAATTTATGAGTGCGAAGCTGAAATCTTGAGGATCATTGTCACAAAATTTCAGAGCTTGGTTCGCAATATTTTCAAAGATATGATGTGTGGAAACTAGGGCTTTTTGCAGTGTCCTCAATTTAACCTAAACATTCATCATGGAATTTTCCTTATAATTTGTTTTCTACGAAGGTTCAGAAGCTTAAATTTTTAGAGCGCGAAGCTAAAATCCTGAGGAAACTTTTCACAAAATTTCAGAGCTTGGTTCGCAATATTTTCAGAGATATGATCTGTGGAAGTTAGGTCTTTGTCAGGCTCCTGAATTTCATCTCAAAGAGGTGATCATGGGAAAATATTCATAACTCTCTCTCTGAGCATCGGATTGGAATTCTGTAAAAAGTGGCTGAAAGTAAACGGATTGTAGTTTCTTGTCTATTAATTTCAGGGCCAAAGGAGCAATTTATTTTACCAAGTTGGATCTCCGTTCAGTATATCGTCAAATTAGAATGAAGACTAAAGATATTCTGAAAATGGAATTTCGAACTCATGAGGGTCATTATGAATTTTTGGTCATGCCTTTTGGCCTTACCAATGCACCTTCTACATTTCAAGGGTTGATGAATTCCATTTTCAAACCCTTCCTTAGAAAATTTGTGCTAGTTTTTTTTGATGATATACTAATCTACAGCAGGTCTTGGAAGGATCATGTTGAACATGTTGACAGGGTGCTCAAACTATTGCAGGAGAAACAATTATATGCAAAAACATCCAAATCTTTCTTTGGAGTACAAGAGGTGGAATATCTGGGTCATATTGTATCTCACGAGGGTGTTAAGGTAGACCCTAACAAAATTAAAGCCATTAAGGAATGGAAAGTCCCCACAACCATAAAGCAATTGTGAGGATTTCTCGGGTTAACAAGGTATTATCGCAAGTTTGTTAAGAATTATGGGAGAATAGCAGCACCTCTAACAACATTATTGAAGAAAGATGCATTTTCATGGACTCCTGAAGCAACTAAGCCCTTTGAACATCTTAAAGAGGCAATGTGCCTAGCACCGGTCTTAGCTACGCCAGACTTCACAAAAACCTTTATTGTGGAATGTGATGCCTCAGGAAATGGAATTGGTGTGGTTTTAATGCAAGAAGGAAGACCTATTGCTTTTGAAAGTCGTCCAATCAAAGGAAAGTATTTACAGAAACCTATTTATGAGAATGAAATGTTAGCAATACTGCATGCACTAAAGAAATGGCGAAATTACCTAATGGGAAGACACTTCAAGGTAAAAACTGATCATGATAGTCTTAAACACTTTTTGGAACAAAGACTATCTTCAGAAGAGCAGCAAAAATGGGTCACAAAGATGTTGGGTTATGACATGGAAATAATCTACAAAAAAGGAAAGCTTAATGTTGTTGCAGATGCACTCTCAAGAAAGAATGAAGAGGTGGAAGCATTGCTTTGTGCCATTTCTATTATCCAAGCAGATTGGATAACTGAAGCAAGAGATGAATGGAAGAAGGACAAAGATGTATGGATACTCATTCAAAAGTTGCAGCAAGATCCTAGTACATCTGATACATTTAGTTGGAAAAATGATTCCTTATGGTACAAAGATCGCTTATATCTTTGTAAGAATTCCCAACTAAACAAAAGATTCTTCTGGAATTGCACACTTCTCCTTTAGGAGGACACTCAGGATTTTTAAAAACTTACCACAGGGTGAAGAAAGATTTTTTTTTGGATGGCCTTAAATCTGATATTCAAAAGTTTGTGGCGGAATGTTTGGTTTGCCAGCAGAATAAAGTGGAGACAATTAAGACCCCGGGACTTCTACAACCTTTATCCATTCCAAGTCAACGTTGAGAGGAGATTTCAATGGATTTTATCACAGGTTTACCTAAGTCCGAAGGAAAGAGTGTCATCATGGTGGTAGTTGATAGACTTACCAAGTATGCACACTTTTGTGCATTATCTCATCCATTTAAAGCAAGTATAGTTGATACTACATTTATGGACATAATTCAAAAGCTACATGGAAGCCCAAGGGTTATTGTGAGCGACAGAGATCCCATTTTTACTGGAAATTTTTGGACGGAGTTATTTTCTTGTTTGGGTACTCAATTAGCTCATAGCTCATCTTATCATCCTCAATCTGATGGTCAAACCGAGATAGTAAATAAATGTTTGGAAGGATATCTTCGTTGTTTTGTATCTGATAAACAAACACAATGGGTCAAGTGGTTACCTCTCGTTGAATGGTGGTATAACACTTCCTTCCATACCGCAACAAAAATGACCCCATTTATGGCACTTTATGGATATCATCCACCATCCATCACATCATCTTTAAGAGAAAATTCGAAGGTTCAAGCAGTGGAAGATCACATCGAGCATCAACAAGAAGTTCTCCAACTCTTAAAGGATAACCCGAATTTGGCACAAAATCGAATGAAACAACAGGCAGATCAACATCGCAGCGAGAGAAGTTTTGATGTAGGAGATTGGGTATTTTTACGGCTACAACCATACAAACAAATTTCCCTCAAGTAAGCTAAGAAGGATAATAAATTATCACCAAAGTACTATGGTCCTTACAAGGTGTTGCAAAAGATTGGTTCTATGGCATACAAATTGGAGCTTCCTGCTTCTTCGCGAGTACATCCAGTTTTCCATGTTTCATACTTAAAGAAGGTTATAGGTGAAAATCTTCCAGTTCAAACAATATTGCCAGAACTTGATGAGGAAGGAAAAATCATATTGGAACCTGAAGCGGTCACGGAAACAAGAACTCAACAACTACGAAATCGATCAATTTCAGAGTATCTCATCAAGTGGAAGAACTTACCCACTGAAGATTCTACATGGGAGGATGAGAATTTTATACAGAAGCACCCAGAGCTACTCAAGCATTGAGGACAACACTTTTTGAAGGAGAGGGGCATGTTAGGTCCCTATATTACTAGTATAGTCCCTTATTGTTGTTAGTGTAACCCCCTTATTGTTATTATTGTACCCTTGTAACCCCCATATTGTTATTATTGTGCCCTTAAATTATTATTATTAGGTCAGCTAGGATTACATTGTGGCCCCACTAGGATTACATTATGGCCCCATGGACTCCTATATATAGAAAGGAGGTTTTGTAAATTGTATCATCCAAGAATTGTTCATTTATGTAATGTATTGGAGGTTTCCCCTTCGAAGTGGCTTATTTCTAAGGTGTTGATATCTCTTTTCTTCTATTTTTGGAGCTGGTTTCACAACATGATACCAAAGAGAACCTCTTGTCCATGATCGACTAAGTATTCCTTTTTTGTAAGTAGGCAAAAAATAAAACTCCAAAGGTCCCAAAGATCAAAACATCATGTCTATTAATTTGAATTAGCCTTGACCAAGACTAACAACCATGTCATAATTTGCAATCAACTCACAATCATAGTCATACTAAAATTAGCACCCACTTGCACTCAAGTGCATATCAATTTCCTTGGCATATAATGTGTTAGTACAACCATCTAAAAACAATATTATTTATTCATGCAATCGTATATACACATACTCATATCATGCAATTAATCAAACATTCTAAAAACATGTATGCTAAATAAACTAAATAGATGATACAATCAAAATCATACCTCAATGTATCTCAGGGGATGTTATCACATATGCAACAGTCAATCCAGATTAGTATGATACAATATCACAAGTATATCCATTGATACCTGAATATCATAACCATAACCATCTACATAGGCCAATCCATATTAACATGATACATATAACATCAACATATTAGCTACAATGAATATAATCACCATACCTATGATTGTAATGCATATAGCAACAAGCTACTATCATTCATGACTATCTGACAAGTTTTCATATGACCACACTAATCAACTAACAACTATCATGCATGTAACCACAACATAAATATAATGCCATCCATGTACATAACCATAATGTTTATAGCAACCATTAACCAACATGCCTACATGTCCAAGCATACAAATTTGTATGATGATCTGCTATTACCCCAAGGTTTAAGGTTGTAACCTCACTCTAATGATCTGCATCTCTTGCTCCATATTGTCCAACATATCAGCATCATAACATACCAGCAGCATCATGATGACATAAACTGAATACAGTGACCGCATGCACGACAACATTAACCATGATAGTGCATGCATAAAAACATGCATTTAGCCCATCTAGTCCAAGTATTTAAACCATGCTTTGATACCAACTTGTAACCACCCCTCCCACATTTATCTAGTTTCACAGACCCTCCAAGGTAAACATGAGATGGAGAGCTACTATGACATTACCTAACCTACTAGATCCATTTAAGGAAGTGGGTTGATTCAGAGCGTGTGATCTCGGATTCTGAGCCACCTTTTCAGGCCTTCCTGTAGACCACTACCTAGAACTTCCTATAACTTCTCAGAATCAATAATGACATGGAAAAAATTCTAGACACACGTTTTAAGGAAAAACTTGACCTAGAATTCCTAGAACATGACAGGTGTTTCGTCAAACACATTGAAAACATATAAGATATAGGTCATGAATGCATAACTAGTCATAAAATTCTGAGATATATCTGAGAATCACCGAGAAGGCCATATTCCCTCTCCACATAGTTGCAATAAAACTTATTATTCCATTCATCCATCAATCGATTAATAGTTAAACAATTCATAACATGATTCATAGGAGATACACGTCACACAAAAACATATAATCAAAAATAAGCAGCATATAAACCATGGTATCTCAGCCATAATGTCACCAACACATTGCCAATAAATATACATGAATCGCAATAGAAGAATAGTTCTTATTAACGTAGGAAAATACCAACCAAGTCAGGTACTTCCATGTACCACCCAACCATAGATTGGGCTTAACCAAATTTCTATTTCAGCCAATCACCAACATGCCATATTCAAAGCATGAATGTGGGATATCATGGAATAAACCAAACAAAACCGAACCAGGGCTTCCATAGCCCTAACCATCTGAACCTTCAACCATTGATTCCACCTCACAATTGAACATCACTAACACCAACCAAATCGGTATCAACCCAAGTTTTCCAGGGCTCCAGAAACTAATAACTCAACCCACAACCTTCTATGGCACAGATCATTTGTCCAACGGGTATCCGTGACTAGTAACTCAAACCACCAAGGGCTCCATAGTGTTTCTCCAACCTAGGCTCCAGGACTAGTAACTCAACCCAAGTTTTTCCAGGGATTCTAAAGCATTTTTTCCAACCCGTGATCATAACTAATTACAAGCACCAACTAGAAAACAAATCAATAGAAAAAACCCACAACACCATGGCTATATAGGAAATGGAAAGGCTAGGCTAAAACCAATTTCAATCTAGGCAATCCTTCATGCCAATGAGAGATCATAACCAGAAAACCACATGCATCTACCATGCATGAAGGAAATCATACATGCAACCTGTTATCTACAAATCAATCTAGTTGTATTTGTTGATCCACCTATTCCCTTGCGCTTTCCTACTTTCCTTTTCCTTCTTTCTCCAATATAAGTGAATACTAGAGTGCTCCAAGAATGCTCTAAGAATACTCCAAGATTTCTCTAAGTGTGAAAGAGTGAGAGAGAGAGAGAGAGAGAATATAAGAGAGCTTCAAGCTAAAACTGAAAAAAGGTCTCAACTAAAAAAAGCCATGAATTGACCCTCATAATTATTTTTATGATTGAGGCCTTTATTTTCTTCATTTTCCTTCATTTTTCCTCTAACCTCCCTTGCATGCAAATTTGTGACCTTTCATCTCCCTTTTCTCCTATTTTCCTTTATTTTCATCAGTAAGATGTCAATTAATGCCACTTTTCCTTCGTCAATGCCTTTGCCAATTTCCTTACCCATAATAAACTAAAAGTGACACCCACTGTGAATTTTTTCCCAACATTCTGCTTGGAATACATGTCCCATAACCTTGGTCTTTATTTTTTTTACATAGAAAATCAACGAGGGGTTGTTACAAATAACATGTAATATAACTATATAACTATATATAACATAGTTATACCTATAATATCACACACACACACACACACACATATATATAACATTTAACATATTTTTATAGCTATTAAACATAATGTGCTCTTCACAATAACATAATATGGGTGATGCTCAACAACTTTTTAAGACTCAAGTTGATCTATAAACTATAATTTTCCTTAAAATTTCCACTACCAATATTTGTAGATTTATTTAATATAATGATATGACAACTATATATCTCTTAGTTCTTGCCCTTATAAAATTTATTAGTTGTGTAATGATTTTGTAATTTACACTTCCTATATTTTTATTAACTATAACACACACACACACACACAAGAACACACATATATTCAAGTTTTAACAATGCGTCATTGATACATACATCAAATCCATGATGAAAAGTGCTGTTAAAGTGAATACATAAGAATTTTGACTCTTTTCTAATTTCTACCATACTATTTCATTATGTAGTGTGTTGTACGAGAAACATGTTCTTCATGTGCTTACACCTAGTACATGTCTTGTGTCAAAGTCAAGCATTATAAGAACTTGTCTTATGGAGTATTTGGTTGGCATGAAAATTTATTAGTTTTGAAAATAGGTTTATTTCATTTTTTTACATATTTCTTCTCTATGAATAAAATGTATTTTTTATACATGGGAAAAATTGTAAGTTAGATTTGATCACATTTTTCAATTTTGCTTACATGGAACTCAATACTTTGGTTGAAAAATTATCAAAAGAGAGACTCTATTTAGTTTAGGACTTCATCCTAGATTATTCTAGTTGATTTTATAAATGGTTTTCTTGTCAAGTTTATTTCTATGTCAAGAATTTTTTTCTTGCATTAGTTTATATGTATTATATGTAATTTCAGATACATCTCCCATACGCCCCCCAACCGCAACCTACAGATGTATTGGAGGAGTTTTTATACATGGTCGAGCTAGATCATGTAGCCATACTAGAGTGTGTGTTCCACTCATAAATCCTCCCTCTAACACCAGTCAGAGTGTCATAGCTAGTTTTTATATCTCTCTTGATGATATTTTTACGGATAGTGGACCTTCTTCAGCTATTGCAGGTACACATCTTGCAATTTAAATCATATTTAAACTTTAAGTGTTTATGCCTTGAAATTATCTTTAATTTTTAAATCATCTCTAATTGATATGTTTTAATTTAATGTATATGCATTATGCTTCTAGTTTGTTATATGTATTAAATTATGTTTATGATTTTCAAACCCTCGGTAGGGTGAAGACGAGGATCAAAGTGTAGTGTTGATCCCTCCATGGAATGATTTTATAGACATTATCACAGTTGAGGATGTTAGGCCCCAACTGACATGGATCACATGAGATATATATAAAACATCTGCTATGTAGAAAATCTCTAACATAGCTCTGATACCATATAGAAATCACACCAATGGATTCAATCCAATCATGCAATGTACTAAAACAAGATACTAAATCCTTATACAATATGTTGAGCCTCAAAATTGTGCTTTCTTTCATCTCATTTTACCTCATTTTCCCTTGTCCATTGCTATCTTAGACCCAATTGATCAATGAATATAGTTAAAATTACTTCTAGAATGATTTACATGACTAACTTGCTAAGTTTTGTGATTTTTGCCATCAGAAGTATTTTTACCCCTGAATCTTAGCCGCAGACTGCAAGACATCCTGTAGCTAACCGGCGATTCCGCAACTGCCTCACGTTTGGTATGTTCCAGGTTGGCCTCTCAAGAAAACCGCACAGGGCATAATCCACGTCATGTCTACATGGTTCGTTGCTCATCATGAGGAAGAAACGAATCAAATATGAACAACACATTTAGGTGCTGCATTTATTAGGATCGTTCTACCCGTATGTCTTTTTCCTCTTCACGCAGCCACTTCAAGAGTCTTAATGTGATTCCGATAAGGGAAGACAGTGTTCCTAAATTGTTGTAAGTCTTGTTATGTGCATTTGCTATATAAACACTTGGGAAACCGAGAGCTAGGTTAGATTTTGATGTTAGATTTTATGCTAGATTTTGTTTAGATTCTGTGCTACACTTCTGAAGACGCAGAGTGCTATGTTCAAGTTCTTTCATCTTTAATGGAGCAGACAGTGTTGTTTTGAAAGCGTGATTTAATTTGGAGTTGAATTCCGTCAGGTGGTAGAGGGCCCCTGCCTCTTGCACGGATTTATTTGCGTAAATTAGATAAGTATTCTAGCTTCCTTTACGTTTTTTAATTTGAATTAGTAGTTGTTTTAATTAGCTACTATAGTTGTAATCATTCTAACTCTTCCACAAGAAGAAGCTCTTCCAAAAGATTATAATGATGAATGGGAAATGGCTATAGTATTGTAGGATTTAGTTGTAATTTTTGTTGTTCACTATCACAGTTACACTTGTTCTAATCACTCTTCCACAAGAAGAAACTCTTCCAATAAATTCTTAAGGAGTCCAAGACATGATCGTGATAATGAATGATTTAGTTGTGTGTTTGCACTAAGTACCATCTCTGTTCTTGCTCTTAAACGCTTGTCCAAAATATCATAATGATGAGTGGGATATGGATATGATATCTTAGTTTTTCATTGCTTTCAGTCCTTTCTGTTTGCATTTGCACTCAATTACACAGTCAGAATTGTTCTAACTCTTCCAAAAGAAGGAACTCTTCCAAAATATCAACAATGATGGACAAACAGACTGTATAATTTCATAGAATAATGCATGATAGTATAGTTAGGATACTCCGGAGTTTCATTGCACTTAATTCATGTTCATTTGTTTTGCTTTGGGTTTGATAATGACTTGTAGTTTAACATTGTTTTAGGCTAGTGACATTTTAGGTTTGGTTGTAGCTCAATTCATTGCATTTGCACTCCATATTCAGTTGACAGTCACTGCATACTAGATTACTTCAGTTGTTAAGATTAACAAAACAACCTTCATTATTCACAAACCTCTTCTTGTTCTAAAATTCATAATTGACTCATCACTACATGAACAGAAGACCATATCACTTTAAGGCCTGAAGTACTTCTGCAATTTCCTCATCATTTCATAAACAGAGCTCTCCCTCAAAAGACTATTTTGAAAAGAAATCAATAACTCTTGAGTAAAGGTTTTGTGACATTCAATTAAATTGTAGAATAGAGTTAGGAATTAGCTTTAGAGTAGAAAATATTATGATGATATCAATGTTTTACTCCAAACATACTTCAACAAATCTCTAATCAAGGACAAGGTGTTGCATCATTATAAGTTAGTTGTTTAAATTGTTTAGTTAGGAAGATTTGCATGTTTAGTTGATCATTTCTCAAGTTGAGTCTATGTTTTTAATCATTTCCTTAAAAGTCATTATCAAGCTTTGTTTTTGCTTAGTCATAGTTTAGATTTGATTCTACTTCAGTGTTTGCAATTGCATTTGTCATTTGTCATCAATCAATTAGGTCTCACTTTTTTTCTAATCATTAGCTTCCTTCTATCAGCTTTCTAGTCATCTTTCTTGTGAACATAAAAACACCAAAAGACCAAAAACATCATAAATCATCACAAAATACCAAAACCATCACAAAACACTACACACAACGCATTAGGAAACAAGCACCTAGGTACATACAGTACACTTCACTTCAGCAGTTTACCAACCCTGGTTGACAATTAAATGAGCTCAGTTTAGGAGACTAGATTGAGACCAAACATTTTGGCGTCGTTGCCGGGGAAGTGTAACTAGGTATCCTGATTTCCTACATCCACAAAAACAAAAACAAAAACAAAAACTTCAATCACCTACCACACCCACTATATCATGTGGTGCAGTAAGAGCCACACATCCACATCATGAATTCATATTTTTGCAGGTAGAAGAAGAGGTGACAAAGCAGGTTGAAGAAATGGATGGAGATGATGAAAATGAGGAAGATCCTTTTGGATTTCCCATTCAAGAAACTAATATCAACATTCAAATGAAGAACATCCATCCATCTGTGCTTCCTAACTTCAAAGGTATGAGATCAGAAGACCCGGAAACCTTTCTTTTTGAATTTGAAATAATTTGTAGATCATATGGATACTCATTGCAAATGCAAAAATTGAATTTGTTTCCGGAAACATTGAAGGATAGAGCCCTTAGATGGTTCATGACTTTAGGAACAAATTCTATAGGGACATGGGATGATATGAAAAGATTATTTTTGGAAAAATATAAAGGTTATTGCATGCACCATGACCTTAGAAATGAAGTCTTTAAGATGAACCAAAAAGAGGATGAAAGCCTAGAAGATTTAGTGGAGAGATTTATTTATAATATCAAAAGATCTAAATTGCATAATTTAGGATCAGATGCATTAAAAACTCTCCTACTAAATGCTATAAAGGATGAATGGATTGATCTTCTTAATATTGTGGGAAAAGGAGATGTCTATCGATTGTCATTTCAAGAAATTTGTGAACTATGCAAGAACATATCAAGAGGAAAAGAAAAGTGTGTAAGGTCCCCTCAAGATCCATTTGTGGCAAAAGTAAGTAAGTCGGCATCAAGATTGGTAAGTCAAACTGAACCTAACAATTTGCTAAACATTCTTGGTAATTTAAATGAACAAACTGACATGCTAAGAATGCAAAACAAGCAAAAAGTTGCTTCATTTATATTTTGCCCTAAATGTAGAAAGAAACATACTTTGCATGAATGTCCACTTGATAACATTAAAAGGTGTAAAATTTGTGCAGGATCACATACTACTGAAGATTGCCCATCATTACCAGGGTTGAAGGAAATTTACCAGAAGGATAATGGAGCAAATCAAGCACAAGAGAAACTTTGTTATGTAGCTCCAAGAGGACTATGGCAGCCTCATCAACCCAATATGATGCAATATCCTTATGCACAGTTTCAAGGTTATGCACAACAACCTCAAGGTAATTGGAGAACACCCTTGCCTTGGAAACCTTTTCCATCTCAATTCCAACCTCAAAACCAATCTTGGCAACAAAGTTGGCAAAGGCCCTATAAAGGAAATCCACCATATCCTCAATCTTTCCCTCTCTATCCTCAATACCATCATCAATGTTATTCATACCATTTGCCTCCACCAGAACATCAATATCACCCTCATTTGACCTCAATCCAACCTTTTCCATTACCATCCACACAAACACCCCAAAGATTCCCCACTCCACTACCTCCACTGTCTGAAATAGATATATTAAGAAGGGATAGGTATGAGTTGGAATTACTGAATAGACACATCAAAAATGAGAATGAAATTCTCAAGGATCAAGTCAAGCTCAAAACTGATATGAACTCAACCTTATCCCTCCATATAAACAAAGTGGAAAAGACCAATGAGAAGTTGAAGAAAAGGAACAAGAAGCTAATCAAGGCACTCACCAACCTAAGGTTCAAACTTGTTATCAGAAAACCCAGAAGATCTCTAGCTTCCAGACAAAGGAGAAGGAGAGGATTAGATGTTCTTGCAGAAGCCTCTGAGTTCATAGGATAATTTTCATGAGGACATGCAAGGAGTCAGCAGTGGGGGTATGTTGAGCCTCAAAATTGTGCTTTCTTTCATCTCATTTTACCTCATTTTCCCTTGTCCATTGCTATCTTAGACCCAATTGATCAATGAATATAGTTAAAATTACTTTTAGAATGATTTACATGACTGACTTGCTAAGTTTTGTGATTTTTTCCATTGTAAAGAATTTTGACCGGAACTAGCTGCAGAATGCAGACATTCCGTAGCTAACCGGCGATTCTGCAGTTGCCTTCACGTTTGAGTATGTTCCAGGTGGCCTCTCAAGGAAAACCACATATGGGCATAATCCATGTCATGTCTACATGGTTTGTTGCTCATCATGGAGGAAGAAACGAATTCTGGGTACGGTTTTGGAACGTGGGAACACATTTAGGAAAGCAGACTTCTATTAGGACTGTCTCAGTCCAGATGTCTTTTTCCTCTTCACGCAGCCACTTCAAGAGTCCTAATGTGATTCCGATAAGGAAAGACAGTGTTCCTGAAATTGTTGCAAGTCTTGTTATGTGCATTTGCTATATAAACACTTGGGAAACCGAGAGCTATGTTAGATTTTATGTTAGATTTGATGCTAGATTTTGCTTAGATTCTGTGTTACATTTCTGAAGACGCAGAGTGCTATGTTCAAGTTATTTCATCTTTAATGAAGCAGACAGTGTTGTTTTGAAAGCGTTGATTTAATTTGGAGTTGAATTCCATTAGGTGGTAGAGGGCCCCTGCCTCTTGCACGGATTTATTTGTGTAAATTAGATAAGTCTTCTAGCTGCCTTTGCGTTTTTGAATTTGAATTAGTAGTTGTTTTAATTAGCTACTGTAGTTATACTCATTCTAACTCTTCCACAAGAAGAAGCTCTTCCAAAAGATTATAATGATGAATGGGAAATGGCTATAGAATTGTAGGATTTAGTTGTAATTTTTGTTGTTCACTATCACAATTACACTTGTTCTAATCACTCTTCCACAAGAAGAAACTCTTCCAATAAATTCTTAAGGATTCCAAGACATGACCGTGATAATGAATGATTTAGTTGTGTGTTTGCACTAAGTACCATCTCTGTTCTTACTCTTAAACGCTTGTCCAAAATATCATAATGATGAGTGGGATATGGATATGATATCTTAGTTTTTGTTTTTCATAGCTTTCAGTCTTTTTACTTGCATTTGCACTCAATTACACAGTCAGAATTTTTCTAAAATCTCTTCCACAAGAAGGAAATCTTCCAAAATATCAACAATGATGGACAAACATACTATATAATTTCATAGAATAATGCATGATAGTATAGTTAGGATACTCCGGAGTTTCATTGCACTTAATTCATGTTCAGTTGTTTTTCTTTGGGTTTGATAATGACTTGTAGTTTAACATTGTTTTAGGCTAGTGACATTTTAGGTTTGGTTGTAGCTCAATTCATTGCATCTGCACTCCATATTCAGTTGTCAGTTATTGCATACTAGATAATTTACTTCAGTTGCTAAGATTAGCAAAACAGCCTTCATTATTCACAAACCTCTTCTTGTTCTAAAATTCATAATTGACTCATCACTACATGAACAGAAGACCATATCACTTTAAGGCCTGAAGTACTTCTGCAATTTCCTCATCATTTCATAAACAGAGCTCTCCCTCAAAAGACTATTTTGAAAAGAAATCAATAACTCTTGAGTAAAGGTTTTGTGACATTCAATTAAATTGCAGAATAGAGTTAGGAATTAGCTTTAGAGTAGAAAATCTTATGATGATATCAATGTTTTACTCCAAACATACTTCAACAAATCTCTAATCAAGGACAAGATGTTGCATCATTATAAGTTAGTTGTTTAAACTGTTTAGTTAGGAAAATTTGCATGCTTAGTTGACCATGTTTCAAGCTCTCTCTCAAATGCCTTTGATGAAAGAATTTGATAATTTTAGTTTTTGTTTTGAATCATTTGGTTAAAATTCATTATCAAGCTTTGTTTCTGATTGGTCATAGTTTAGATTTGATTCTGTTTTAAGTATTGCATTTGTATCAGTCATTTGTCATCAACCAATTAGGTTTCACTTTGTTTCTAATCATTAGCTTCCTTCCATCAGCTTTCTAGTCATCTTTCTTGTGAACATAAAACCACCAAAAGACCAAAAACATCATAAATCATCACAAAATACCAAAAACATCACAAAACACTACACACAACGCATTAGGAAACAAGCACCTAGGTACATACAGTACACTTCACTTCATCAGTTTACCAACCCTGGTTGACAATTAAATGAGCTCAGTTTAGGAGACTAGATTGAGACCAAACACAATATTTGTGGAATATATATCACGATTGCTCAATCACATGCAAGTAAGCGAAAGAAGTAAATCAATTGTGTAACACAAGATTTTCTTGGGGAAGAAACTGCTCAAAACCCCTCCATATTTATTGTATAATCAACCAAGGTATAATGAAACAATATAATGCATGTGTGCTCACCACAACCTCATACACTCTACCAATTGCATCACACTGATCTAGGAAAAACTGTACCAATACATAGCCAATTTCATACCCACCTTAAGCCTGCCTTGCTCACGCAATCCCTAGGCAAAATAACTCCTATTAAATAGGAATTCCAACCTTCCCTAACTGCGCAATCCATCATGGGCTTCCAGTGGCTTTATAACTGCACCCTGGCAGTTCACCAATAATACAATTGATAGTTTACTTACCGTTAACCTTTGTCTCAACTGAGTCATCATCAGAATTGACATGCACGCAGCTATTAATAGTGAATCATCAGTTACTTGGTAGATCACTACTTGTGAATTAAATCTATTTTAATTCACTTGCTCTTCCACTAGCTCATCATTCAATTAGAACTAGTTAAACTTATTTTAACTCAACTAATTTGAGTTAACTGATTGCACTCACACCACACTAGTGCTACAACTGCAACTAGACCCTGTAAATAATAGAATCACTCTACATTCATACCCTTTGATCCTCGACTCGAAATTCTTGATCTAACTAAGTCTATCACACTTAGTTAACTATTACAAGTTGTTATGAGATAAGATTACAATTTATTTTCCAAATTATTTAAAAATTGGTCGCCCACATTAGCACTAATGTGTCACTGAATTCCTCACTCATGTGTGACCTAGTATGTGGTGAATTTTCTTGTTGAATTTCAACATGCTATTTCACCTACTAGGTGTAGTTTGTCTTTGATGTTGGATAACATCAATAGGTTAATTGAGACATACCAAAGGGTGGACCCACAAAACCACCTCCTATATTCCATACATAGGATTATGAGGCTATACGTTAGAGACCCACATACTTGGAAGATGGTGAAAGACGCAACTAAGAACATTGAGGTTCGTGGGGATTTGTTTGACATCTTTCCGAACTGTCATGCTAGACATGATGGTTTAATTTTACTAAAATATATTAAGAATGTTGATGTGGCCTATTGAAATTCAACAAGAAAATGCACCACATACTAGTGTGGGATCCCAGGTCACACATGAGTGAGGGATTCTAGTGACACATTAGTGAGAATGTGGGCAACCAATTTTTAAATAAATTAGAAAATAAATTGTAATCTTATCTAATAACAACTTGTAATAGTTAACTAAGTGTGATAGAAGTAGTTAGCTCAAGAATTTTGAGTTGAGGGTCAAAGGATAGGCATGTAGAGTGATTCTATTATTTACAGGGTCCAGCTGCAGTTGTAGCACTAGTGTGGTGTGAGTGTGATCAGTTAACTCACATTAATTGAGTTAAAATCAATTTAACTAGTTCTAACTAATTGATGAGCTAGTGGAAGATCAAGTGAATTAAAATAGATTTAATTCACAAGTAGTGATCTACCAAGTGACTGATGATTCACTATTAATAGTTGCATGCATGTCAATTCTGATGGAGACCCGGTTGAGACAAAGGTTAAAGGAAAGTAAACTATTAGTTGTATTTTAAGCGAACTGCCCAGGTGCAGTTATAGGAATTATTTTTCCTAGGGATTGTGTGAGCAAGGCAGAGCAAAGGTGGGAAGGAAATTGGCTATGTGTTGGTCCATTTTTTCCTAGATCAATGTGAAGCAATCGGTAGATTGTATGAGGTTGTGGTGAGCACACATGCATTGTATTGTTTCAAGTTTCCTTGGTTGATTATACAATAAAGATAGAGGGGTTTTGAGTAGTTGTTTTCCCCAGGAAAATCTTGTGTTGTGTGATTGATTTCTTCTTTCTCTTACTTGCATGTGATTGATCCATCGTGATTTATATTCCAAAAATATTGTAGAAGGATTCAATATCTTGTAAGTACATTACATGATCGGATTGAATCCATTTGGTGTAATTTCTATATGGTATCAAAACTGTGTTAGATATTTTCTACATGGTATCAGAGTGTGAGGAATCACAATAGTGGAGAATAAATTGAGTTTGTGTTGAACAATATTCAAATTTGCAAATACTTTCTTTGGAGATAGAAGCGGATCAATATGTCTTTCAATGGCTTGAGACTCAAATATGCACTCGAGGGCACTTTGAATTATATCACATGGGAGGAAAGGATGGAGGAATTGTTGGATGACAATGGGTTGAAGGAATTCATAGATAATGATATCCCCAAGCTCGCAGCAGCAGATGTCCAACTTCTAGATGCATGGCAGAAGAAGGTAGCAAAGGCAAGGAGGATCTTGTTAGAGGGAGTTCGAGATCATATTGTCTCAAGTCTCCATGGAAAGGGAAATCCATATGCTATGTGGGAGGCCTTGACAGATCTATTGCAAAGAAGCAATGACCACAGAAAATTGGCTCTCAAGGAGAAGCTCAGGAAAATCAAAATGGAGAAGGGTGACACAATCCAGAAATACTTGACAAAGTTCACTCAATGTCAATATGACCTTGGAGGTGTTGGTATTATTATAGTTTATGATGAATTGGTGAGCCTAGCACTTCTAGGCCTTCCCAAGAGTTGGAATAGTTACCAGGTCTCTGTGAATGGGAGGGAGAAGCTACCAGATTGGGAGCAACTATGGTCAGATTTCGTACAAGAATATCTTCGTCGGAATACCAGGGATGGATCCTCATCCAAGACTCATGATGAGGAAAATTTTGCCTTGGATGGTAAGGCAAAGAAGAGGAAGGGGAAGAATCCCTATTCCAAATTTGAGACTGGGAAATAAGGAAAGAAGTGTGACATGTCAAAGGTGAAATTTTTTCATGATCATGGAAACTATGCCACAAATTTTGCACAAAAGAAGAACAACAACAAAAACGCTCTAAGAGATGCAGCAGGTGAAGCTTTGGCCTCATATTTTGAGTTGGAATTCTCTCTCATCGCATGCATGGCGTCAACTGTGATGAGATCTATGTGGTACTTGGATAGTGGAGAATCTTGCCACATGACGAGAAACAAGGAACTCTTTAGTAGCTTGGAGGGGAATGATCTTCATATGCACATCGATATGGGTGATGACGGGAGGTATAGTGCTACCGGGATTGGTACAGTTACTTTCCAGATACAGTCGGGTAAACCTTTCATAAAAAGAATTTAGTTTCAGTTGCTATGTTGGAGGATCTTGGATATGATGTCGTTTTCAGTGAAGGAAAGGCATTCCTTCATCACAAAGCCACAGGACAGGTAAAGAAGTTTGGGGTTTGTGTGAAGAACCTCTACAAACTTAACGTAGATGGTTGCACAACATTGAGCAGTAAAGCAGGGAAGGTGGTGAGCCAGGATACAGGTGAATTATGGCCCAGGAAATTGGGCCATCTACACCATAGTGCTTTGAGGATCATGCAGTCGATTACTATAGGTCTTCTAAAGGGTAATCTTGCGTAGATAGACACATGTAAGGGATGTACCATGGGGAAGTATACTAAAGCCAATTTTCATGAGAAGGAGAACTAAGAAATGTAAATCCTAGAGAGAGTTCACTCAGACGTGTGTGGACCATTCTCAACATCTTCCATAACAAAGCACAGGTATTATGTGATTTGTGTTGATGATTTTTCTAGAAAGTGTTGGATCTTCTTTCTGGAGAATAAATATCAGACGTTCTCCAAGTTTTGTGAGTTTAAAGCACTAGTAGAGAAAGATACAGGGAAGAAGGTGAAGGCTCTAAGGAGCGACAATGGTGGTGAGTATATCTCTAATGAATTCAAGAAATTTTGTGCCAAAGAAGGAATTCAGAGAGAATTGATTTCACCTCATAACCCACAATGGAATGGGGTTTCAGAAAGAAAGAATAGAACAATTACGGGAGCAGCACAAGCTATGTTACATGATAGGGACCTTCCATTTCATCTGTGGGTGAAGGCATGCAACACAGTGGTACTTGTGCAAAACCATAGCCCTCATCAGATACTTGGCATGAGTACACCAGAGGAGGATTTTTCAAGTAAGAAACTGGATGTTTCATACTTTAAAATTTTTGGCTCATATGTCTATTTCCATGTGACCAAAGATGCCAGGAAGAAGTTAAAACCAACAACAGAGTTTGGGATATTTGTGGGGTACATTGATACTCCCCATAACTATCGAGTGTATTTTATGGCTAACAGGATTACATTTGTCAGGAGAGATGTTAAATTTGATGAGGGGAAAGCCATGTGATTTTCACTTGAGAGGGAGCTTGACTTGCATGCAGATGAGGAACTCTTAGTTCCAAAGGATGAACCTCAGCATATGGAGCATCCTCAGGCATAGGATAATGGAGTGGAATAAACCACTCATGTAGAGCCATCCACCAGAAATGGTAGGAAGCGCACCAGAGAGTTTGAAAAATTGATGCTAGATGCAACAGAGCATGTAGGTGCACCTACATCACAGCACAGGTAGAGAAGGTCCCTAGACAGGTATACTGGATACATGGCTCTTATGAGCGAGTGTATTGTGACGGAACCATCCTTTTTTGAGGAAGTAGTGCAGCATCCAACATGGGTTGATGCCATGGTTGAGGAGTATGACTCCATTATCAAAAATAGTGTCTGGGAAGTGATCCCAAGACTAGTGGGGATGTCAGTGGTTGGATCCAGGTGGATCTACAAGGTGAGGCAAACAGCAGATGGGAGTGTGGAGAAATACAAGGCTAGATTTGTGGCCCGAGGATTCTCACAGGTGAAGGGGATTGACTATGAGGAGAACTTTTCACCAATTGCAAGGTACTCATCGATTAGATCCATCCTTGCACTCACAGCGAAGATGAGGTGGTAGATACGTCAGATTGATGTAAAGACAGCCTTTCTAAATGGATTTATTGTGGAAGAAGTGTACATTGAGCAGCCAAAAGGTTTTGAGACCTTTGATAGGGAGTCGCATGTGTGCAGACTCAAGAGAGTCGTTGTATGGGCTGAAGCAAGCACCTCGTGCTTGGTACACCAGGATTGACAACTATTTCACTGGGTTGGGCTTCACAAAGAGTGAAGCAAATGCGAACCCATATCATATTGTGGTTGATGGTAAGATTTTTATTATTTTACTTTATGTTGATGATATTATACTAACAGGTGATGAGAAACTCATAACTTCTTGAAAAGAGGATCTTGTAAGAGAGTTTGAGATGAACGACATGGGGCTCTTGCATTATTTCCTTGGCTTGGAAATATGGAAAAGAGATGGGGACCTATTTGTATCTCAGGGAAAGTATGCCAAGGAGATTATGAGGAAGTTCCACATGGAGGGCAGAAAACCCATGGAGACTCCTCTTGCAGATAACTAGAGGAAGGAGGATTCTACTTCAGGTGAGGTAGTGGATGCTATTGTTTACAGGCAGCTTGTGGGTTCACTTATGTATTTGGTGAACACATGACCAGGCATATGCTACGCAGTTAAACAGCTTAGTCAAGCTATGGTTAAGCCTACTAAGATATTTTGGAAGGAGGGGAAGCATGTGTTGAGATCTCTCAGGGGCACTACAGAGTATGGATTATGGTACAGACAGAAAGAGGAAGTGAAGCTTCAAGGCTTCACTGATGCAGATTGGGCAGGTAGTCCATCAGACAGGAAGAGCACATTAGGGGGCATATTCAACATAGGATCAGTAGTAGTTTATTGGTACAACAGGAAGCAGAGATCAGTTTCACTCAGTTCGGCTGAGGCAGAGTACATGGCAGCTAGTCAGACTGCATGTGAGGCCATCTAGATGAGGAAGATACTTGTTGGTTTGTTTTCTCATCAGATGGATCTGATGGTGATACATTGTGATAACCAGAGTTGCATAAAACTCTCGGTTAATCCAATATTCCATAACAAGTCCAAGCATCCAGTATCACCATCTCAAATATTTCATTCAGAGGAACTTTATGTTGTTGCAGTACATTCCCACGGAATATCAGGATGTAGATATATTGACGAAGGCGCTTGCAAAGAGAAAATTTGAATACCACAGAGGCAGGATTGGGGTAGCATGTAATCCATTTCCTGTTGAGAGGGAGTGTTGAAATTCAACAAGAAAATGCACCACATACTAGTGTGGGATCCCAGGTCACACATGAGTGAGGGATTCTAGTGACACATTAGTGAGAATGTGAGCAACCAATTTTTAAATATATTGGAAAATAAATTGTAATCTTATCTCATAACAACTTGTAATAGTTAACTAAGTGTGATAGAGTTAGTTAGCTCAAGAATTTTGATTTGAGATTCAAAGGATAGGCATGTAGAGTGATTCTATTATTTACAGGGTCCAGTTGCATTTGTAGCACTAGTGTGGTGTGAGTGTGATCATTTAACTCACATTAATTGAGTTAAAATCAATTTAACTAGTTCTAACTGATTGATGAGCTAGTGGAAAGTCAAGTGAATTAAAATAGATTTAATTCACAAGTAGTGATCTACCAAGTAACTGATGATTCGCTATAAATAGTTTCATGCATGTCAATTCTAATGGATACCCAGTTGAGACAAAGGTTAAAGGAAAGTAAACTATCAGTTGTATTTTTAGCGAACTTCCCAGGCGTAGTTATAAAACCACATGAAGCCCATGATGGATTTCACAGTCAAGGAAGGTTGGAATTCCTATTTAATAGGAATTATTTTTCCTAGGGATTGTGTGAGCAAGGTAGGCTGAAGGTGGGCAGGAAATTGGCTATGTATTGGTCCATTTTTTCTTAGATCAGTGTGAAGCAATTGGTAGAGTGTATGAGGTTGTGGCGAGCACGCATGCATTGTATTGTTTCATGATTTCTTGGTTGATTATACAATAAAGATAGAGGGGTTTTAAGCAGTTTCTTTCCCCCAGAAAATCGTGTGTTGTGCGATTGATTTACTTATTTCTCTTCTTTCATGTGATTGAGTGATCGTGATTTATATTCCGCAAATATTGTAGAAGGATTCAGTATCTTTTTTTAGTACATTGCATGATCATATTGAATCCATTGGTGTAATTTATATATGGTATCAGCGTTGTGTTAGAGATTTTCTACATGGACCCTTTCATTTATGATTGATTCATTGGAGCTTGGGGTGAGTTCCCCCACCATGACCATATCCCCATTCACTTTGAAATGTATAAAATCCATGTAGATTCAACTAATAATTTTAATATGCTAAAACATTATACTTGAATCTACTCTACCAATTGCGGAAACCAATTTAGATCTTGAAATCACAAAACATGGAAGAGAAAGAATTTCAATCGCACAACACACAAGTATTTCCTAGGGAAAGCCTTAGCTAAAAAGATAGCTATGTGTATATTGCATAAGTCAAAAAATATGTGAAGATTACAATTGTTTTCTCCAAGTTGAGAAACCTCTTCACTCTCTTTATTTGTCTCAATAATTCCTAGACAAGCCTAGTTCAACACTTAACCAATTTTTTTCCCTCCAGGATCCCTATTTCATTGCATTATTTCCTTGGGTAATTAGGCCCTATCAATTAGGGAAAAACCAATTTTTTTCCCTTTAGGATCCCTATTTCATTGCATTATTTCCTTGGGTAATTAGGCCCTATCAATTAGGGAAATTCCCAATCCATACAGAGGATTTCTAATCTTGAATTAGATGGAAATACCCATCAACCCCGCCAACGACAGAGGCTAAAGCCAAGGTAATTTTCCTGGCATTTTTGTCTCTTTTATTTAATTTTTTTTACAAAAAAAAATAAATGAATTTGAACAAAATAACTACTATAGAAAAACTACAAAATCAATCATGAAAACCACAAAACGCCACCAAGAAAACCCTTGAAAACACAAAAAATAATCTAGAAAACCACCAAGAAAACCCTTGAAGACCAAAAACAACCTAGAAAACCCTTGAAAAGCACCCCAAAAAACTATAATTTAGGTTTTAAATATTTTTTTTTAATTCATTGTATAAGTTATCAGCAATGGTAGCATTGTTATTAGAAATATTTTCTATGGTAAAAAATTTATTTTTTAATTATTGTAGGTTTTTTTTTTTTAAATTGGGAATTTAGGGAAATGAATTTTCAAAAAATAATGATTCTTTGTTAGTAAAATTCATTTTAAGTTTCGCATAAATTTGAAGAGAAATATGCCCAAAAAAAATTCAAAACAGAAAAAAATTAAACTATAACCAATAAATAAATAAATTGGGAGTTTTAGATTGACATAATGAATATGGTTGCTCATGGTGAACCTCTATTAAATCAAATAAGTATTATTTCATTTTTTAATTTAAATAAATTTATATTTTTAATATTTTTTTAATAATAAATATAGTAATTTGTTTTAAAAAATTAATTGTACCTAAATAAAATATTAATTAAAGTAAAAATGCAAAATAAAAATTATTATTTAATTAAATTTTATTAACCCCATATATATATATATATATATCTTTATGTTGTAGGCCATTTTGTCACATCTGGTCAATAGACCTTGTAATGGGATCAATCAACATCATTTTCCCCTTGTCATCATCATTACACAAAGCCCTCAGAATGTCTCTTTCATTCCCCGAAGTTTCTGCCTGAAACTGCATCATCCGAGCCAGTTTTGGGACCAACGCTCCATGGCCTCTTGTTGGAATATGTTCACCTATAAGTTACTCCATTGTGGCCTGTGTTGATCACCTACAGGTTGCTCCCATTTGCACCTGCGTTGGTTCTAGAAATTTGGGAAAAAGAGAGAGAATATTGAAGTCTCCATTTCTAGAAGCTTATAGGATCTGTTGTAACCATTTACCTCAGATAAAAATATTGAATCCTATCATATCATACCTTGGAGTTTCCATCCCTTCAATAGTGGATCTCAGTCCCTAGATTGGTAAAAGGATAACTCCCAACTTACCCCACTCCTCTATATATTTACAGCCTTCCATATTCAATGGGTTGGATTTTGGAGAGTGATTCTAGCCTATGTTGTTGTTGTGAGAGGCATCATTCCATGCATTTATAGCAATGGGAGGTGCACTTTGTGACAAGGAAAGGACAAGTCAACTTGGAGGAGCTCTTCTACAAGATCAACACCTATTTTTGGTTGTAACTCACTCCATTTCTATTAATTCAAAGATTTCTTTGTTTTCCTATATATTATGTTGTTATTTCATGCATTTCAATACTATGTTTATCTATTGAATAAAGTGATTAGATGATATTGCAAATATCCCGTAATTTCTTGGCTTGTGTTTTCCGACTGTGCAGGTTCTAATTTTGGCGATCGGAGCTAGGATTGGAGCATTCAAGCTAAAGGAGAGAAGCAAGTGACAGATTCTAGGTAGGCTTCATCTCGTCATATATTTACTTTAAGGAAAAAAATGGGTTCCTTGTCTCTCTATTGTTCTAGGTTAGGCCACCAGAGCTAGGGGAGATACTTTTGTCTGTAGTCGTAAATCCTACATAACAAATAAGTGACTCCACTAGGGAGAAGTGTATTCCCTTAGTGGTTTCTTTGTCCATTGTGTTTGTTTACCTCTCTGATAAACCTTTTTTTCCTTAGCTAGCCAAGAACAAACTTAGGAAGTGATTACATTGAGTCTCATCTGCAATTTTTGTGTTGGAATAGTCTATCCCTAGACCAACGCACCCATTGTTCCTTTGACAGAGTGTTGAACCCCACTTGGGCCCTCTCTGTATCTGCATTGCAAAGAACTGATGCCTCTTCTTCACCAACATTTTACCCCTATTTTTTCACAAAATTTTCTCTTGATTTTTATTGCCTCTTTGATCAGCCTACTTACTTTTGACCTTCCCTCAATCTTGAGTGTCTTGTGGTCTCTCTAAATTCTCCATTCAGTTTGCGTTTGTGTTTGATTTTTATTTGTTCTTATCATTAGGTTTCTTTCAAAACAATTTCATTTGGTTTTTTATTTCTTGTATGAATTGTTGTTCTAGTCCTCATTCTTAAAAGTGCATTTGAATCAGTTATTAAACTTTTGCATCTTAATTTTCCTCATTTCGAAAACTAAGTGTGTTGAAAAGAAAAAAAATTGCATTGAATTTATGGTTTTGTATGTGCATTGATATAGGAGCAGTTGAATTGAAAGGGAAATTTCATTTTTCATCTTTCTTGCTACATGTTGTATGTTGCATACAGATTGTTTCTTCCCTTACTTATCTATATTTTCGTTGAATGAGAAAGATTTATATTTTCTCATGCTAGATTTTCATTTTAGGATATTCATGTGACATTCGTGATCAACCCAAAACTGAAACTTAATCAAATATCAACCTAAAATTTACTGAATCAACCTAAGTAGAATTTGTAACATTAACACAAACATTTAGAGGTCTAGGCTAGAGACGTGTTTTGGCATCGTTAAACGTAGGATTTGTCGTTGTTCACCGGGATTACATCACAGGGGTGAAATATCGTTCCACGTATGTGAGTGTATAGGATTATTCTCCATGTACCTTTGGGTATATTATATAGTGCTCCACGAATGTAAATTATATGGGAATTCTATCAGCGAACGGTTGCGCATTAAAAAACACTACTACACACTACACTCGCACATACCATCGAGTATATTTTGGGAGTGCCCTATAGGTTTCTATCCATTCATAGGTAACCGAGTTTGTCTCCTTGTATACCATGATACAATGAAAATAGAATTCAGAGAGTTTGGTTGCCATACGTTAAGTCCTTGGTTCACCAAGGTGTATATTGCAGTTCACGGTTGCTTAGTAATCCTTTATTCCTAGATTGCTCTCTTTTTTATTTATTTGATTTTTTCATTAATAAAATTTATTGTCCAACATGGAACAAAAAGATCCCCCACTCTGTCATTCGCATAGAATGAAAAATATTCCTCCTCTTCCACCAGAGGCTATTATTCGTCATCATATTAAGCATAAGAAGATGCAAACTACTAAATCGGTAAATTCAGGAACTAATTCTAGCTCTCCTCCTTAATCTGATCAACCAGAATCATCTCTCCCTTTGTGTAATGAGTCTAATATTACATCTACTTTTGTCGGTGACACTGACATAATCGAAACTAAATCCCCTGAAACCTTACTACCTGAAGTTGTTGAGCCTGACTTTCCTGAGTCAAAAACTTTGTTACGTGAGGTTATCAAACCTGAGGAGCCTCGGCCATCATCATATGTTACTTCAAGTATTCCCTCTTCTCTTACTTTGTCTCAGAAAAAATTGACACCTATATATCTTGGTCTCGAAGGTAAACCAATTCCATTTGGACTTGTGAGTATAGAGGAGATCCCACAATACGAGCCTCGTCATTCTATGCCTACTCATCTGGAAGGACTTTTCCTTTATCCAACTTATCCTCTTCTTCCTCGTCCAACTCCTAAACAAACTCCTTTATGTAATTCTTTTGACTCACCCACAAATCTCAAGCAGAAATGATCTGGACTTATGCAAGAACGCAATAAAATATAGAAATAAACATAACGCATAGATGAAGTAGGAATAAAGCTTCATTTCATTAATATCAAATAACTGAAATATGCTTTTAAAGAGAGAATCCATACATGTAAAATAGATTATAGAGGAGAGGAATAACTTGTTTCTGAGTTTTGCTTACAGACATAATAAAAATAAACTAGCTCGGGTGATGGCATATTATCTCTAAAAAGTGATGTGGCAGATACATGCCTCTGAATTGTGTTACAATGAGGCTTGAAGGCCTATTTATTATTTAGAAACAATGGAAAACCCTAAACATCCAAAAACCTAACCCTAGGATATGAAGCACCAAAACTATGGGCCATGTTTGGGTAAATTGGTACATCAACTTTCTGGGCACATAACTTCGGCATATGATCTTTGTTTGACGTGCACAAAACCTTGTTAGAAAGATCTATCTGGGGAATACAACTTTTGAGTAATTAACATGGTTGAGAACCAATATTGGTCCAGGTTTTCCCAAAAAACATCGTTTAGTGCCTCAAAACTACTCCAAAAGTTTAGGACCTGAAAACTGCCAAAAATAGTAAATTGAGCTACAATTAATGAAAATGAAAAAACGAAAAGAAACAATGGTGGGGTTACAAGTGGAATAGGAAATTTTCCATCAATATTGACCTAGATTATGAAATCTACATAGGTTTTATTAACCATTACTGGATCCGATATGGATTCCCAACCTGTGTCAACCACTATGGTTGAGTCAGCAAATGTCGCTTCTTCATCTATGTTTGTGACATCACCAGAGGCACATTTATATGGTGGTATATCTATCCCATGTGGTTACTAGTGTTTATCTAGTACCTTCTCTGGTGTATCCTCCAGTTCATGGACTTCCCCTATGCCATCCATATCTGGAATATTGTCTTGCACTGCTCTCATAAGTGTCACTCATCCTACTCCTTGTCCTCCTCCTACACCTATAATTGAACAGCAGGTTGGACCTTATTTTAGTGGGAAAGGATATCTTCAATAGCCTAACTATCTGTTGGGTACCCTCATCATGGAGGGCAGTTTCCTCCATCATCCCCTCCTCATGTATCATGAGGGAAACCTGTTGTTAGTATACCTCAAATTGGTATTCAGCCTTATTATAGTCCTCCTTATCCTTGGATGGTTGCTAGTGTTTAGCAGCCTACTTTTCCCATTCAACTAGGTTCAATTGTGCCATCTTCGACTAGAGTTCCTATTTCTCAAACTATACCTTAACAAGCTCAAATACTTGTAAGTCAACATGTGTAGATTGTGATCGTATCTCGACATGTTACTTCAATATCTGGTACCTTTCAGGTCCCACTTACTTAGCTTTTACAAGTTCCCTTACAATATCAATTGCTTGCACAAAGTATCCATCAAATTTGAATAGGAGAGACACTTCATAGTATGATATAGACTCAATCGAACCCACCTTATCATGGGACAATGCAAACTCCCATTGGGCAACTTTATATACCGTATCAAGGTATTCCTCAAGTGACTTTTTAAGGAAAACAAATCCAAACTCAGCCATTCCAGCAACTTTATGGTCATCCTAGGGTTGGAAAACAAGGTCACTTGTATATTGGCTATGAGAATCCTCTTCATGTTGGTACCTAGGTTCCTTATTATGAAAACCCTCCTTATATGGGAATGGAATTGCTTGTTGCTCAAGCTATTCCTTCATATCCAATCCATCCTCCTCCAGAATTTAACTGGTAGTTTCCTTTTGTGGCTACTCTCATATTGCAAGAATTAACTTGGCTCACTATATGACCCCATTGCTCATTTGCCTTGGTGGTCGATAATTCCTACTAAATTTCCTTCTGACATCCCAAAATTCAATGGGAATCCAATAGAAGACCCATTGATACAGGTTATGACATATCATCTATGGTGTTCTTCGAACTCCCTTAACAATGACTCCATTTGACTTTGTCTTTTCCAACAAACACTTACAGGTACCACATATAAATGGTATATTGAGTAACCTAGACCTCTGTTTCATAATTTCAACTCTTTAGCCACCACCTTCCTCACACATTTCCAGTTTCCCATTAGTTATGAAACTGGAATGAAACTATTGACCAACTCCAAACAATTCCACTCACATCTCAGATCACATTCATGATTGGAGGCATCATCTTCAGTTGGTCAAAAATTATGTTCTCAATCAATTGTTAGTGGAATGGTTCACCAAATATTTTTTGTCACCTATAATAGATTATGTGTCTAAAGGTGGATCCGTGACCGAAGAGCAACATATTGCTTATGCACAATATTTGGGCCTTGTTTATACCAAATCATGCATGCTCTATCACAAGATACCTAATGCTCGAAGACCTTCGAATATTTTTCCTCCTCCACCTAGTAAATAATATCATCCTACTAATGGCATGATTAGTTATTCCAGTTCACAATCGACGAGTAAACCATCTAGTGTTTCTCTTACCGCATCTTCTCAAAACCCTCAATCACATCCTCTGGTCGCTTCTACTTTTGAGATAAATTTCGTTTCATATAATAAAGGTAAGTCTTAATAGAAACCTGGAAGCAAGAAGAAAGAAAAAGGTAAGAAGTAGAAATACCCCTCACCATAAGCTAAACAAACAAATCAGTCCTCCAATGAGAAAATAAATCCATGATACCCATGATTGATTTGAAACAAGTATCACTTTACATGTGATTTTCCACGTCGCGTTGAATTGAATCAGGTTCTTAAATATTCCACTTCTTCGGTTGTGTGAACCGAGCCATTTCCCAATCAAGAGACTGACATGGTTTCCTGGGACCCTTCTTTATCTAACATTTTTTTTATGCTTTCCTCCTCAAAGCTGAAATTTGATGTTATGGTGTCCACTCAGAATAAGGACTATGGTAATGTGAATCCATAGAACGGTAAATCTACTAATCAACGTGCCAGTCTGACATCACCTTAATTAGATCTTTCTCCACCTCTGATTCCTCCAGAATTAACTATCAAACCTCTGAAGAACATTAATCATAAGTCTACTTTCAACACTCATTCAAGAGTTGCACAAAACTATAACGTAGTTAAAGACTTGGCTCAGTCTCCACCATCTATGTCAACTCTTGAGGTGTTGAAAAACTTCCCCACCCAAAAGAAGGCCTTACTTTCATCTATCGGATGTGTGGATCTATTGGATTCATACTTAGTGGGTTTCTCTCATGAAAACTATACCCCTCAAATTTCAGCTCATTTATATTTTATAATCCAGGTCGTCGTCCGTGGTAAGAACACCCATCTCTTTATTGTGGATGAGGGAGCCCCGACCTGCATTATGTCCATGTATTGCTGGAAGGTGATTGGTTCACCTCAACTGAGTCAATCACCCACCATATTTAAAGCCTTTGATCGAAGAAAATACAAACCTTGTGGGATTCAGAATTCCCTTCAAGTAGAATTAAGGGGAAATTTTGAATTTATTGACAGACCTCTCAATTATATTATTTTATTGGGATGTACGTGGGTTTATGCCATGGCTTCCATTGTTTCAACTTACTTCTGTATGATCTCCTTTCCTCATAAAGGTGGGATTTCAACCATATACCAAATCACCTTTTTCGCCTTTGATTCTCACGTTATTGGAAGTGTCCCTCTTGTAGGGGAAAATCTACACTCCTATCAACGTTTCAGAGTTGGATTATTGAAGGATTATTTGCTTATGGGAACCTTTTCTCTCCCTCCTCCTCTCCTTCCCGACAACTCATTGTTGGTTACTTATATCGACATTATATCATCCTCTACTATCTTGACTGATCCATGGATTGTACCTGATGAAACTGACATCCAAATTTTTGGTATTAAATGCCGCTTAGCCCTGTTGAACTAGATTTCAAAGCCATCTGTTCAGCTTATATGGCTTATTCCTTCTCTCTGATTAATGGGGTAGATTGATTATTGGATTATGGAACGTCTTCTTATCATTTTTCTCATGTATTTCCTACTAATGAGAGCATCATGCAGATGATGATGTTGGCTGACGAGTTGTGGGATGAACATCACCATTTTTCCTCCTTACCAAATTGAATTGGGGATAATTCCAGTGATGTATACTTACCTAATTTTTTCGATCCTTATGCGAATTTAAATTCCATTCATGAGGTCGATTCTAAAAATAGCCTTTCAAATATCAAAGAAACGATACCTCTTGATACATTATAGCATCTTGTTCTCCACCTGAGATCGAAATATATAGATCCATATTTCATGAGTTTCGAGATGTTTTTGCCTGGAATTATGAGGAAATGTTAGGTATCTACCCAAATATAGAATTGGACAAGATTAAGATGTATCCTGTTGCCAAAATCATCTGACAATGCCTCCATCTAGTCCATCCCAAGAAGGCTATCAGGATTAAGGTCAAAGTTGAAAAGATTCTTCAAGCTGGTTTCATATACCCCATTCCTTTAAATAATTGGTTATCAAACATTGTCCCTATCATGAAGAAACAGGGCACTATCCAAGTATGTGTCGATTATTAAGATGGAAATCTTGCTTGTCCAAAGGATAACTATCCAACCTCATTTATTGATCAAATTTTTGATGATTGTGCTAGTTGTGATATTTATTCATTCATGGATAGATTCTCGAGCTATAATCGAATCAACATTCTCCCAGCGGACCAACCTAAAGGCTGGATTTATTTTTCCCTAAGGTACTTTTTCTTATCAGAAACTCTCATTTGGTTTTAATAACTTTGGGGCCATGTTTCATGTGCTATGGATTACGCTTTTCACATTGTTAAACACATCATGCATCCTTATTTGGATGATCTCCTTGCTCATTCTAAACATCGGGTTGATCACCCGATGCATCTTAGGGCCATTTTCCTCCGTTGTAGACATAATAACATTGGATTTAATCCACACAAATGTGATTTTTGTGGTATTTCTAGTGGAATTTTAGGTTTTTTCATTTTGACACAAGGAATTTTTATTGATCCTCTGAATGTACATTCGATCATCGATTTACCTGCAACTTCTTCTCTTGTTCAACTATAATGACTCCAAGGGAAATCTAACTTCCTGCGAAGACTCATCCCTAATTACGCTAAATTGACCAAAGGATTCACTTGCTTGCTGAAAAAAGGGTCCCCTTCCATTGGGATGACACTTCTCAGAAATCATTTGATGCCCTGAAATATGTGGCTATTCGGGCATTTATTTTATATCCCCTTTATTATCAGCGCGATTATTTCTTGTATCTCTCTATTGCCATTTCTACTATAGAAATAGTATTGGTCTAGGAAGATGATATAGGGACTGAACATCCCATTTATTATCTGAGTCAGAACCTTAATGATAATTAAATAAGGTATACCCATGTAGAAAATTTAGCTTTGGAGGCCATTCAAGCCATCCAAAGGTTTTTCCATTACACCTTGCTTCGGAAAACTACGGTTGTTTTGGATTGAAATCCTATGACATATATTCTATCACATCAATTACTGGGGGGAAAATACTATAAGTGGATCATTATTCTACAATATTTTGACAAATAGTTCATCAAGTCCAATTTGAATATATCCCTAGTTTTCGTCGAAGTAATGTGTGACTTTCCTTCCACTGATTCTGAATCTACATCCGAAGATTCTATCCCTAACGACTCATTGTTTCTAATTTATTCATCTGACCCATGGTGTGGATATTTTATTATCTCTCTCTAGACCTAGACTTTCTGATTTGATACCTATCACTCTGAGCAGCAATGTATTCGATACAAATCTCGAAATTACATCATTATTGGCGACACACATTACTCTCATTGTGTTGATATGGTTTTGTAGAGGTGCCTCACCCTTGATGAGGCCAAGAAATTATTTAATGAATGCCACTCGAGGGCATGTGGGGGACATCTATCTGGTTACGCTACCGTGTAGAATATATCATGCAATTACATTCTCATTATCAAAAATTGTCATGCATGCCACATCTACGATCGTAAGACATGTGCTCTACCCACTCCATTGCATCCTATTATCGTCGTTGGTCCCTTTGAAAAATTTGGTATTGACTTTGATTCGGGTGGCTCTAGAGACACACACATGACAAAGAGGGTTGATGAAAGCTCAAAAATAAAAAAAAATTTAGATTTCTCTCGAAATAGGTTCAAGTTGAATACTTTGTCTCCTTGATCACAATGATGTGAACGACGTGTCAATCTGAGCTCGTATAAGAAAGTTAGAGTAGTTTGAAGTTTTGTTAAGGCAAGGGAACTGGGGCCTACAGCATGCCATATGGCATCCCAGTAAGCACGTGGAACCTAAATGGAAAGCCCCTCAGTTGTTGACACATGGGGCTCCTCCATTGGCCCTTTTCCCCTGTAGAAAAGACAAAACAAAATGATATTTAATTTCCCACATAAAAACAAAAAAATCATTAAAAAAAATAACTATATATTAAATATAGTTATTAAACAATCAAAATCAATTTAAATATGGTAAATTATTATGTAACATAAATCATATTAAATATGGATAAATTCCATATTAAACAAAACCTCCATTTTTGTTTTTGGGAGTCGTTACAATATGGAGATACGAATTCCATATATTATTTAGTTTGAAAAAACTAGATTAAAACTAAAATTGGGTTTTAAAACAATATTTGGACTAAATGGGATTTGAACTCAAAACCTCCGAACAACAACTATGTTAATATGATTATGCCAACCAATGTGCCAACCTCACACTTTTTCTTATTCGTCCTCACACTTTATTATAAAATGTCACTCAAATGGTTCAAGGAAACCATGGAGAATGATGGAGAATACATGAGAGAAGAGGGCACAGGGAGGCCAATGGAGCCGTGAGCAAAGAGAAGGCAGGTTGGAAGGAAGATGGACATGCAGTTCGAGGCATGATGGTGCACAGATTTCGAGACAAAATCCTTTTTTATGCTTGGCGAATCTTTTTTATTCCAAGGGGGTAAAATTTTCCTGTGTCAGAATGTATTGAACTTTATACGCATTTTAACCAGAATTTCACAAGGAATGTAATGGTGAGGTTGGATTCCCCTTTTGAGTAGCGGTTTTGTAGATTCCATGTGGAGGAGAATCTTTAGGAATCTTGAGGGAATCTTTCATATTCTTTGGAGGCTGAAATTCACCAGTGTCAGAATGAGGTCAACCTTATACTCATTATTTTTATAATTTCACAAGAATCTCAATGTTGAGATTAGATTCCTGTTTTGAGTTGCAGAGTTCTAGATTCCCTGTGGAGAAACATATTTGAGGAATATAGGGGGAATATAAAGATTCCATAAGGCCCAGATTTTCAAATTGTTAGAATTCAGCAAATTGACGGTCGATCCTACTCCTCTCAGGGACATGAGTTCAGCGGTGCAGTCATATTTTTCATCTGAGCCTTATGTTTTTCGGGCACTTTTCAAAGTGGAGTTGCATGTGTCAGCATTCAATATTTGAGTAGTCGTTTTTTAGGATATTCGACGCCACAAGATTGATGGTACAAGCAGATCCAATAGTTTATCATCCTTGTCTTCAGATATCTCCCGGATATGAGGTATATGCAGTGTGATCATGTACTTCTTTGTCTGTTTGCTATGAGATGCATTGTATTGTATAGATCCCTGTTGATGTTTGATGTGGGATATTTTTTTTTTCTTGACGTGAGATGTAATTTCTATCATGGATTATTTTCTGTTTGAGATCCCTTTGTTGCCCTGTTTGGGGGATACTCATTGTCACATGTATGTTTGATTGAGATCCCTTTCTTGCCATGCTGGCGGGATACTCAAAGTCATTATGTGTGAGTTATTTTCATACTGATAGGAGTCATTTTTGTGAATTAGAGTTCCTATTGTGGAACATCGCGTGGAGAGGTATAGCCACTCCTGCATGAGGGAATTTTCCTTTTATGACATAGAAAGTACCATCCATGTACATCGTCACTATTTCCAGCACTTAATACATTGGCCTACACCATCTTGACACTGAGGCCTGGAGACGTAGTCCCTCGTAGACGAACTCCGTTATCAATCTCTTATGTTGCTAATGCTTATTATGTTCCTCTTATTTAAAACATGTAGATATATATTTATGTTCATTAACGCTTTGATTAAATGTAATTCTAACACATCAGCCGAAGTAAAATTTCTCAGTTTAAAGGGTAGCGAAATTTACCTGGATCAAGTGGTATCATAGCGGTCTTCTTATTTATTGGATTGCAGGCGTGAACCATTGAATGTTCGTTGAGTTGACAAATGGAGAATGTCAAGGACATGTATGAGACCATCCTCAGGGTATCCGAGAAAGCAGACATGTTGTATGAAGCTTATGAGAAACAAACAATAGACAATGCTAAATTGAAGACACTCCTATAGGAAGAGAAGGAGGACAAACATCGATTGCAGCTTTAGTTGCAAGCCACGACAGAGGCGTTGGAAGAATTGAAGTGCAACAACGAAATTCTTCAAGTAGATCATTATGCATTGAAGGCATTCCTATGGGAAGAGGAGGAGGAGAAGCAGCGATTGCAGCTTCAGCTACAAGCCACGTCAGAGGTCTTGGAGGAAGTGAAGCATAATGAAGGCTTAGGGAAGCCTTCTTCACCTGCTTCAAAATCGATAGCTAAGGTAAATAGTTTTGATTTCTCTTTAGTTTCATCTTCACATGATATCATTTATGTTGGAAGTGTGGAGATACCCATTACAGGAACCGGCATTGAGACTCCTTACCAGGATGGGGTACAAAGGAGGAGGACTTGGCATTCGTGGCCAAGGCATAACTCAGCCATTGGAGGTTGTGTAGAGACCTCACTACGTAGGTTTGGGATACACTGAAGGAGGATATTAGAAGGACATCAAAGGCAAATAGACATTGTTGAACTCACCAAGGAAGAGGATTGATGGGAACCCTTCACCATCATCCCATGGAAGTGCATGTTGTAGTGAAAGAGCTGAGGCAAGCTCTCATCACCATGATCACACCAGATACCACCAGAGAAGGTATAACAAGTCTCACTATTCCAGAGTTCATTTTGATCATAAGAATGTTGCTAATCATGGTCATAAATAATGGCATCAAAAAACTTGTCATTTTTGTGGTTTACATAACCATGTCATTTCTAAGTGTTGTAAAATAATGGCAGCACAAAGGAGGGTAAGGCGTGGAAATCCTTCTCCATGACAAAAAAAGAAACTGGTTAAGAAATTCTAGAGGAAACTACCTTTTGCATCGATTGCAACCAACGTGGCCATTAAAGAGCCACGTGTTCGAGGCTCCATCCAGAGCAGCACCTTAAGGACGAAGCGTTAGTGCATGAATCAGTTGAAGCGATTGTTCGACAAGAAAACGTGCCACAGGGAGACGATCCATTCACTTTGATAAGTGAGAGATGGTTTTTCTAGATTTTTTTCCTAGATATGTTAGCTTGTCATGGACGTGTTTGCAAATCATATGTTTCATTTTTAACTATAAAAGTGATGATGTGTTTTTCCATCGCTTGTTAAGCAACAATGATATTTTGGCCTTGTTTTATAAATCATGTGATGCATTTATTTCATGTAAAAGTGATGAGGTGTTTTCCATCACTTCAAAATGTGATGATGATGTTTTTGGTATTGCAATGATAGCTAGGGTGTGATTTCAATTTGATGTAAACTTGACCACCAATTATTTAAACTCGTGGCAAGTATGGAATGTTTGGGTCATAGTTGGTCATATTTGAGCATGTAATTTGCGAGAGAGTGTACTACAGGTTTGCAAAGGATGCAAGTGTTGGTTCATCTCTTATGACTCTGAAGGACAAAGGTGAAGGAGAAGGAAGGGTGACTATTGGCGCGAGGGGTCTTGACCCAGGTTAGGAGTTCAAGGTTTGCCAACAAACCCCTATACTATTGGCTCTTTCGGCAGTGACCTGCTTGCGCAGGTCAAAGTCTCACCCGAAGTAGTATGGGTGGGTTCTGGAACCGGGTTTCTGCACCCTAAGAAAGGATAGGTAAGGCAAGAAGAGCTGCATTCAGCCCTATGATACCCAGATCGCCTCTTTCTGCGTAGGGTCAATAGGTCTCTATTCGCATCCACATGCGTTAGATCTATAATTATATACTATTATGACAGTAGCACAATATTGCATAAAACAGAACAGAACAGATCCAGATACAAAAAACACACTTACACATATCTTTCGTAGCTTGAATACAGAATGCGCATAATGCAGTAATTACCAATGATTCACACAAATAGTACACATAGATTCAGTTCTCTATCAACCTTTCTTATTCATCAATTCATCAGTTCCTTCTTACAATACCCTTCCCATCCTGCGCACACAACAGCAAGGTCCACACACAGCTAGACTCTGGATCTCTGCACACACAGCCAGTAGGAATCCTTTCCCCAAAAACCCAAACAGATATCTTAAACCACAGTTCACATCAATAGCTCTTCATTGCCTACCTTACAATTCAAAATGTTCCTCTATTTATAATAATCTAGCCTAAACTTTCCTATGGTCCACAAACCATGGTTTTCGGACCCTTGGTTTACCCTTTTTCCCATTACAATGCTTTCAGGGCTTTGACCCACCCCAAAACCCCTACGCTATACTAAATATAATCAAAATTATTCCAAATTGGACCAGTTTCGCAGCTCGTATGAGACCCTATTCCAACAGTCCCCCAACACAATCTTGTAACTCGTCCCGAGTCACTGTGGCTACAGGTTTTCCAAACGCCTCTGGAGGGATTGGATGACCAGTGCGCGTATCCCACAGGCACGTCAACGGCCCCTCCCTGGTGGGTCGATCATGCCTGAGCCAATTATTCCGACCATATAGTCATTTAGCCCTGTATGGCTTGAGTTGACTACCATTGACAAATCCAGGTAACATGTCACTGCACAAGGTAGCTAGTCGGACTACTCCACCATTTGTGATTTCCTTAACGGTGTAGGGACCAAGCCAGTGCTGCCGGAATTTCCCTGGGTGTTTTGAAAATTGGCTATCATATAAGAGGACTAGATCTCCTGCTACGAACGTCTTTTGGCGAATATGTCGATCATTCCAGGCTTTATCACAAGCCTTCTGAACCTATTGATGAAAGTTAGCAATAAACCGATCTTCCTCCAATGCCAAAGCTGCGCAAGGTGCTCTTCTATGATATCTGGTTCCGCCATATTTGTAAATTTTTCGATGCGTAGGCTAGGAACAATGTATTCTATGGGCATAATGGCCTCCTTTCCATAGACCATCCGAAAGGGGGTCCTTCCTGTTAGCTTCTTGCAGGTCATTCGGTAGGCCAACAGAACAGAGGGGATATGAACATCCCAGTCACTATGATTGGCATTGCAGACCTTGGTTAATGCCTGTTCCAAAAAAATTTTAAAAGCTTCAACTGCCCCATTTTCCTGTGGATGGTATGGTGTACTTTTTGTATGGTGGGTCCGGAATTCCTCATTCAGGGCTTGAATCGTTTGGTTAACAAAGTGCGTACCTCTGTCACTCATTAGGATCTTTGGGCAGCCAAACCTGGTCAGAATCTGCTCAAATATGAAGTGCACAGTAGTATCTGCAGTACAATCCTTCACTGCTTGTGCCTCAACCCATTGTGTGACATAATCAATGGCGGTAATAATGTAGCGCGCACCTGTCTTCTTGCCTGGCGGATTTATGGGTCCTATAAAATCAATGGCCCATTTTTCAAAAGCCTGTAAAGCCATTTCAGGCTGTAATGGCATCTCATCTCGGCGTGAGGGTTGTCCGGTTCGCTGGCACATATCGCATGATTTACAATAGGTGTACGAATCCTGATGCAGGGTAGGCCACCATAACCCAGCTCTCAAAATATTTTGTGTCGCTGCTCTCCCTGCATAGTGGCCTCCTACGACACGTTCGTGTGCTTCTGACAAAACGACAGTCCGTTCATGTTCCAGGATGTATCTGCGTAGTATTTCATCAGCACCTAGCTTGTATAACTAACCAGCGATGATAGTAAAGTCCGCCGCCCAAGTAACCAACTCCTTCTTCTACTACACCGAATATTCTACGGGGGATACGCCTATAGTTAGGAAATGAATGATATCAGCGAAGTGTGCATCAAAAACCTTAATGGTGAACAGCTGCACATCTGGTAATCCTTACTCCAAGTTAGTAGGTTCTTCCCCTGTCTCGATGCGGGACAGATGATCCGGACCCGCATTCAACCTTCCGGGCTTGATGATGATCTCAAAATCATATTCCTAAAATAGCAACAACCAGCGGAAAATCTTCCCCCCCCAACACAGGCTTGTTGACAAGGTATTTCAAAGCCAAATGATCGGTGAACATTTTAAAGTGCCCACCCAGTAGATAGTGCCGATATTTCTATAATGCGTACACCATAGCTAGTCCCTCTTGCTCGGTAGTAGAGTAGTTTCATTCTGCGGCCGAGAGTTTCCAACTCGCAAAGGCAACAGAGTGATCAATATCTCCCTCTCCAAGTTGAGTTAGGATAGCACCCAAGGCGATGCCTGACGCATCCACATGCGTATGAAATTCCTTTGACCAATCAAGAAATATTAGTATGGGTGCAGATATCATCTTCTCCTTGAGTAGTTCAAAGCTCTTCTAACATTCATCAATTCAAAAAAAGGAAACATATTTTTTAAGTAGTTTTTCCATGGGTGCTATGATCAGTGTGTACCCCTGAATGAATTTCCTGTAATAGCCCGTGTGTCCAAGAATATAACACAGTTGTTTTTCCATTGTTGGGACTACAAGGTTTATAATTATGGCTACCTTTGCAGGATCAACCATCAACCCTTACCGACATACTATGTGCCTGAGCAAGATTCCGAACGGTACATAGAAGATGCACTTCTTAATATTCAAGGAAATCTGGTGCTTACAGCATGTGTCCAACATTAATTGCAGGTTAGAGACATGCTCCTTTACCAGGCCAAAGACCGTCTAGTCATCGAAATAAACCTCCAGGAAATTATGAATAAACTCCTTGAATACAGCAACTACGACCCTTGAAAAAATAGCGGGTGCATTCTTGAGACCAAAAGGCATGACCGTATACTGAAAGGACCCCCATTCTATCACAAATATAGTCTTACTGCGATCTTCAGGTGAAATTTGGATCTGGTGGTACCCTGAGAACCCATCGGTGAAGGAATAGGCTTCCTTTCCACCCACGCTATCCAGGATTTCATCTGAGAAGGGCATAGGGAAGGGGTCATGGACGCAGGCATCGTTTAACTTGCGTAGATATACGCAGATGCGTATTTCCCCCTTTGTCTTCTTCTCCTGGATGACCATTAGACTTACCCAATCTGACTATTCAACAAGTTCAATGATACCTACAGCAAGCATTATTTCCAGTTCTTCTTTGACCTTTTGCTTATATTTAGGATTCAGTCGGTAAGGCCACTGCATGACGGGGCACACCTCAGGTTTCAAAGTGATGTGCATAATGCCTAGGTCCCCCGTGATTCTTTTGAGCTTGGAAAACTTTTTCGAAAATCAATCCTGATATTCTGTAAGTAGCCCTGCAATTTTTCCTACGGTTCCTTCGTCCCAATAGTCCCCAATTTTAGCCAGCTTAGGGTGTTCTTCCGTCACAATATTAACTTCGCGCAGCTTGAGAGGTTGTGTCACATCAATATTCTGCAGCAGAGGTCCAATAACAATGCGTTCCCCCTCGGATTCTGGAACAGAGACATTCCGAAGATTGTCTTCTTCTTCATCTATCACCAAGCTCCGACAGTTGATTATGTCTTGCATCTGTGCTTCCCATGTCAGGACCACTGGTGCAGCGTGATGGTGCGAGTTCTTAAATACAAATGCATCGATGTCCTGCATAGCTTCGTCGAGCATCTTTGTCCCCAAAATTAGTCCAAACATTCCTATAAAGTCATATTTTAGTATTCCCAGTGGCGGGTGCGCTGATGTACCTCTGCATCTAAATACCATGCGGCAGGAATAGGGCCCAAGGCATGAACAAATAGATGGACCCATTCTTCTATAGTCTGGTCAGACCATTTGTTCATCCAGACGAGCATATGTGCGCGGGGATCCCCGAGTTCGAGGAATATCTTGGTGTGTATGTCAGCTGGGGGTGTGAACCGTAGGATCATCATATCCTGACACGTCTCCCAGTCTGGGAATGCTTTCTTGTGGGTATCCCACCATCGCGCAGGTGTCCCACGCATAGCTAGATTATGGGCCTAGAGCCATCGTTCTCTTGGAATCGTAGCTTCTAGTGTTCTCAGGAATTCCTAGATGCTACCAGACTCATCAAAATGAGGTAGATCTCTTACCTCTGAAGAAATGTCGCAGAGGGCCCTCCCGACCTGATGACGTTGCAGCACCGAGACATCGTGCAACTAGTTTTTCCAATTCTCCAGTTCCCCATCAGAGTCGGAAAATCATTCATTGTCATTCTCCCAGCAGAGTAATCCTTCCGCTGTGGGGTTAATCCAGTCTTCGTCCTGCATAGTCAATTTGTAAATGTGATCTATTTTTTCCTCGTCGCATGCTGGCTCTATCTACCGCGCACCTTCTGCGAGATCCAGTTTACTATTACGCGCGTACTATTATTTTCAAACACCATGCTGCACTTTTTGAGATTGATGACACCCCCCATATCTATATCCCAATCTAGTCCTAGGAGTGTAGGGTAGGGATCCACATCTTCCATAATTTCTATTACTTCAAAGTCAGCTATGACTTTTACCCCTGCGATATCTACCATGATTTTTGGCAGCCTTCCCAGAGGGATGATCTTTTGTTGATTTGCCATGCGTAGTTGGATGGTTGACCATTCCAATTTAGGCTCTCCCATTCGTTGCCATGTTTTCTTTGGTAATACGTTCGCATCTGATCCTAGATCTAAAATATCTTGATCCATATTGTAGTCACCAATCTGCGCAGTCAACCGCATTTCTCTTCCGATGTGTTTCTTATATCTGTATAGCTTGTGTACATCCTTGGCCTCGGGAACCGAATTGGACCGAGTTGTGCATCTATGCATTAATTCTTGAAGGTTATATACAGCCTGGGGGTTACGTAGTAGCTTCAGACATGCCTGGAGAAAGGGCTCAACCCCCTTCTCTATCTTGAGGTGTGTTGGCATCTGCGCAATAGCTGCTATTGTTTATTGTCCCCTGCTGATGTTCGATCCTTCCTATGAGGTCGTAGGATCCCTAGCAAGTGCTTCCTTTGCTCCCTGGGTGACCATCCTACTGCGTGTTATGATTTTCACATTTGGGTCTATGTTTCTTAGCTCGGATTTAACTCTTTGCACATTCTACGTAGGGGTGGGTTGTTTTTCCTGCATTTTTGCTATCAAGATCGGGCAGTCTTCAATCTCATGGTCCATTTGTAGAAAATATTTGCAGGATTTCCTGGTGGGGTTTGGGCAGTCCCTTGCAAAGTTCCCTACCTCTCCGCAGTTATAGCATATTAGCTACCCCCGTCCTCATCCTATGCTTCCTCCCCGACCTCCCATGCCCCTTGCTGGGGAGCCACCAAAGCTCGCGGGGCATCTTGGCGACGCAGGGTCTAATTGTAACCTATATAAGTTTCCACGATCTATCATCAAGTCATACATGCGACATTTCTACTTATCATGTCCTACCGACCGGAAGAACCTGCACCACTGTTGCTTCAGTTCGCCCATACTTATCTGAGGGCACTGGGTCGTGTCGTGTAGTCCCGATACCCGGCAATCGTCGCACCATAACGCAGATCCGTTTGAGCCTGGACGTAGTGGACTAGGTCCTCCTGCATGCATGTAATCCGCCAATAGAGGGCACTGATCCTTCGTATGGCCAGATACCCGACATCGTATGCACCAGAGATCTGTGCTAGCTCCTTTTTCTCGTTTCGTCTGTAGGTTTTGAATCTCCAAGTGCATGGCTCCGAGCTGCTCCTAAATTTGATGTACTCCTCCCAAAGTGTCGTCTTTGGGTGCAGCTTCTAGTTTCATGGCGGCTTCCAAAGCTTTTTCCTATGACTCGAAGGTCTGGTGGCCCATCGGTATACGCAAGAGAGGTAGCAACATAGCAATGAACCATTCGGTGTGTTGTCTTTCGTCATACTTAAATCCTCCTTCTTTGATTGCTTTTTTTAGTTTCTGATCAGCTTCCTAGACAGACTCAGTCTCTCCTTGCTCGAAATATTTTACATCTGCTACAATTTGAGAGTAGGATTTAGGTTTTCGGAACTATTTTTTTAGGGCATCCTTAATATCTTGAATAGATGCGCTCCCTTTTTGAGATATGTACCACATATACCAGTCCATAGCTCTCTCTTCGAAGGCTAGGGATAGTTGCACTTGTTTCACAGTATCGCTTACCACACCCTACACAGTCCATACCAAGTCTGCCACAAACCAAAAACAATCCATGTCCTCATCAGCCACGCCTTTAAAGGTAGGTAATTTCAAGTGCGCTGACATGTCTCCTTCTAGTGGGGTTTCGGTTGAGGGTTTATTCTTCCACGGGTCTGACGTTGGGGTAACTAGCGGGCCTTGCGTAGCTGCTCTTTTCAGCGGGCTATAAACAAAGTGATCCCCTTCTTGATTGGTTTGATAGTACTTACCGCTACGCATTGTACTTTCATCCAGAGTGGCACTCATTCACTTCCTTGTTAGGTTTTTAGTATTCGCTTGTCATTACCCAATCCCTTTCTCAAAATTCTCCAGGTCCCAGCAACAGAACCATTTTTTGGCGCGAGGGGTCCTAACCCAAGTTTGGAGTTCAAGGTTTGCCAACAAACCCCTATACTACTGGCCCTTTCGGCAGTGACTTGCTTGCGTAGGTCAAAGTCTCACCCGAAGTAGTATGGGTGGGTGTTGGAACCAGGTTTCTACACCCTGAGAAAGGATAGGTAAGGCAAGCAGAGCTGCTTTTGGCCCTGTGATACCCAGATCACCTCTTTCTGCACAGGGTCAATAGGTCTCTATTCGCATCCACGTGCACTAGATCTATAATTATATACTTTTATGACAGTAGCACAATATTGCATAAAACAGAACAGAACAAATCCAGATACAGAAAACACACTTACATAGATCTTTCGCAGCTTGAATACAGAATGCACATAATGTAGTAATTACCAATGATTCACACAAACAGTACACATATATTTTGTTCTCTATCAACCTTTCTTATTCATCAATTCATCAGTTCCTTCTTACAATACCCTTCCCAACCTGCGCACACAGTAGCAGGGTCCACACATAGCTGGACTCTGGATCTCCGCGCACACAGCCAGCAGGAGTCCTTTCCCCAAAAACCCAAATAGATATCTTAAACCACAATTTGCATCAATAGCTCTACATTGCCTACCTTACAATTCAAAATGTTCCTCTATTTATAATAATCTAAACTAAACTTTCCTATGGTCTGCAAACCGTGGTTTTCGAACCCCTGGTTTACCCTTTTGCCCATTACAATGCTTTCGGGCTTTGACCCACCCCAAAACCCCTGTGCTAGACTAAATATAATCAAAATTATTCCAAATTGGACTAGTTTCGCAGCTCATAGGTGACCCTGTTCCAACAGTGACCTTTTTCAGGACACTTGTGGTGTAGACATTGTACACAGCAGTTGTAGATTATTGTTGATTCTTTTGGAGGACCAAAAGCTCCTTGGTGGGGAGAAATGATCCAGGTGGCTCTAGAGACACATGCAGGACAAAGAGGGTTGATGAAAGCTCAAAACTCAAAGTGTTTGGATTTCTCTCAAACCAGGTTCAATTTGAAGAGTTCGTCGCCCTAATCGCAAAGGTGTGAACGGCGTGTCAATCCGAGCTCGTATAAGAAAGTTAGAGTAGTTTGAAATTTTGTTAAGGCAAGGGAAGTGGGGCCCAAAACATGCCACATGGTGTCCTAGTAAGCACGTGGGACCCACATGGAAAGCCCCTCAGCTGTTAACACATGGAACTCCTCCATTGGCCCTTTGCCTATGCAGAAAAGGCAAAACAAAATTATATTTAATTTCCCACATAAAAACAAAAAAATCATTAAAAAAAATAAATATATATTAAATATAGTTATTAAACAGTCAAAATAAATTTAAATATGGTAAATTTTTATGTAAAAAAAATCATATTAAATATGGTTAAATTCCATATTAAACAAAACCTCCATTTGTGTTTTTGGGTGTAATTACAATATGGAGATATGAATTCCATATATTATATAGTTTGAAAAAACTATATTAAAACTAAAATTGGGTTTTATAATAATATTTGGACTAAATTGGATTTGAACTCAAAACCTCCCAACAACAACTATGTTAATTTGATTATGCCAACCAATGTGCCAACCTCACACTTTGTCTTATTCATCCTCACACTTTATTATAAAACCATGGAGAATGGAGAATACATGAGAGATGAGGGCACAGAGAGACCAATGGAGCCGTGAGAAAAGAGAAGGCAATTCGGAAGGTAGACAGACATGCAGTTCGAGGCATGATGGTGCATGGATTTTGAGACAAAATCCTTTTTGATGCTTGGAGAATTTTTTTTATTCCAAGGAGGTAAAATTTCCTGTGTCAGAATGTATTGAACTTTATATGCATTTTAACTAGAATTTCATAGAGAACGCAAGGGTGAGGTCAGATTCGCCTTTTGAGCAGTAGTTTTGCAGATTCCCTGTGGAGGAGAATCTTCAGGAATCTTGAGGGAATATTTCAGATTCTTTGGAGGCTGAAATTCGCCGGTGTCAGAATGAGGTCAACCTTATACTCATTCTTCTCAGAATTTCACAAGGATCTCAATGGTGAGATCATATTCATGTTTTGAGTTGCATATTTCTAGATTCCCTGTGGATCAGCATCTTTGAGGAATCTAGGGGGAATCTAAAAGATTCCCTAAGGCCAAGATTTTCACTTTGTCAGAATTCAGAAAATTGACAGTCGATCCTACACCTCTCGGCGACACGAGTTTAGTGGTGCAATCAGATTTTCCATCTGAGCGTTATGTTTTTCAACCACTTTTCAAAGTGGAGTTGCATGTGTCAGCATTCTATATGTGAGCAGTCATTTTTCAGGATATTCGACGACACGAGATTGATGGTACAACCAAATCTAGCAGTTTATCATCCTTGTCTTCAAATATCTATAGCATGTGAGGTATGCAGTGTGATCATGTACTTGTTTGTCTCTATTCTATGAGATGCATTGTGTTGTATAGATCCATGTTGATGTTTGATGTGGGATCTTGTTTTGTTCTTGACGTGAGATGTAATTTCTATCATGGATCATTTTACGTTTGAGATCCCTTTGTTGCCATGCTGGTGGGATACTCATTGTCACATGTATGTTTTATTGAGGTCCCTTTATTTCCATGCTGGTGGGATACTCATAGTCATTATGTGTGAGTTATTGTCATACTTATAGGAGTCATTTTTGTGAATGAGATCTTCTATAGTGGAACATCTCATGGAGAGGTCTTGCACTCCTGCGTGAGGGAATTTTCCTTGTATGACAGAGAAAGTACCATCCATCTACATCATCACTCTTTCCAACACTTAATGCAGCAACCTACACCATATTGACACCAAGGCCCAGAGACGTAGTCCCTACTAGACGAACTCCATTATCAATCTCTTATGTTGCTAGTGCTTGTTATGTTCCTCTTATTTACAGCATGCAGATGTTCATTTATGTTCATTAACGTTTTGATTAAATTAAATTCTAACACATCAGCCAAAGTAAAAGATCTTGGTTTAAAGGGTAGAGAAATTTACCCAGATTAGAATTCATGACATGTAACCCTCACTCAGTCTGGGGGGCATTATTATATCATTTTCGCACTATATTAAATCAATAAATGGGCTGAGGTGATTCCTACATTTAACAACATTGGCGAAACAATTGCATATTTATTCTCCAATAATGTTATTGCTTAGTTAGTTGTTCTGCAAGAAATTGTTACAGATCATGGAAATCATTTTTGGAATAATATGATGACTATACCAACTGCTAAGTTGTGTCTTTCCCATGAAATTTCCACTCCCTACTATCCTCAGGCTAATAGACAAGTTGAGGCTATTAAAAAATTTATTATGACTATGCTTCAACATATGGTAGGGGTCCACAAATCAGACTGGAATTTTCTTCTTTACGCTGCCTTTTGGGCATACTGAACCTCAATTAGAATTGCTAATAGATTTTCAGCCTTTCAATTATTCTATGGTCTGGAAGCAATCCTCCCCATCGAATGTGAAATTCCATCGTTAAAACTAGTTGAAATTCTTCTTGCCACTTCTGTAGAGGAGGAGTGTCTTTTACATCTAACTCGTTTGGATGAAATTCAACATGATGCTTCTTTAGCTAATGAAGCTCATAAAAGACGCATCAAGGTGCAATACGAAAAAAATTTCCAACCTTGTGTCTTCTCGGAAGAAGACCTTGTGTTGGGAACTAAGATGAATCCTAAAAATCAATATAATCCTACCTTCATTAATCTTATCAATCTGGGATTCCTCTTTTATTTCAAGGCTATCAGAAAAATATATGCAAAGATAGAGTCTCAGATTATGAAATAGTGTGAAGTAATCACTACAGAAGGATTACAAGAAATATCAATCATTGCATAAATAAATGATTCAATCAGAAAATGATTACTTCTACGGCTACAGTTCTACCATTCATAAAGGAAATCTATTCTAAGTTATCAACTACTTTGTCTATTTCATAATACTTCAGCCAATCAAGTGCATAAGGAAAGTTATTAAATTACAAAACTAAGTGGAAATCTTACTTATCGGGAATAACTCATGACATTCGCAAAATCATACTTTCACATTTGTATAACGAATTCACAGAATTCAATTAGCGATTTCAGGAAATATATAACCGAATTACAGGATGCGAAGTTCAATCAATTAACTGTTATAAGAAAGAAACAAATAATTGATAACACAAATAATGTGAATATGACAAGTAACCAACGAATAGTGATACATAACGGACAATAGATCCTCCAGGGACTGGGCCTAAGGTCTTCAGAATCATTTCCTTGGACAACTCAATTCAAAATAACTAAAATAAAGTCTCGAACAAATCCATTAACTTCAAAATGTTTTACAGAATAACCTTGGAACAGTTCACAGTCGGATTGTTGTTTTCAATATATATTGAAAATGTAAAATCGAGAATCTGTTCTATCTTTTTACTATCGTCTTATATATTACATTTATAAAATGTGAATAGAGCTATCCTAAGAATTGGAAGATTCTCAGGATTTCTTGTTCAACTATAAAGTCTTCGAATAACAATAAGAAATTATCCATAATCTTCTATCTTCGACCATACTTATGCCTCGAGTTGCACTTTTCCATAAATAAGGCGGTGGTCTATCCAAGGGCATTCTCCAATATCTCGAACGAACAACAATTGTTCAATCAAACAAATCTAGACATGAATTCACTCAAATTAATACTTTCTAACATATAAAATGCTTAAAATTAACTATACCACTTATTAACGAATTTCCATTATCCTTTTCTTCTCAAATCATTTTAAAATAAGAATAAAACTCTTAAAAACATAATATTTATTAAGTAAATGCGGAGGAGAATCATACCATTTCCATGGCCCAACACCTTGTTCTCTTATATGACTACGATTCAAATAATTTAAGTCCAGGAAATTTCTAACCTATGTGGATGGGTCCATATATATTCAAGCAAGTCCTTGCCAAAGGGACCTATAAGAAAGTATATTTTGATGCAGTTCCACTTCCGCAGCCTATGAATGGGATGTACCTAAAAAAATATTATGATTGATCTCATGAATAGTACACTATGTACATATTTTCTCTAGGTGTGTTGAGTGTGTTAGCAATGTGTCTTTTCATAGTTTCCCATAGGTTTTGTTGATCTCGTTTACATTTGGTTTGCAGATGTTGACATCTCTTGAACTGTATATTCTTATGCTGATGGTGCTAGTCGTATTCCTCGGAACCTATCTTCCGTAGCATGGAATATCTTTGCTCCAAATGGCGAGATAGTGAGATGCAAGGGATTTGCATTGTTCTCTCTACTAAAAGCATCATTGAGTATAACACAGTTTTAGATAGACATTTGCAATGAATTTAAATAAGTGTTAATCCACATCATATCATATTGAAAGCATAAGAATAACTAGGAAACACTGAAAATATGTATATATATTAAGTTTTTTTTTTTTTTTTTTTTTTTTTTTTTTTTTTTTTTTTTTTTGTGCCACGAGACACATATGGCTACATCGCCCATATAAAAAACTACATGAAAGTATCCAAGTAGACAAATCAAAGGTGCTCATGATGAAATGACATTGTACAAGCTATATTGTGTAGTAGTCGACTAATACAGCCAGGAATTTTGATAGTGTGTTGTTGAAGTCACAAAGGAATCTAGTCGACCATGGTTTCATCAATCCCATGTGTCAACCCCTCCATGTGGCGCTTCACCTTTGATAGGATCTCAGCTACCTCAAGATATCGTAGCGCATCCTGTCCTACCGTAGCAAACTTTACTGGTACCATTTCCTCCTCATGTGGTTTTCCCTTTACACGATGGATATATGAAGCACCTATAGGTTGAAATAGTCAAATATCTATATGAAAACATTAATATTTTAGTCTCAGAAACATCAAAAAACACAAAAAAAAAAATTGTAAAACTTTCGAAAAACTTAAATGGTTGAAATATTTTACTTGAAGCACCCCATTGCTCACCCTTAGGAAGTACGAGCTCAGGATCATCACCAAAATCCATCTTGTGTAAGGATAACCATTAATCATAATGAACTATATGCACAACCATCCAAAGAAGGCTGGTGAGAATTTGATCGTCGATAGACCTACATGTTGGGGCATATGATCTATCCACCTCCTCATCTGTGGGGACCTCAGATTGATATGCTCGACTGTAACTCTTCAAGCTGAAGTAGTCGCACTTGCTCTAGATCAAAAGAGACCAAGATCGAACAATATCTGAAATTCTTTAACTTCCCCTCTCTTGATATAGTCATTCGTTCCTTCATATTGACCAAAACTCCCTCACTCCAGTTGAAGATTGTTGGCTCTAAACACTCCACCCCATACTGCATTTACGATTTACTTGCTATATGAAGTGTTGAGATACCTTCCAGTCACACAATAATGAACAAGATCGTTCTCAAAGGTAAATGGGTTACATATCTTATATTGATCTCTCCATCCCTAGTTGATTGGGATCGAGGTCTGCAATAGGTAGCAATATAATCTTTCATTGTTTCCCCACCACTTCTCCCACCTAGGAGAGATATGGGGGAACCTCTCATAGATAAACTTGTCAGAAAGTTTATATATTCTATCTTTATCTCGATCAGATGTTCCCCAAGCCTAAATGCTTGTTCTTGAACATCCCATGAATGAAAAAGATATTTCAACAATTACATCTATTGCCTCATACCAGGAAGCCAGAAGAATTTTAGTAATCCAAGGTTTTTCAATGCCTAGATGGTAGCAGGATCATTTTCTACATTTAAATCATGTTCTCTTTCTCTCCACATGAATGCCATTATGTGCTAATAAACACCTCAAACATCAACAAGATATTCATTAGGCTCCTTTTCATGCAAAACACTAAAAAAATGTTGGGGGAAAAATGATAAAAAACTTATATGTTTTCACCCAACGCACCCCAGTAGTGCATGACAGAGCATTTCACCCCTCCCAGCAGTGTTAGTCTTCTTAGGTGAAACACATTTTTCAATCCTTTGGGGCTGCGTTGGTCCTAGGGCGTATTTTTGGAACTTGTGGGTCCTCAAAACCTCAAAAAAATTGTAGTAAGTCACAAAATCATACCATGAAAAGAAAGAGAAGGGTTTTAGCTCCTACATGGAATCGACGGTACTCCAAATGGTCCACCAGATTGGCCACAATCAACTACGGAAGATAAAGGGAAAAAGTGCTTAGAATTATCACTATTGAAGGTAAATGTGAATGGTGAAAATGAATTGTCATTTTTTAGTATTTAAGGTCATTTATTGCATTATTTTATTTATATTTAATGTTTTGACCTAGATATGTTTCATTTTTACTATGAAATAGGCATGTTTAATCATTTTTGTGATGTTTTGAGTAGGTCGACAGTTGTTAATGGTTTTTTATCATGCTTTAAACAAGTTACTTTGACCAAAGAGTATGCTTTTATCTCTTTTTCAGGCTCTATAAACCTACAATAAAGGTACTCCCTTGGAGTCCTCTTTAAGAACATTTCAGGCTCCCAAAATATGGAAATATTTTCAAGCACTTGTATTTTCGAACTCGTTAAAGTAAATGAAAAGACATCTACTCAGTATAAGTTTAACCCTTTTCCGGACTGAGATAGCCTATTTACGAAAAAAGGAATACCTTAGTCAACATTGGCTAAGAGGTTCTCTTGAGTATTGTTTTCTACCTTATCAAACTCAAGATACTATCTACGAAAAGGGACATCTGGAGTTTTATTTTTCTCCTCTTTTTAAAGCTCTCTAAACATGAAAAAGATGTCTATTTTTACCTTCGCTAGACTCGTTAAAACATCAAACAGCAATGGACTTGTCGAACGTGACAGGGTCGAACCACTCCTTCTTGGGGGTCGTTAAATATACTCAAAGGGATTCATCCAAAGGGTGAACTTACAAATCAATCATATGTTATCCTCCTCAAGCTTGTTAAAAAATAAATAGGTATTGACCAATATGGTTGGGGAAATTGGGAAAATAGGGTACTCCATTTTCTAATTGAAGTGAGTTTCTCTTGAACATGAAACTCTTCCACTTCATCTTCATGGTTACTGGATTGGCTAATATAATTGTATTTAGGTTCATCATAACTTTTCAAACCCTCCATTTCAGTTTTGGGTCAATGCTGCAACCTCCATTCAGTGTCATCGGTGTGTTCAAGAGAAGTCATTTAGTTGATATTCGTTACAATACTCTTAAGCCTTCACTCCATGTTTTCCATTCCTAATCCAGTTCCCTATAATCATCATTCTATCTCAATCATTATACTTGTCTCGTGTTTTTGATGGGGGATACATCAAGGCTTTCCTGCGACGGCTCGCTTCCTGTCTGCATCAGCACATTATCCAGGAAGTTGACTTAGAAACAACCCTTTGGTACCTTGGTGCTTGCATAAATCAATGGAAAGTTTTCTCACTCTCAGTGATAGGTTTACATCATTTGCCTTTGAAAAAAATACTATGTGTGTTGTTCGACATCAACTCATTTATTCACACCATACAAATTGTACTATATTACCTTGATAGCCATTAACATCATCAGTGGTTTCTCTTGCATATTTTAACAACTTACATCATTATTCAGTAATCAGATGGTGTCCACCATGTTTGACCTCAGTTCATTGATTCATGTGGTTAGACTCGTACATTTGTTTGGTTTTTTCAACAATATAGAAGACCCTATATCTATTTTCATCCATTCAGGTTGCAATTTCAGGAGTTATACAAATATCACAATGTATCGTGGCCATGATCATACAGATAGTCATCCAGTCATGGGTCCACCAGTTGTCATATTTGGACATGTCTTTTGATCATTGTACATGTGATGTTAGATTATGTGATCACTATGGGTATGTCTCCCTTAGAAAAATATGTAATGATTCAAATGCATTGTAACAGATGAATCTCGTTGGTTGTTCTTGATCCCGACTTGTCACGAGGTAAAGCGCTTCAGTCATCAATCATCATTTTTGACTTTGCGGTTTATGGGTAAATATTTTATATGACATTCTATCACATATGATCAATAGGCCCTCTAATGGGATCAATCAACATCTTTTTCCCCTTTGTCATCGTTATTGCACAAAGTCTTAATCATTCCTCTTTCATTCCCTATAGTTTCTTCCTGAAACTACATAATCTGATACTTAGGCACATAGAGTGCATTACACTTCATTAGTTTACTAGCCCTAGTTGATAATTTATGCTATCAATTTAGAACACTAAATTGATTAAAAATTTTGGCGTCATTGTCGGGGAAGTGTAACTAGGTAGCCTTATTTCCTATTTCCCAAAAACAATGATATGCATAGAGAAAGAGACTCTAGGGCTAGATTTATAATAGGAAAAAGCTTAATTCCCACAACACCACTCACTCCACCAAGGCCAAGAATTATCACACCTCCAACTCAAACCCGCATTCCATACTATACTGGTCATAGACTTCCAGAAGTCCTAAGATCAGATATCCAATCAAAAAGATCTCCCACTTCATCTACTGAAGCAGTTATAGAAGAAGAAGATCCAAGAACACCTACAAGAGGAATAACCTTTTTCACTTCTACAGGAGAATATATCCTAGCAAAAAAATTAGAAATTCCTAGTGAAGAAGAAGAAGAGGATCATTTCTTCAATATACCTTTGGTAGAAGAACCAGTAGAACAACTAGCTCTCCAAACTGAACCCTATATCAGTTCAGAAGAATATATCATGGCAGAAGAAGGGGAAGGAGAAGTCTTTAATGGATAACATACACTATTTGGAGGAGGTAGAGGTAGAGGAGGAGATAGAGGAAGAGGTAGAGGTACAGAAGAAGGTAGAGGAATAGGAAACGCAGAAGGAGGAAGAGGTAGAAGGGAAACTGGAAGCTCTTTTGGATTCCCTATAATAGATGAAGAGACCAATGAAACTATGAAAAATATCTCACCCTCTATTCTTCCAAACTTTCATGGACTAAAAAGTGAAGATCCTGAGACCTTCTTATTTGAATTTGAGGTTCTATGTACAACCTATGAATACCTATAAGATGTAGCATTAAACTAGGTTTATGAGCAGCATTAAAATGGTTTATGAGTTTAATCACTAGGTCTATTAGGACATGCGATGATATGAGAAAATCATTTCTAGACAGGTATTTGGATTACTATATACCAGTAAACCATAAGGAAGAAGTGTTCACAATGATACAAAAAGAGGATGAAAATCTCGAAGATTTGTTGGAAAGATTTAACTGTAACATCAAGAGGGAAAAAATGGAAAACTTATACCAAGATACTTTGAAAGCTCTTTTGTTGAAGACAATTAGGGATGAATGGATAGATATCCTTAATATGATGGGGAAAGGAGACATATCTCAAATTTCATTACCTGATATAGCAGAACTATGTATTAATCTTTCAAGAGGAAAATCTAAGATTATAAAAGGACCAAGAGACCCTGCTCTTGCAAGGGCAAGAAAATCTTCAACTAGAACAGTAAGTAGGGCAGAAATAGGGAATATGATTGATGAATTCAAAACTGACATTCTAGGGAGTCTTAGTGAGAAAATAGACAACCTTGAGTTACAAAACAAGAAAAAATCCGAAACTAATGCCTTAGCAATCTTTTTTCCCAAATTTAGGAAGAATCGTGCCTTAAGAGAGTGCCCTTTGGATGCAAAAGCAATAGAGACCTGTGCAATTTGTTCAGAAAAGCATGAGACAAAGAATTTTCCTTCAATCCCTAGTCTTAAAGTTGTCTTTCAAGAAGAAACAACCACAAATTCCACAGAATCTCTTAATTTTGTCTCTAGAAGATCTTGGCAGGGACCTCAAACACAAGGGTTTAGTAATCAAATGTATAATCAACCCCCACCTAATTGGAACTCTTGGCAGGAACCTTGGCCCCAATTTCAAAATCAAACTCAACCTTGGGCTCAAGGAGCATAAAATCCTTATGGAAGGTTCTCCCAATATTATCAATACCCACCATCTTATCCATCATATCCAAACTTTCCTCCTCAATAAAATTCTTAGCAGAATCCACAACATCAAAATCAAAATCAAAATCCACCACTTCCATTACCATTTCCTCAAAAAGAAAATTAGTTACCTGCCCAGCCAATACCAAACCCCGACAATAAAAACCCTCAGAATACATATATGATAGAAGGTCAACAATTTCCAACCTATTTGATTACTCCTTTAGACCTTAATGATGTTCAACTTAGGTCTAGAAGAATACCTGAAAGAAAGAAACCTTCTGTAGTTATACAAGAACAAAACAATTTTGAGGAAGATTCTCTACGAGTAAATAAAAGTTTTGAAGAAAACACATCTCTTCAAGACCAAAACATTGAAAAAGAAAAACAGAAAGAACCAATAATTTCAACTCCTATGTTAGAGCAGCCATCAACATCTACTACTACACCTCCTTTTCCTGAAAGATTACAAATTGATAGAGGTGTAGAGAAACAAATTATGATGCCTAACTATGATTTCCTAGATGAGTTAATAAATGTTTGTATTAAGATTCTATTATTACAGGCCATCAAGGAAATCCCAATTTTAGCAAAGACAATAAAAGAGATGAGTATGAAAAAACCAGAAAGAAGAATAAAAGAGATAAATAAAATACAACTGGTAGGAAAAATAGCAGACATAATGATGGGAAAGATTTCCATTCTGAAATATCTAGATCCCGGAAATCCAGTTGTTAAGATACATATCAATGGAATTGAAATTCCAAACACACTTATTGATCTAGGAGTAGCAATCAATATCATGAGTAGGAAAATCATGGAAAAACTAAAACTTCCTAATCTTCTTTTTACACCCACACTACTACAATTAGCAGATAGATTTGTAATCAAACCAGATGGGGTATTAGAAGACATTCTAGTGTCCTTAGATTCTTGGGAGTATCCTATGGATTTCATGAACCTAACTCCTAAAAATTATCTAGGAGGACATACTATTATATTAGGAAGACCTTGGTTAGCTACAGCTGATGCTTTCATTAGCTTTAGATCCAGTGACATGTACATCTCTAATGGTAGTTCAACCAATAAATTCACCTTGTATCCTCCAGCAAGAACAATCACAAAATTAGATGATACTCAATGGATTGATGATGAAGAAGATATACAACCTCTCTTCACTATTTCAGGATTAATGAAGATAGTCAGATTCTGAATGCCTTATAAAATCATGAATCTTCTTCAGAATACAAACATGAACAATTCCAAGAAGAATCCAACATTGATTTTTTTTCATCTAGACAAATGTCTCTTTACTCCATGGAAGAATTTGGTAGCTCTACAATTGAGATATTTTCAGGGAAAACCTTAAACATAAACAAAAACCTAGAAAAATTTCAACAAGAAAAGCTAGTCAAAATATTACAGAGGCATTCTTCTGCATATGCATGGGAGTACACTGATATGAAAGGGATCAATCCTAAGACTTGCACTCATCATATCTATATAGAGGAAAATTTTAAACCAATCAGACAGCCTCAGAGAAGGATGAATCCAAACCTTAGGGAGATTTTTAACGAAGAGTTGCAGAAATTGTTAAATTTCAACTTTATTTATCCCATTTCAGACAATCAGTGGGTTTCTCCTTTGGTGATTGTACCCAAGAAAAATTTTAAATGGAGGGTATGCATTGACTACTGAGAATTAAACAAAGCTACTCTTAAATATCATTTTTCTTTACCCTTCATAGATCAGATGTTAGATACATTAGCAGGCAAAAAGTACTTTTCATTTTTGGATGATTTCAGTGGTTACAATCAAATTCAAGTTGCACTTGAGGATCAAGATAAAACCACATTTACCTGTCCTTGGGGTACCTATGCCTACCGAGTATTGCCTTTTGGATTGTGCAATGCACCTGCAACATTCCAAAGGGAAGTATTGGGAATATTTTCAGATCTAATACATGAATGTGTAGAAGTATACATGGATGACTTCACATTATATGGAAGCACATTTGAAGAAGCCTTAGAAAACTTGGGAAAAGTTCTAAAAATATGTAAAGAAGAAAACCCTTCATTAATTCATGAAAAATGTTTCATGATGTTCACTGAAGGGATTGTCTTAGGACATCATATTTTAGGAGATGGGATTAGATTTGATGAGTCAAAAGTTGAAGTCATCTCTAGATTATTAGTTCCAAGTTGTCAAAAAGATGTTAGGATTTTTCTAGGATTTACAGGATCTTACAGAAGATTTATAGAAAATTTCACCAAGATAGCATCTCCACTTTTCAAACTACTCACCAAGGACTGTGAATTCAATTGGAATCATGACTGCCAGTTAACATTTGAAACCCTGAAAAAAAAAATCTCTGAAGCACCTATTTTAAGGGGACCTAACTAGAAATTACCTTTTCACATCTCGACAGATGCCTCAGATACAGCTTTAGGAGCTGTGCTGGGACAAAAAGACCTATTTCCTTATGCCATCTACTATATAAGTAAAAATTTGACTCCTTCAGAGTTGAATTATACTATAACTAAAAAAGAGTTCTTATTTGTTGTTCATGCCACAAATAAATTCAGACACTATATAACAGGCTATGAAACCTTTGTTCACACAGATCACTCTGCAATTAGGTATTTAATGAATAAATCAATTACTAATGGCAAACTCATAAGATGGTTATTGCTTTTACAAGAATTTAACATCACCATTCTAGATAGGCCTGGAAAACAAAATACAGTGGTTGGTTTCCTATTTAGACTCCAAAACATTAAATATAATACTCCAATTAAAGATAAATTCTCTGATGAATATCTCTTTGCAATTACTACTCAAACTCCCTAGTTTGATGATATTGCCAATTATCTAGTTTCAGGAAAATTTCTTTCAATTATGAATGCAAGATACAAAAGAAAAATCATTTATGACAATTCAAAATATTCATGGATTGCTAATGAGTTATACAAAACAGGTCTAGACTTTATTATCAGAAGATGTGTTCGAGAAGACGAGATGCCTGAGATTTTCAAGGCATGTCATGATGAACCTTGTGGTGGACACTTTGCTAATAAGAGGACATCTTATAAGATCCTTCACCTAGGATATTATTGGCCATCCCTCTTTAAATATGCTAAAGAGTATGTCAAAAGGTGTGACAGTTGCCAAAGGGTAGGGAAACCTTCCCCTTTAGGTGAGATGCCATTGCAACCTCAGGTACATATTAAACCTTTTGAGAAATGGTCTTTGGATTTTGTAGGAAATATTAATCCTCCATCAAAACAAAAGAAATATATATTAGTTTGCACTGATTATGTTAACAAATGGGTAGAGGCCAAGCCATTACTTTCTGCTACTGAAGCATCTATAGTTAATTTTATTTTTGAGGATATTTTTACTCGTTTTGGTGTCCCAAGAGAAATTGTTACAGATCAAGGAGTTCAATTCACATCAAAAATGGTGGAGCAAATGGTAGAGAAGTACAAAATCATACACAGGAAATCCACTCCCTACCATCCACAAGCAAATGGCCAAGTAGAATCTACCAATAAGGTGATTGAAGGGATCCTGACAAAGACTGTGCATTTAAATAGAAGAGATTGGGAAGAAAGGCTTCCTGAAGTCTTATGGGCCTACAGAACTACATGGAGAAACACAACAGGACGCACCCCTTATGAACTTGTTTATGGAAAAAAAGTCCTGTTTCCCATAGAGTTTCAGATCCAAACTTTCAAAATGGCAGTCCAGTTAGGACTTGATTTGACAGAAGTACAGAAGCACAGACTGGAGCAAATTAATGAATTGGACGAGATCAGACAAGATGCAGTCCAGAGAACAAGCATAGTCCAACAGCATAGGACTAGATGGCATGACAAGTATATCAAAGAAAATAAATTTAAATAAGGTGACTGGGCACTCTTGTTTGATTCAAATTTTAAGGATTTTCAAGGTAAATTTCAAACTCATTGGCTTAGGCCATATGAAACTGTGAAAATATTTGAAAATGGAGAAATAAAAATCAGGAAAATAGATGAAGGAAAGGTAGCATTTCTTGTAAATGGACACAGACTGAAATTGTATCATAAGCCACTTTCAAGAGAAGAATTTGTCAAGAAATTCCAAGATAACATTGATATGAAGTTAGTGAAGAAGAAATCTTCTTCTTCACTAACTTAGTTGTATTTTTCTTCAATAATTCTAAAAAAATTAAAAATAAAATAAAAATGAAATAAAAATAAAAATATAAAATATAAAAATAAAAGTATAAATATGAAAACCAATCATTGACTCGCATGTTTATATAGAAAGTGTAGGGTGAAAATCAGAATTCTTCTGACACACTATACTTTCAAATTGTTCTTGTTCTGCAACTAAATATCATAAAATCACAAATTGCAGATTCATTTTTACTCCATACTTCATTTCGTTCATATTTCATTCCATCTTATGTTTCACTACATTCATATTCCATTCCATTTCACACTCATGATCCATCTCATTCCATTCCATATTCATGATCCATTTCATTCCATATCCATATTTCATAATTTTTAACAGGTACATTCTGCAACTGTTTGTTCTGTAGCCAATCCTGTTCTGCAGCCAATTTGACCCTGCAAGCCTACTTCAGTACACAAAGGATGATAGTCAAAGGAGATTATGGAGCTTAGAAGATCAACATTTTAAAAAATGGAGGACAAATACAACAAGCATAAAAATAAAAAAGGCTGAGGTAAACTGTGTGAAATTATTTTGATAGAAAAACATGAAAGATATAATATGGTTAAATCATATGTTTCCTAAAGTTAATCTATCATTCGAATTGATCCTTGCCTGTCATAAAAAAACTCCTCGACCAAATCCCTTACCTTTCGCTCCATAACGGTTTATCATTAATTGAATGATTAAACGATCAAAAACTTAGATGTGACCTATTACATGCTTGTTGTATTTTCCCTTCATTTTGTAAAATTGTAAAACAAAGTCATTTTAAGGGCAAAGCAACCTTCCATAGCTACTCTTTCTTCAGGCACGGGATCAGAGACAAAGCAATAGACCTAAGCCAAGGAAAGGAAGCAATCTGTACCAAGGAGAAATGGGGCCGACTGTGAGAATAGAGCCAATTGGGATCAAATATTTAGAAGGATACCCTCAGGTTAAGGGGCTATTACAGCAGGTTGGGTGGCTAAACTTTGTGGAGAAGTTCAATGGATTCCACAAAGAAATCACGAAATCATTTGCTAGGACATTCGATGGATTAGAGGTAGAAATTGGGGATATTAAGTTCACCATCACAGAGGCATTCATAGCTGAAGCCACATAATTTCCAAGACAGGGAGAAAGTTGGTTTAAAAACAAAGAGTTCCATAATGAAACTTGGAAACAAATGCTAAAAAACCCAGGTATAGACATTTCAGTGTTTAGAAATGGTATTCTTAATACAGCTCTGAAAAATAAATGGAGGAATATGTTGTTAATTTTACAAAAATTCATAACATGTGAGGGTAGATTCGGCACCTTGTATGTCTATCAAATCAGACTGATGATGAATTTCTTAGATGATGAAATAAATCTACCTTTCTTCCTACTTAATAGTTTGAAAAAGATGGCCTCTAATGTTCAGAAAAGACTCCAATTCCTAGAAACTACTCTGCACCAGCATGGCCTAATTAAAATACTGATTGAGTTCCATTTGAAGAAAGTAGGAGATAGCTGGGAAGAATTTCTTATAAGAAACCATTTTGAAGAACTAGAGGAAACATTATCTAGAGAAGGAACTGTAAGAAGAAGTAGGAGGGGAAAAATTAATAAATCTGTTGAACTCAAACCTGATACATCAGCACAAGAAGATAGTGAAGAAGTAATCTCTGAAATTTTACAAAGATCAAGAGACAAATTAGGGTTAAAAGAAAAGAGAAATTAACAAGTGAATGTGCTGAGGAGAAAAATGAAAATCCGACTAAGTTAAGGAGAAGCTCTAGGCTTAAAGGCATGGTGAAAAAGACATGGATTAAGGAAACAGGAGTAATAAACATTGAAGAGGAAGAAACTCCAATCCAAACACCAGTTGATAAATCTCCTTTACACCAGTATGAAGAAGACCCTAACAGAGGAACCCCAGATCTAGATCCATCCCAACAACAGATTTATGACTATGTGGAATCACTAGAAAAAAGGGCCTCAGAAAATCAAGAAAGATCTCTCAGTCCACAAGAACCTCCAATAGAAATTTTGAGAAAAGACAATTATGAATTAGAGATACTGAATAAACATATCAAGAATGAAAATGAAATCTTAAGAGAGTAGGTCAAATTGAAGAATGGCATGAATAACACTCTCTCTCAGCAAATGAAAACATTGTATAAAGCAAACAGGAAGTTAAAGAAGAGAAATAAGAAATTGAACAGGGCACTCATTGATCTTAGGTTCAAATTATTCATGAGGAAACCCAGAATGGTATTGACTACCAAAAGAAGCAGGAAAAGGAGGCTGGATGTTCTTGCAGAAGTTTCAGTGCACATGGAATAAAGCTTTGATGAAATTGCATGAGAACATGCAAGAGTTTTGCAGTGGGGGTATGTTGAGCCCTAAAATTGTCTTCTCTTTTGCCAAACTTCACTTCATTTCATCATTCCTTTATCATTTCATAAACCTAAAAATCAATGAGAATGATTAATATTGCTTAAAGGTTGCATACAATGATTAACTTATTGTACTTTTGTGATTTTTTTTGTCTTAATGATTTTTGAACAGTTTAGCTACAGAATACAGTCATTCTGTAGCCAGTCAAGTGTTCCATAGTTGTTTTAGTGTTTAAGTATGTTACAGGTGTCATCTTGAGAAAAGGCACACATGGGTGGATTCCAAATCTTCCCTACATCATTCCTTCCCATCCACAAGGACTGAATCAATAGCTGGAGGTGTCTAAGCACGTGGTCAAAGCAAAGGTCAAAGAAGCTATTTTCTACAAGAATCAGGACTCCTGATTTGCTTTATAGCAAATCACGAGTCCCAAAAGAGTTTTAATTTGATTTTAACTTCAAATCTACACCTGTACCTATTTTTGTTCAATGTTAGTTATGAATTTGCATATAAATTAAGCTCTATAATATCGATAAAGAGAGTTGATACATATTTTATCATTAAGATGATACTCTGTTTTCAAGTCTTATGTTAATAAAAAGGAGTTTTAACCTTGATGTTGTTCTGAATACAAACTTGAGGAGTTAAAGGATTAATGCTGAATTGATAGCAGAGGGCCCCTACTATTCGAGGAGGTTTTACATGTTTTCTAGATAAGTCATTTTCAATTCTGTTTTGTCATATTTCCTTACTTAGACTGCTTTCTGAAATCATAGATTTTAGCATTATGTTTCATGTCATTTGCTTAGATAAATGATCCTCATGATATTGCAGTTAGTCTCTTTCTCAAGCTCTTCCAATACATCTCTATTAAATGAATGGGATTCAATTGTGATATTCTGAGTTATTAGCATTTCATTTTCTGTTATTTAGTTAAAAATAATATCCTCATTATACTGCAGTTAGTCTCTTTCAAAAGCTTTTCCAATAAACCTCTAATTCACGAATGAGACTAAGTTGTAATATTATGAGTTATTGATTGTTTTGTTTCATAGAAGATCCTTATCACATTATGATTAATCTCTTTCAAAAGCTCTTCCAATAAACCTCTAACTCATGAATGAGATTTAGTTGTAATGTTATAAGTTGTTTTAGCATTTCATAGGAGATCCTTACTACATTATAGTAATATTTTTCTCAAGCTCTTCCAATACACCTCTATCAAATGAATGAGATTTCACTATAATTTTCTAATTTACTATTTGTTTCAACATTTCCTTTTATGTTTTAGGAGATCCTCATTGCATTAGAATTAATCTTTTTCACAAGCTCTTCCAACAAATCTCTAACTAAATGAATCAGATTAAGTTGTAGTGTTTTGAGTTACTTTTCATTTCATGAATGTTCATTTAAAAGCTGTAATATCCATGAATTAGGACTCTCTGTTTTCATCATTTTCTAGTTAGGAACAGAATTTGAAAATAAACTTTGTTTTAACTCATTTATTAAGATTTCCTTTTCTCCCTCTTGACATAGATTTAACTTCATATTTTTAGCATATAGTAGCATACTAAGAATCAAACATAAGAACCCCAAAACATCAATAAAACACTAAAAACAACAAAGTAAGAAAAAGGGATACTTAGGCACATATAGTGCATTACATTTCATCAGTTTACTAGCCCTAGTCGATAATTTATGCTATCAATTTAGGACACTAAATTGACTAAACACTACATATATCCCATAGTTTCTTGGCTTGTGTTTTCCGACTGTGCATGTTCTAATTTTGGCAATTAGATCTAGTATTGGAGCATTCAAGCTAAAGAAGGAGCGAAGAACGTGATGAATTCTAGGTAGGATTCATCCCATCATCTATATAATTTAAGGAAAACATTGGGTTCCTATCTCTTTGTTGTTCTAGGTTAGACAACCAGACCTAAGGGAGATACTTATGTTCGTAGTCATAAATCCTACATAACACTTTATATAATATAACTATATAATTATACCTAAATATAAATATATATAACATCTATTAAAAAACATTTAACATTATTATATATAACATAAATACTTAACTGTATATAACATAAAGTTGTAAGGTATAACATAACTATAACTATTATATATATACATTATAAATATATTATATATATACAAAATAGCTATATATAATCATATAACATAAAATAATGTAACCACCCCTACCCCATTTACCTAGTTTCACAAGCCTATCAGGGTAAACGTGAGAGGAAGAGCTACTATGACATGACCTTACCTCCTAGGTTCCATGAAGGAAGTGGGGTCGACCACGGAAGACAAACTGACAAGGCATAACATTCTATAGGGGCTAAAGGTTACTCATAGGATGAGTAACCACCCCTGGTGGCCAAAACATGATTTGGACACCCTTTTCTCTGACCTGGGTCCTCAACCGCACCCACAAGAATCCCTCCATGTGGTTGGAAGCCTCCAACTGCATGCGCAATCTTGCAACCAAAATTTTTCAATTAGGATCATGTGAAAAAGATATTTGAGCCTAGATTCCAATTCAGCCTCCAAACCACTGCCTAGAACTTCCTATAACTTCTTAGAATCAATAATGACATGTCAACAATGCCAAACACACAAGTTTCAAGGAAGAACTTGACCTAGAATACTAGAACATGGTAGGTGTTTCATCAAAAACATGGAAAACATGTAAGCTACAGGTCATGAATGCATATCTGATCATAAAAGTCTGAGATTTATCTTAAAATCATGAAGAAGGCCCTATGCCCTCTCCACATATATGCAACAACACTTATTATTCCATGCATCCATCAATCGATCAATATTTAAACAATTCAATACATGATCCATAGGAGATACACATCACATAAAAGCATATAATCAGAAAATACCACCATATAAACCATGGTATCTTAGCCATAATCTCACCAACGCATTGCCAATAAATATACATGAATCACATTAGAAGAATATCTCTTATTAATGTAGGAAAATACCAACAAAATCACGGACTTCCACGTACCACCCGACCATAGATTAGGCTGAACCAAATCTCTCTTTTAGTCAATCACCCCCACACCATATTCCAAGCGTGAATGTGAGCTCTCATGGAATAAAACAAACAAAACCAAACCAGGGATTTCAAATGCCAAACCACCTCAACCCTTAACCAGTGATTCCACATCATGGTCAAATATCACTAACACCAAACAAATCTATCTCTACCCAAGTTTTCCAGGGCTCCAATAACTAGTAACTCAACCCACCAAGGGCTCCAGAACATTTCTCCAAACCGGATCCAGGACTAGTAACTCAACCCACCAAGGGCTCCAGAGTGTTTGTCCAACCTAGGCTCCAGGACTAGTAACTCAACCCAAGTTATTCTAGGGGTTATAGAGAGTTTTTTCCAACCCACAACCATAAGTAATTACAAGCACCAACCAGAAAACAAATTAATGGAAAAACCCACAACACCATGGTTATCCAAGAAATGGAAACGCAGGCTAAAACCATTGTCAATCCAAGAAATCCTCCATGCCAATGATGGATCATAACCAAAAAAACACTTTCATCTACCATGCATCAAGGAAATCATACATGCAACATGTTACCTACAAAGAAATCCAGTTGTAGTTGTTGATCCATATGTTCCCTTGCGCTTTCCTACTTTCCTTTGCCTTATTTCTCCAATCCAAGTGAATGCTAGAGTGCTCCAAGAATGATCCAAGAATGCTCCAAGATTTCTCTAAGTGTGTAGGAGTGTGAGAGAGACAAAATAGAAGAGATATCCAAGCTAAAACTAACAAAAGGTCTCAATTGACGAAATTCATGAACTGATGCTCATAAACCTTTTTATCATTGAGGCCTCTATTTTCTTCATTTTCATTCATTTTTCCTCTAATTTATCTTACATGCAAATTTGTGACCCTGCATCTCCCTTTTCTCCTATTTTCCTTTATTTTCGTAAATAAAATTCCAATTAATGCCACTTTGTCTTTGTCAATGCCTTTTCCAATTTCCTTACCCATAATAAACTGAAAGTGACACACGCTATGATGTTTTTCCCAACATACATCTTAGAATATGTGTCCCATGACCTTTGTCTTATATTTTTCTTACATATAAAATCAACTAGGAGTTGTTACAAACCCCTCCCCCTCAGGGGAACGCCGTGCTTAGTGTTCTATGACACCTATGACTAGAAAAACACTAAAAATAGAACATATTTCCCATGGATCTTTATAACACAACTTGTTGCAGTATTTACAATGACATCTTGTAGAAAACATGAAATAATATCATTTACCAGAGCTTTTAGCACAAATAAATACGGTATTTACAATAACCACCACATATACTTATACATAGTTTCTTAAACCAACAAATAATCATATTGTCTATGGAGATTTATAAATCTAGCTCGATACAGTATGCATAATAAAATACACATATATACATATCCATGCGTGCTTTAACCAGCAAATAAAAGGATAAGATACCCACATTAGCAATAAGGGAATCCAAAGGCTCACACCTCCACCCTCAAAGTAATACCAATATTAACCTCCTTCCTAGGAAGTCTAAAATCCACTGCCAAATTCAAACCTGCATCCATTTCCAGCACTGCAATCCTTGCACTACTTGTTCTCTCAATGAATAGTTACTAGCTCATTATTTCAGGGCACACTCTCATTATGCTTCTCATTACATCTAAAAATGCTAATGACCAAAAAAAATTCATTCCCTGACCTTCCTTTCTCTACTACATAGTCCCTCGGACAATTTGATCACCCCCTTCTGTGCAGTCACACACCTTCCAAGTTCTGTTGGCATCCCCTTCTCTGCTACACAGTCCCTCAGGAAATCTAATCAACCCCTTTTTTGCAGCCACACACCTTCCAAGTTTTTTTGGCATCCCCTTCTCTGCAACATAGTCCCTTGGGCGATCCATCCCCTGGAAAGATTTCCTCGCATTAGAAGGTCAAAAAACCAAGGCATGTCCCTGCCTTAAAACCATCATACTAGTCATAGCATGCTCATGGAAATCAATGAACATTATTGGGTACCAATGTCCCACAATGGTGTGGAGTACTGAAAAGGTATGTTTTTGATGATTATTTCAGTGGCTTTTTAGTAGAATTTGTAAACCATTTTGTCTCATGAATTTGGAAAGTAATAAGGAATTATAATAAAACATGTGGAAATTGATATGCAAGACTTAACCACTAATAATGGTTATTTTCTGAACAGGAAAAGGAAAAAAACGAGGAATTGCCGCTCCAAAGGAAGTGACAAAGTCGAGATAACTGCTGTCCCTCTGAAGGTGAACCGAATGCAAACAAAGCTAAATAGATTACAGCAAATCGGCTCGGAAAAGAAGGAGAAGACACCAGCTCGGCGCCAAAGAAAGGGAAGGATGAAGAATTAACAGTTTGGCGAATCCCTCAGGATCTTCGATCCTGAGGGATCGCTGCTTTATTTATCATGTTACTTGGACATCTCCGCCGTCGCCTTTATATAAAGGGACAGCACTGTTAGCTTGATATATAGAGGATACACTTTTATGTAATTTTCCGTAAAACATCAGCTTTGATTATTAAGTCTCGTTGAAGAACTGGTTCAATTTATTTTTGACCGATGCATTAATAGAAGCTTGGTGAATATTTCATCTCTGTGTCTGGATTAACTTAAAGCGGTGCATCCTTGGAGGCTAAGGGCCCGGCCCCGGAGGACACTTGCTTTTGTACCATTACGACTTGACTTCTGTGTGGTTTGTTTATCAGTGTTATTTGGTAATTTGATATGCTTTATAAAGTTCATATTACATGCTCTGTTAAAGATTGAATCATTGAGGTTGTTACAGACAGAATCGTGTGTTGACTCCGCATCAAGTTATTAATCTTTTAAAGAGTTTATTGCATGGTCTTACTGTTCTATTACAGAGCTGTTATATTGACATTCGTTTCATACATTCGCTTGAGGTAGTGTTCTTCATAATCATTAGATTCATAAATGATAGTGTTCTGTTGGAAAAATAGTTGTATTCCTGTTGGTTCAGGTTGATCAGATTATTATTCCAGTGTGTTGTGTGCGTTTCTGATTTATCAGTACTGTTCTATAAATTATCAATACTTAACGCTGTTCCATTAGTGTGATTTGTGAGAATTGCCTTTAGAATGAGAGAATGTTATTTGATTGCAAAGAGTGCATTTGAGTTAATCGATTAAGTCTGGTTACAACCCGCGGGACTTAGTTATTTCAATTGCTGTTCCATTCCAGAATTGTTGTTCAATCCTTTGCTTGCGGTTCCATTTACTTGTATTTGGTGTGAGAGATGATCTAAGGCTGTAGTGAGCATTGGCAGTCACTGTCTAGCTCCCAGGCTCGTGGTCTATGCTCTAATTTCCTTTTCATCAGTTTCTGAAGGGATGGATTATCACTGTCGAACCCTTGACTGATAAGCTGTTGAGTTTTCTGAGTGTGTGATTTATTCTTTGAAGTAATTTAGTTACAAACAAGCATCCGTTTACTCTTGTATTTCTTAAGCACTGTACTACTAGCATTACTCTGACGAATGATAGCCTCAGATTGAGTCACTCTTTGTAATAACAAAATGCTCCCGGATTGACATATTAATGTGAGATAATTAGAGGTGAAAGAGACCCTTTTCATAGCTCTACATTTTGGCGCCGTTGCCGGGGAAAGAGTGTAGCCATTTGTCTTTTTCAGAGTAGTGTACGAGCCTGCTAGGGAGGAGTTGGATCTTAAAAACGGAAGGTAAGAACCTACGTGCGGAGCATGTAAAAACCCTGCTCCACTATCCGCTTTCCTAACAGATTTGTTTTTGCTTTGTTTGAATAAAAGTTGGTAGTTCATTTTTGAGTGCATGACTAAGCAGAAAAGACCAGAAAATAATATCAAACCCTCATCTAAGCCTGAAAAAGCTAAGGGGCCGGTGACCCTTGGCAGAACGACCTTCATAGACGAAATCTATAAGAAAACAGAATCTCAGCCATTAGTAGGCCTCAAGAAAAACATTTCTAAACTGCCTACTAGTTCCCTTCAGGCCACAGGATCACCATCTGTAGCCTGTGCTGAGGTGCATAGTCAAACTGAGGAGCAGGACTCTCAAGAAATTGAAAATTCCACTCCAGAATTATTGCAGGAAGGGAACTCTAGCAACTTTTGTGAAGGAGAAGGAGAAACAGGGGAAACCAAGGAACCAAAATCCCCTATTGAAACAAATCAGCCATTAGATAGCCCAGATAAGGGGAGTGCTGCGAAAATCATTGTCGAAGGAACCCAATCTTCAGGAATCCTTATTATTCCAGATAAAGGAAGCGCTATTAAAAATATCCCTGTCAAAACAATCCCCACTCAACCTAGGAATACCCTCCTAGATATCCCAGAAGGTTATTGGCATATATTCGATCCCATGGCTCAAAACCAACCAAATGCTCAAAACCAGCCAAATACTCAAACCTCTACATTACAATACCCTATAGTGGATTCTGCAGCAAATGCACCCATGAAAGCTATCCCTCTTCAGCATATCCCTACATTTCACGGACTCACATCAGAAGATTCGGATGCATTCTTATTCGAATTCGATGTGTTATGTAGGGGGTACGATTACACCACCGATCCCCAAAAATTGAAATTATTCCCCTCTACATTAAAAGGGGCTGCTTTAAGATGGTTTATGGGGCTAGGTGGCAGGGTTATCAACAATTGGGATCAAATGAAAGAATCCTTCTTAAAAAAATATCAGGATTATTGTAGGTCTAGAGAATTAAAAGACGAAATATTTCAAATGACAGCTAGACCGAATGAAACATTAGAGGATTATGTGGAACGTTTTCAGTACAATCTATAAAGATCTCCTTATGCATCACTACCTTTACCTGATAATGTGTTAAAAACTGCATTAATAAGGGGTATGAAGGAACAATGGATTGAAACATTAAACATTATGGGAAAAGGGGATATTTATCAAGAGAGTTTTGCTGACATTATTGATTTGTGTATCAGGAGTTCGAGAGGCAGCACAAGAATAAAACCGACATAATACGATCGGTTTGCAAGAGATAGCAAAGTATCAGCAGAAGGAGTAACACGTGCAGAAATTGGAAATTTATTAGAAAATTTTAAAACTGATATTATGGGGACACTAACTACACAACTTGATATTGTGCAGGCTAAACAGAAGCAGCTAGAGGCAGAACAGAATTTGGCAATCTTCTGCCCTCGATGCAGAAAAAAACATAGCCACAAGGAGTGTCCACCGGATAAAGTCCAAACATGTGCCATCTGTACAAAAGATCACCTTACGGAGAGCTGCCCCTCACTTCCTGGATTGAAAGCGGTATATAAGGAAGCAGAAGAAGAACCAGAATCGGTGAATTCGATCAACCAGCACCGCCAGTGGCAGCCGAGACAATCTGGTATGTTTCTGGACTCAACCTCTTTCTTTCAACCCCCACAGTATAATGCTCAACAATATGGTATGTGGCAAAATCAATCTCAACCCCCATTTACAAACTGGTCACCACAATCGTTTCCCTCTTCAAATCCATGGCTGAATCAAACAAGCCAATCAGGTTGGCCAAATTTCCCTTACACTCCACCATATTGGCAAAATGGCCCATATCCTTCACAATGGACTCCCTCTACTTCATAAAGTTCACCCTGGCAGACAAGCTGGCAAAGACCGATGTACCACCCAGCTGGAACTATTCCGCTCCCTCAACCTACTTTGCCAGCCTTACAACAAAATCCCCAGTCTAACCTGAGACCGCAACTCCCAGCCCAACCCGATCCCAATCCAAATAACAGACAGGTCCAATCTATTCAAATCATAGAATCACCAGAAATAGGACCCAACCTGAGGGAGTGCAATGACCTTCAGTTAAGATCTGGACGTATAATTGAAACTGAGGGAGATAAAACAGTTCATATTGAAGATCAGTTACCAAGAGAACATCAGTTACAACATGAGGATGTAAATAAGCAACAAACTCATAATCAAACAACCACATCCTCTCCTCCATTCCCAGAACGATTAGCCATACCTCGACCCATACAATATTCTGACTTTGACATTCTGGGAGAATTACAAAATCTGTACATAAAAATTCCATTCCTCCAAGCCATTCAAGACATTCCCATATACGCAAAAACTATCAAAGAATTGTGCATAAAGAAACCAAGGAGGAATATAACAAATAATCCAAGAGTCCAAGTAGTCGGTACCTTATCTGACCTATTGTCCGGAAGAGAAACACCCCTTAAATATGAAGACCCCGGGAATCCAATTATAACTGTTCAAATTTATGGTCAGACCCTATCTAATGCCTTAGTTGATCTAGGGGCTGCAATTAATATTTTAACAACCACAACTTGCCAAAAGCTCGGCATTACATCTGTAGAACCCACCTCTACTCTGTTAGAATTGGCTGACCGATCCGTGGTTAGACCAGAGGGCACTCTACATGATGTCATGGTCTCTGTAGAATCCTGGGAGTATCCAACCGATTTCCTGATAATTAATCCAAAAACCCGACTTGATGGACACCCGCTAATTTTAGGTAGACCTTGGCTCGCTACTGCCGATGCCTACATTGGCTGTCGACAGGGAAATATGACCATAACCAGAGGACCGAATAGAAAGAATTTAGTCCTATATCCTCCAGCGCAGCCAAGTGTCACAATAATCAAAACTAATAAGCACCCTGTATCATACCTTACTGATAACATCAGATCTCCATTAACTATACAAGAGGCACTTGATTTCAAAGACCAAACAGAAGACGATGCCATTAATAATTTCATTACTCAAACTGAACCTCGCACACAGTGTCACATGATAGAAGCAGCATTTGATAATGACTTGGAGGAAGATCCTCTGAAAGATACGCCTGACCAAACGATACCAGTTACTTCTGTTACAAATAGTAAAACTGTGGAAATTGCACCGGGGAAAACTTTAAATATCAATGCTAATCTCACACCTGAACAAGAAACAAAGCTCATCCATTTATTAACAAAGTATCAAGAAGCATTTGCATGGGACTACCCTGATATGAAAGGAATCGATCCACAATTATGTACACACCACATTTATATAGAAAAAGATGCCAGACCTGTGCGTCAGCCGCAAAGGAGACTTAACCCTCATCTAAAAGATGTCGTAAAAACTGAATTGCAGAAACTTTTAGATGTTAATTTCATCTACCCTATTTCTGATAGTAAATGGGTCTCTCCGCTTGTGGTGGTACCAAAAAAGAACGGGAAATGGAGAATTTGTGTGGATTATAGGGAACTAAATAAGGCAACACAGAAAGATCACTTTCCTCTCCCATTCATAGACCAAGTATTAGATACTTTGGCAGGGAAGAAGTTCTTTTCTTTCCTGGATGGCTTCAGTGGATACAATCAGATTCAGATTGCCCCTGAAGACCAGGATAAAACTACTTTTACTTGTCCCTGGGGAACATTTGCCTATCGATTTCTACCTTTTGGCCTATGTAATGCTCCTGCCACATTCCAAAGGGCTATCCTTAGCATTTTTGCAGATTTAATAAATGATGGACTTGAATTTTACATGGATGACTTTACACCATATGGAGATGATTTTGATCCGGCTCTAGACACCCTAGAAAAAGTCCTACAACACTGCATTGTTACCAGGCTTTGCTTAAGCCACGAAAAATGTTTTTTGATGATGACTGAAGGACTTATCCTAGGACACTATGTTTCAGCAGCTGGCATTCAGGTAGACCCGGCTAAAATCCAAATACTTTTGCTCATTCCCACTCCTACTACTCAAACAGAGGTACGCAGCTTTCTTGGATTTTCTGGTTACTATAGACGATTTATAGAGCATTATTCGCACATTGCTACTCCTTTATATGCACTAACTGGTAACGTTGATTTTCTTTGGACAGACAAATGTGACCGTGCTTTCGAGGATCTAAAGAAGCTTGTATCCACAGCCCCAGTCCTTCGAGGACCAAACTGGGACCTACCGTTCCAGATATCATATGATGCCTCTGATACAGCCATTGGCGCAGTCCTTGGACAGGAAGAGGATAAAAAACCATATGCCATCTATTACATCAGCAAGAATTTATCCCCTGCTGAATTAAATTACACTGTTACTGAAAAAGAATTCCTAGCTGTAATACATGTTGTCAATAAATTTAGACATTATATTACAGGCTATCCTGTTATCTTATATACAGACCATTCTGCTATAAAATATTTAGCAAATAAGCCTGTCACAAATGCCAGAGTAACTCGATGGTTAATTTTATTGCAGGAATTCGACATCACAATCAAGGACCGGCCTGGCAAAGAAAACCCCGTAGCCGATTTTCTTTCGAGAATACCAAAATCAAGCGATGCAGCAGCAGTTGAAGATCGATTTCCGGATGAGCACCTGTTTGCTGTTGCCGTTCAAACACCCTGGTATGCTGATGTTGCCAACTACCTCGCAGTAGGTAAACTACCAAAACATTTAACTCCTAATGAGCGCAAGCAGATTATTCAGAAAAGTTCTCGATTCTCGTGGATTGGGGGCTATTTGTTTCACACAGGAGCAGACATGCATATCAGGCGATGTGTTAGAGAAGATGAAATCTTTGACATCCTAAAAGCCTGTCACGATGGACCGTGTGGGGGGCACTTCGCTGAGCGCAGAACTGGGCATAAAGTATTGCAGACAGGATATTACTGGCCTACGATCTTCAAAGATGCGAAGAAGTTTGTCCAAGCCTGTGACAGCTGCCAGCGAGCAGGACGACCTGGTCAAGCCGATGAGATGCCTCTGAAACCACAGTTAGTCATCGAACCATTCGAGCGATGGGCTCTTGATTTCGTTGGACCCATCAACCCCTCATCAAATCAGAAAACATATATCTTGGTGGCAACAGAATATGTCACCAAATGGGTTGAGGCAGAAGCATTGCCAAGAGCCACAAAGGACTCTGTCATACAGTTCCTGTTCCATCTATTTGTTCGTTATGGCCTTCCTAGGGAAATAATTACAGATGGAGGACCACAATTTGTTGGGCATAAATTAGCTGCAACACTCAACAATTATCACGTCCAGCATAAAATCACTACTCCATACCACCCACAGGCGAATGGGCAGGTAGAAAGTAGCAATAAGATAATAGAATCAATCTTAACGAAAACCATTGTGTCACATAGGCATGATTGGGCTACCCGACTACCTGAAGCGCTCTGGGCCTATAGAACCACATGGAGGAGCACCACCGGTTACTCACCTTATCAATTAGTGTTTGGAAAACAACCCATTTTTCCCATAGAATTCGAAATCCAAACATTACGGACAGCACAGGAAGTTGGCCTAGATCTAAGCGAGGCACAAATCAATCGATTACAGCAGATCAATGAATTAGACAAAATTAGGCTCTCTGCACTACAAAATACAGCATTGATTCAACAGCAGCGAGCTAAATGGCATGATGCGCTCATCAAAAACAAAGTCTTTCACAAGGGAGACTGGGCTTTGTTATACGACTCTCAGTTTCAGGACTTCCCTGGCAAACTTCAGACTCGATGGTTGGGACCATACGAAATTCAGAAGGTGCATGACAACGAAACCCTTACTCTAATTACCATTGACGGTTCTGGATATGCATTCAAAGTGAATGGCCACCGAGTCCGTCTCTATCGCAAACCACTCACTCGGGAATCCTTCTGCCAGCAGCTACGCCGAGACACTGATATGGAAATCTTAGGAGAGGAAGAGAAATCTCCCTCACCTGTAATTCATTAAGGGTTCATTTCTTTTTGCAATTTGTACATAAGTTCTTGTTTTTTTTTTAGTGGTTCTTGTATATAAGTTTGAATTAAATATTTTCTTGTCATTTTTTTGCTGTTCCTTTTCTTTCACGAAGTTCGATTTTTGCCCTTCTAAAAATAGCATCTGCGTGTTTTTTATGCTGATTTTGCTTGTTTTGTTGTTCCTTTTGCTGTTCCTTTTCTAAAGGAACAGCATGCGAGATCTCTGCTGTTCCTTTTTCAAAGGAACGGCATTATTACGTTTTCTGCATTTCCTTTTGGTTACCACCGTTCCTTTTTCTTCAAAGAAACAGCGTTCTTTTATTACTGTTGTTCCTTTTTCAAAAGAATGGCATTTAGAGTGTTTTTTATAGTATTTTTATTTTTGCCGTTCCTTTTCCCAAAGGAACGGCATTTGCATTTCTACTGTTCCTTTTTTTTCTATCATCCGTCGTTGTTTCTTTTTCAAAAGAACACCTCTAGCATGCTTTTGCTCTCCTTGTGAAACAGCTTATCCCTATTGCTGATCTAAATTGAGGATGCTTCTTGCCCGTCTTCTTTCTAGTCTTTAAGATACAGCTATGTATTTGTGCAATGAAATATAAAATCACAACATACCGAAATCTGCAAACCATAAATCGCTATATCTATAAGGCTCTGCATTAGTAAGAGGACAAACGGAAGGACATACTTATTTCTGATCTTTTGTTGACATGGTTTTACTAATTTTGTCCTGATTGGTTATCTTTATCATGCTGATCCCCTTAACTTTTTTGATTATTACTTAGGGAATAAGAGCAAAGAGCTTATATCTTCCTATTGAGATGATAAGACTTCTTCCACCATTCCTACTCTTAAGGAGTGTTGAACCACCCTTTGTGTATAAATAAGGAAAAGTATTCTATAAAAAAATAAAAAAAATAAAAAAAAATGTAAACATGATATGTGAAGTGTCAAATGCAGGATAGGGGGTCTCATGGAGAGCCAGCCTACCATGATCATGAGGATGGAAGTGAAGTGGCATTCCCATTATGGCCACCACACCAGGGATATGGTCCAAAAGGTATATCAAATAAACGAACCTTGGAACAAGAGGTCTCATCACGAGCCGACCTGCCCACGTTTCGCTCCGTCCTCGTGAATGGCATTATGGTTAACTGGTCACCAAGCCAGCATAATGGTCTACATTTTGACATAACAACATTCCTAAGTATACACAAAGGATCATGGTTCCGAGGGTGAAAAAACAACTCTGCCAAGGTTATGGACACCTGTTGGCAGCAGAGTACTGTTAATGGTATTGAAGTCACTTTGGTTACACCAATAGGTAAGATACTAATACTCTTTTGTTTCTTATATCCTAGGAACTAATCATATGTTATTTCCCGATTTATACATCGCATGAACATTTATCATTACCAATCATGGCAACGAAAGTGACCATGACCACTTAATATTTGGCAAGTACGATACATGTCTTATCCACTAGCCTCATATCATAACACAGCAGCCTCTTATATAATATGCGATCAATTCTCCACCTCGATTTCGGTAATTCGTTGTCCTTTTTAACATAGCATAATTCCACATGCTGTTCCTTTCTGACTTGGTTGCAGATCGAGTGCCGCCCCTTTATTTGCCGGCTGGGACAGCCTATCACATTGCGGGGGGGGAGGTTAACCTCATCATTCCCTGTATTACGTGTCAACTCACCATTCGGGAAAAATAGTGTACGACGGTTTTGCATGGTTTAACGGCATGGCATTTCTATTTTTATACAAAATTGCTTTCTGTTGCACTGTTGCATACTCTGTGTTTTTGAAACCTTGCGATTATCACCCTCTCTGTGTTTCAAACAGAAAACGTAGTTGCCGTTCCATTTAGAATCCACAGTGAAACCATGGGAGGAAGGGCAATTCGAAGCGAGCCTCAACAGTTGACGATCTCTGCTGCTGCCCGGGAGATCCTGGAAAGAGCAGGATGGTTGAATTATTTCAATCGCCTACAGGAGTCTAATGAAACAGTAGCGATGGAATTTCTGCAGAACTTACAGGATGATCATTCCACAGTAAGGGGGAAGCGGATAGCGGCCACCGATGACATAATTGCAGAAGTTTCAGGACTACCAGCCACCGGACCAGTATGGACATTGAAAAAGGAACGATTACAGAAGGTCATGGAAATTTTCCAGGACGAAGGCCAGAGTTTGACAATTAAGGGGAGGGGAGTTCTCAGTTCTGCCAGCAACCCTAGGAGAACCCTGGATGGAGTTAGCAAGAATAGTGCAGGGCTACATCACCTGCGAAGGAAGGAAAGACGTGGTAAGACCACGACATCTTAAACTTTTAGCTGTTTTAAAGCAGAAATGCTCTATAAATTTACCTGCACTCCTGAACTCATTACTGCATGATGTTGCACAAAGCATAAAAAAGGCACAGCATGTAGAGTCAGTTGTTAGTCACCATGGGTTAATACGACTAGTTGTTAGCCATAGCCTCACCCAGCAGCAGAGCAGCTGGGAAGAGCTAATTTCAATAATTGAGGGGGGATTGACAGCGCCATCCCCAAAACGTAGACATTCTATAAGCACACCAGAACGACCGGCAAAACACAGAGAACATGACGCTAGTACATCAGAACAACCAGGGATACACCAAGAATCGGCAAAGCGCAAGCATGCCATCGATCCACCCGAGCAACCAGAGGAACCCAGAAAATCAGCTCGGTTAGCTCAGATGAGAGGAAGCATAGATAAACCCAGACAATCAGCCCGGTTAGCTCGGATACGAGGAAGGCTGGAAAAGCTCCAGGAAAGCACCAGCCAACCAGTGGTAATTGAGGACGAGCAATTTGAAGAAGAAGCAGCCGAGCATTCGGAAACAGAAATAGAAGCAGAAATTGAACAGGAGGAGGAAATGGTACAGCAGGAAGATACCCCATTACAAGACCTATTGGGAGAAGATGACTTGGCCGCAGTCTTAGCCAATATGGGCAAGTATGGCCAACCTTCTAGTTCAGAGGACCCACACGACAAACCCCAAGAAGAAAACATGCCTGTTCATGAGGAAGAGGAGGTAAATACTGAACGGGAACAATCTGTTCCCAGGTCACAAGAGGAAATTCTAGAGGGAGTAGGAGCAGAAACAGCAAGTGCTCAGGAAGAGACAGAACCAGTCGAGGTTCCTTCCCCAGAACAGTGAGGAAGAACCCCAAGAGGAAGATTTAGAAACTAGTCATGATCCAGACCGCAACAGACAGCCTGCTGTTCCTTCTAAAGAAACGCTGGAAATTAAGAAATTGCGAAGGGAATGGCAGAAATTGTTGAATACGATAACCCAGCTCAGACAACAAATTAGGATTCTGAAAAAGAATCAGAAGGTAAGAAAAACCGGAGGGAGGAAAAAGAGCGCCAACAATCGGCCTGCTACTCAAAACCCTACTGAGACTCCAGCTGTCGTTCCAAATGATGCTGAGGATATTCGTGTTAAAACAGAAAAGGATGATATAAGGACCAGTGACAAGGAAATTCAGACGGAGGCACCACCCTCAGGGGTAATAAGGGTTCTGAACTCCAAACAGCATAACAAGAAAGTTCAGGTAAAACTCCCGGCCTCCACTGACTTATGGAAAAAAGATCCGAAGACAAAAACCTTGCATAAGATGGTGAAGCAAGCCCAGCAAGAAGCCGAACAACTTAAAGAGCAAACGGTTCCCCGGGAAAAATATGAAGAGTTACAGCAGCAACTAAGGGACGTCAATCAAGCCAAAATCCAGGCTTGTGAAGGGTGGCAAAAGGAACAAGAGGAAGTTGCACAGGTAACCCATAGACTAGACACTGTTATCAAGCAGATGAATACCTTGTGTTCTTTATACAATGACGTCTTAGCATGTAGGGCTCCTGCTAAAAACTATGCTCTGTTTTTATTAGAACGGTATTTACAATTAAAAATAAAAGCTGTTAAAGCAGGTGCCCCTATACAAATCAACACTGTCAATGACTTTATAGACTGTTGTAAACATTATGGAGTGAAAGTCCAGAGATTGTTGTGTGAACTTTATTTGCATGACCTTGTGCTAAATCAGGAGACTGAGTTAAACCCTGGCCCTTTCGTCGGAGACATCCAATTTCAAGCATTCATTTCATTTGGGGTTAATCAGATTAAGTGGCTTAAAGCCTATGATACTTTCCAGAGTCAGGAACATGGTCTAGATTTACGAGTAAGGGCTGAGCCTAGGAACCCAGTACAGTTGTGGAGAGCTCATAGAAACCTCATAAAGGCTCCGGGTGTCTATGAAACTTTAGGACCCATGCATGAGGCACTTATTCGGGAAGGGTTAGAGTATTTTCTTTCCATCCAAGACTTGGCCATTAATGCAGCCAAATTTCGGTACCGAATCTCTGATCCAAACATCCAGCTCAGGGAACCATTTAAGTATGAGAACTTTGAGATAGCTGCCAACCGTTTGAACCTCTATGGCGAGAGCATTATGAAAGCAGGGTCATCCTGGTTAGGATATATATTTCGCACTCCAATTATTTGGCACCCTGCACCCGGATATCAGGCCCTGTATGAGATGCCTGAGGGGCAAATAGGTCAGTTCTTTAATTATCTAATCACTCATCATGGCTGTAGGCCTCCGAATGAGACTCCTTCTCCAGCATATTCTCTCACTGCCTTGCATGTCAACTACAATGTTTTCATGAGGACATGAAACAAGGTAAGCAGGGGGGTGTGTGGAGTACTGAAAAGGTATGTTTTTGATGATTATTTCAGTGGCTTTTTAGTAGAATTTGTAAACCATTTTGTCTCATGAATTTGGAAAGTAATAAGGAATTATAATAAAACATGTGGAAATTGATATGCAAGACTTAACCACTAATAATGGTTATTTTCTGAACAGGAAAAGGAAAAAACGAGGAATTGCCGCTCCAAAGGAAGAGACAAGGTCGAGATAACTGTTGTCCCTCTGAAGGTGAACCGAATGCAAACAAAGCTAAATAGATTACAGCAAATCAGCTCGGAAAAGAAGGAGAAGACACCAGCTCGGCGCCAAAGAAAGGAAAGGATGAAGAATTAACAGTTTGGCGAATCCCTCAGGATCTTCGATCCCGAGGGATCGCTGCTTTATTTATCATGTTACTTGGACATCTCCGCCGTCGCCTTTATATAAAGGGACAACACTGTTAGCTTGATAGATAGGATATGCTTTTATGTAATTTTCCGTAAAACATCAGCTTTGATTATTAAGTCTCGTTGAGAACTGGTTCAATGTATTTTTGACCGATGCGTTAATGAAAGCTTGGTGATTATTTTATCTCTGCGTCTGGATTAACTCAAAGCAGTGTATCCTTGGAGGCTAAGGGCCCGGCCCCGGAGGACACTTGCTTTTGTACCATTACGACTTGACTTCTGTGTGGTTTGTTTATCAGTGTTATTTGGTAATTTGATATGCTTTATAAAGTTCATATTACATGCTCGGTTAAAAATTGAATCATTGAGGTTTTTACAGACAAGAATCGTGTGCTGACTCCGCATCAAGTTATTAATCTTTTCAAGAGTTAATTGCATGTTCTTATTGTTCTATTACAGAGTTGTTATATTGACATTCGTTTCATACATTCGCTTGAGGTAGTGTCCTTCATAATCATTGGATTCATAAATGATAGTGTTCTGTTGGAAGCACAGTTGTATTCCTGTTGGTTCAGGTTGATCAGATTATTATTCCAGTGTGTTGTGTGCGTTTCTGATTTATCAGTACTGTTCTATAATTTATCAATACTTAACGCTGTTCCATTAGTGTGATTTGTGTGAATTGCCTTTAGAGTGAAAGAATGTTATTTGATTGCAAAGAGTGCATTTGAGTTAATAGATTAAGTTTGGTTACAACCCACGGGACTTAGTTATTCAATTGCTGTTCCATTCCCGAATTGATGTTCAATCCTTTTCTTGTGGTTCCATTTACTTGTATTTGGCCCTACAATTGAATGATTTACCAACATATTTTTGCATGTTCCAATTTCTTTTATTGTTGCAGATAAATCTTGCAATCAATTTCAACCACCCAAACTGGGTATTTTCCATGCTTTCTCGTACCAAGCACATAATTCTCATTAGAGTCAAAATAAATTCAAATCATACCTCATTTGTAGATCATCAATAAGGTACACCTACAATTTTGTTTACTTTTTGTCACAAAAATTCAAACTAGCCCTTTGATCAAATCATCATGTATGAACATATCACATCTGATTAGCTCAAAACGCAACCATCATAAGTCAAAACCATGGATCACATGAAATCATTGTAAATCATAATCATAAGGTACATGTATAATTAAAAATGAAATAAAATATTGATACTTATCTTTCAAAAGGTTATTTGCCTCTACATGTGAACTTTTCCTTTTCGTATACATACTAGATAAGTTTCCACACCCAGAAAACACAAAGTGTCTTCTCTTCAACTACATACACACAATGTACATCACATGCACACACCCACGCATTGTATGCCACACAACACATACACCTACACATCGTGTACAACATATCACATACACCTACACCTGGTGTAAAACATAGCATATACACCTACACCCGGTGTACAACACAATACAATATATATACGTACATAAAGTACAACACAACGAATACACATTTCGTGATTGAATGACTACAAAATACACATAGAACAGTAACACATATACACAACCCAACATGTACAACATGTACACAATACGACATGTATAGATCTCCACTTGTATAACATGTACACAGCACCACTTGCACAACGTGTACACAAAACCACCTGCACAACATTGCATGTACACAACACCATGTAATGTTCCCACATAGCCTTAGCTAAGAGGAACATTCAATTTTGTTTTAAATTCTTGCTTCATGAATAAATGAATAAAGGAGGACATGTAAAACTCCTAAAAAGTATGAATAAATCAATTCCCATGTGAACAAGGACAAATCAAGGCTATGTAAATAATCACTTGCATGTGTGAAAGAGGTTTGAGCTAAATATTGGGTCAACCTTGACCAAATCAACAGCGCTGTCTAGGTTCATTGCATCTCCAAAAGGGATAGCGCGGTTCTAGAAGGGAGCCTCTAATGTGAAAAGGGCTAACTCATCAAGATGGTTTATGGTTTGCAAGATATTTCTCATCTTATAAAATGAAAAGGAGGGCAGAAAGAAAAGGTTGTTGATAGATCATGTTTCTGAAGTATTTTTCTGCTTAGACAAATACCATTATCTGCCGTTGAGTGGAGGATTGTATCTGGAATTCCTATGCAGGAGTTTCACCTATTCCTTTGATGATTCAAGGAGGAAAGTTTGTTGAATTGAACCACTATTAGGCTTGAGGCCAAGCTCCTACTTACATTGGCAGTGTTGATCCATTGAGGGTTTTGCTATCTTTGCAAGCTGCAGCAAGTGGTGATCTAGATCTGCAGAGATCTAGTGTATTTTGAGAGCCTCTCTCCATGGAGTGGGTCTTTTGACCTCCTGGGAGAGTGTATCATTTCTTTAAGCTTCATATATGTACTTCTACAGTGTTTATCTATGACATTTGAGCCACAACGTTGTCTATGTTGGAAGACCGCGTTATTTTATAGTAGATCTCTTTATGGTGTTTTTCTCATAGTTTAGATCAGAGATCCTTAGTGTTGGGTTTTGCCTTCCACTAGGTGATCCATGGATTAGCTTGCTAATCTATGTTCTATTCAAATATGATCCATTGTAATGAAATGTTATATTCAGAAATTTACTGCAGCAGTTTCCAGGTCTGCATCTTGTTTCTCAGATCTACTATTATTCATGCATGCTTTTGACAAAATTCCAAGTGGATATTGAAGAGAAAACTATATAGTTTCTAGATCTGATATAGATCTGATGTTTCATCCATAGATCTGTCGTAGATCTGAGTTGTAACTTCCATCTACTGAAGCTCCTCAAAAATAACGTTGTTGAAGCATTTCTGCAAATATACTTGTGTTCCTGCTCTCCTTTCTGGAGATTTATTGTTGTATTGGCTCATGCATTCTACTGTATAATGAAATGGCTTTATCATAATGTTGATTTGTTGTTGTAATAATGAAATATAAGTCTCCTTTCTAATCTCCTCTGAATATCTGCTAAAACTGCGCAATTCCTGAAGCGGTGCTTGCATTTTACTGCAGCCTTCCTCTTTGGATGCTTTTTAGCTAGTCAAGTTTTTGGGAGATCTGTTTAAATAGTCTAAACTAATTTGTTTCTAATGAAATTCCATATATAATTCACATACAACATAAATGAAGGGAACCAAGCCCTGATCTACGTTATTTTTGCATATTTTTACTTATACGGCATTTTTCTTGAACATCTTGTTGAAATTCCTGAAAAGGGAATTATTCCAAGTTCTATAGATAGAGTCTGCAGATGGCCAGATAGCCTTTGGATATCATCCTTTATTTTTAAAGGTGACATATCCAGTAAATTCCCCTGCAATCAATCTCTGAAATAGAATCTTGATATTCCTAAAAAGGGGATATTATAGTGGTATCGAAGCTCCACTCTTCGCAAAGTCTATGCTTGCCATTGGAGCACCAGTCATGCTGCATTCCAAAGAAGAGGATCCTCCCACTGAGAGGGAAAGGAGGTACTAAAATAGAAGTCATAGAAAGTATGACTACACCACTGTTGATCTTGACAAGGGTCAAGACAAGGGGAAAGCCCCTGAATCTGTGAATGATAAAGACAAGGAAGAAGAGGAGTTTGAAAAAACTCTCTTGGAGGCTATCCAAGATCTGTCCAAGTAGATAAAGGAGATGAGGGTGGATAGAATGAGGGAATCCATTGGGTGATTTCATTAAGGAGAAAGTTCGGACATGTCTCATTTTGGGACTGGTCAACCTGTGAGCTTGCCACAAGCTCCACAGGCCTCACAACGCTCTACCATGCCTACCTTCTTGGTTGTAGAGAATGAAGGACTGCAAGAGCCAACCTCCCTGGAAGGTTACTTTTTAGAATATGACTCGCAAAGTCAGAGGTTCAAGGATAACTTGAGCTTCCAAGACTTTTTCCATCTCAAGGACTGAAGAAGACCGTGGCAGCAGTACAGAGATGGTGGTTTCTTCCAGGGGAGACACCATACTATGGGCAGGTTATTTTTGCCCAATTTCAATGGAACAACCTCTTGTTCTACCAAAGCATGGGTGGAAAAGTTGGACATCTATTTCCAGTTGAATAAAGTGCCCGAAGTAGAAGCCATCAAGATTGTTGCGCTGCATTTTGAGGGAGAACCACAACTGGTGGTTTCATGGACTATCTACATTGGGACACAGAAATGTGTCTACATATGTTGAGTTCACTAGTATACTAGTGGAGAGATTTGATTGGAAAGATCCAAAGGCCCCTTTTATAAGCTTGGCAAAGCTGAAGCAGACAGGAGATGCAGAGGCCTATATCTCTGAATTCCTAAGGTTGTCAGTAATGGTCCTTGATCTATCAGTAGCAAGGAGAGTCTACATGTTCATTGATGCCCTGGAGGAACCTTTGCATGGGTTGGTTAAGTATACCAAGCCCATCACTTTGCATTATGCCATTGAGAGAGCTAGAGATCTCCAAGATGCCTTGCCAAGAGCAAAGGCAACTTTCCAAAGCAAAGCCCCTCACTCTTCTAAGGGGAAAGAAGGGAAAGTTGCTCCACCCAAGGATAGCTCACTGAAGAAACCTCTTGACCTTGATCTCCGGAGGGAGTTGAGGAAAAATAGATTATGTTTCACTTGTCAAGAGCCATGGGTACCGGGACATAGATGTGTTGTTGAAAGAGCACATTATATAGAAGTCTTCTTAGATTTTGAGGAGGAAGATGGGAATGAAGGACCTATGAGGGATCAAAAAACTGGTGATGATGAGGAGGAAGATCAATCACCATCCAGAGGTGAAGAGGGAGCCTTTTCTCCAACAAGTGGGACTCTTGCTTCTTTGAGAGGAGTGCCCAAATACTTGACCCTAAGAGTACAAGGTTCAGTCATGAACCAGAGAGTGTCTATTTTGATTGACAATGGGGAAACCCACAAATTTATTGATGCTCACTTTGTGCAGAGGAGAGGGATCCCCACTGATACTTTTGATGGGTTCTCTATTTTGGTCCCAGGAGATAGAACTATGCAGTGCATGCAGTATGGTCCATCACTTTTTGTCACTATGGGGTCCTAAACCTTGGTGGATCATTTCTTTGTAGTTGACATACCAGACACCAATATCATCTTGGGTGTCCAGTGGTTGATTACCTTGGGGAAGGTCACCACTGATTGGAAGGCCTTGCAGATGGAGTGGGTGGACTTGAAGAGTGGGAAACCACAAATAATTCAAGGCATGCACACTTATCCTAAACCTGATGTTTCCACACAAACAACAGAGATGGATTTGCATAGTGGAAGCAAGGATCTCACAGTTCCTTCTCTCATTTTTATGAGAATGTTTCAAGGAACATTCCTACCTCATGGAAAGCCACTTGGAATGCCATTAGATTCTGATCATGCGGGGGAAGCCTCACAAGGTGCTGGAGCAATGGAAGAGAAAGCCAGAGCGCTGTGGGAGGAAGAAAAGGGGAGGATCAACCTTCCCACAAATAATTTTGGCATTTGTAATGCCAAAGAAACAATCAGCAACAAGGCAAACACTGCCATATATGCATCAACAACATTGTCCTTGTTGAGCTGTGTAGATCCATATTGGAGGTCTCAACTTTTTGTGGAGTACTCCAAAGATCTGCACACCGGGATGATATTAGATGGCATGAAGCAAGGAGGAGGCTATTTGGTCCATGAAGGGGTCATATATCATCTTGGTAAAGTATTCTTGTCTCAAGCCTCCAAGCTTAAGAAATATATACTGCAAAGAGCACACAAAGAGTTCCTTTCCAGCTATATGCAGTCAGCAAAGATCTACTCCCTAATCATGAGGAGTTTTGATTGGGAGGGTATGAAGGAAGAACTACATCAACACTATGATTGGGAGGAACTACATCAGCACTTACAAGAGTGCAATAGTTATGAGGAGATGGGGCAGGCAAAGGATTCTATGCAGGATACATTCCATCCATCTCTTTCTTCTCTTAAAAGAGGAGAAATTCCCATGCCTAACTCCATGTGTGTGGGAAACTTGAATGGTAAAGAATTTGATCTTATGGAGCACGTTTATTTTTATGATTTGACACATTCTCTTTCCATATGTATGTAGGCCATGGCTCCTACAAGGATTGATATTACATGCAAATCTCATGGAATTGATGAGGCCAATAAAAATTCTAAATCTGGCCACTCCCTTGAGGTGCAAAGGGAGATTATCTATCATGATGGGTGCTTCCCAAAGGCACCTAACTTGGGTATCACTTTCAGCCATTTCAAAGTGACCCATGCAGTAAAGATGTGGTGGGAATACCACTTTCCACACTCATATTTACTCAAGACAAGGAGTGCATTGCATTGGTATCTTATGTGGGATTGTGACCCACCTCCTCAACTGCACATTTCAGTTTGCATATATGTGATTTTTCTTCCATACATAGATGATATATTGGTATTGTTTATGGGTTTGTATGGGCAAAAAGTGGGCAGTGTATATGTACCACATGGGATGGAACTTTCTTGTACTTCATGATACATGTTTTAGATGTGACATTGCTTCACCCATGTTTATTTCTATTGAGTTTTACACTCCTGAAGGGATAGACTATGCACCTATCATGTTAGCATTGGAGGAGAAATTTCTGATGTATTGGCTTGATGAGCACTTGGTCCATGATGAAAAATTGATCCTTGATGGTGCCATCAATGGAGAAGGAGAAGAACTACAGCTCTTACCCTGTCATTTGCTTGAGGACAAGCAACATTTTGGAGGGGAGGACTGTAATGTTCCCCCTTAGCCTTAGCTAACATGAACATTCAATTTTGTTTTTAATTTCTTCTTCATGAATAAATGAATAAAGGATGACATGTAAAACTCCAAAAAATCTGAATAAATCAATGCCCACATGAACAAGGACAAATCAGGGCTATGTAAATAATCACTTGCAAGTGTGAAAGAGGTTTGAGCTAAAGACTGGGTCAACCTTGACCAAATCAACAGCGCTGTCTAGGTTCATTGCATCTCCAAAAGGGATAGCGCAGTTCTAGAAGGGAGCCTCTAATGTGAAAAGGGCTAACTCATCAAGATGGTTTACGGTTTGCAAGAGCTTTATCATCTTATAAAAGGAAAAGGAGGGCAGCAAGAGAAGGTTGTTGATAGATCATATTTCTGAATTATTTGTCTGCTTAGACAAATACCATTCTTTGCTGTTGAGTGGAGGATTGTATCTGGAATTCCTATGCAGGAGTTTCAGTTTGCTAAATGGAACCACTATTAGGCTTGAGGCCAAGCTCCTAGTTACATTGGCAGTGCTGATCCATTGAGGGTTTTGCTGTCTCTACAAGCTGCAGCAAGTGGTGATCTAGATCTGCAGAGATCTAATGTATTTTGAGAGCCTCTCTCCATGGAGTGGGTCCTTTGACCTCCTGGGAGAGTGTATCATTTCTTTAAGCTTTAGATTTGTACTTCTACAGTGTTTATCTATGACATTTGAGCCACAGTGCTGTCTATGTTGGAAGACTACGTTATTTTATAGTATATCTCTTTATGGTGTTTCGCTCATAGTTTAGATCAGAGATCCTTAGTGTTGGGGTTTGCCTTCCACTAGGTAATCCATGGATTAGCTTGCTGATATATGTTCTATTCAGATCTGATCCATTGTAATGAAATTTTATATTCAGAAATTTACTGCAACAGTTTCTAGGTCTGCATCTTGTTTCTCAGATCTACTCTTATTCATGCATGATTTTGACAAAATTCCAAGTGGATCTTGAAGAGAAAACTATATAGTTTCCAGATCTGATATAGACCTGATGTTTCATCCACAGATCTGTCCTAGATCTGATTTGTAACTTCCAGCTACTGGAGCTCCTCAAAAATAACGTTGTTGAATCATTTCTGCAAATATACTTGTGTTCCTGCTCTCCTTTCTGGAGATTTATTGCTGTATTGGCTCATGCATTCTACTGTATAATGAAAGGGCTTTATCATAATGTTGATTTTCTGCTGTAAGACTAAAATATAAGTCTCCTTGCTGATTTCCTCTGAAAATCTGCTAAAACTGCGCAATTCCTGAAGCAGTGCTTGCATTTTACTACAGCCTTCCTCTTTGGGTGATTTTTAGCTAGTCAAGTTTTGGGGAGATATGTTTAAATAGTCTAAACTAATTTGTTTCTGATGAAATTCCATATATAAGTCACGTACATCATAAATTAAGGGAAACAAGCCCTGATCTACGTTATTTTTTCACAGTTTTACTTATACAGCATTTTTCTTGAACACCTTGTTGAAATTCCTAAAAAAGGAATTATTCCAAGTTCTATAGACAAAGTCTGCAGATGGCCAGGTAGCCTCTGGATCTCATCCTTTATTTTTAAAGGTGACATATCCATTAAATTCCCATATAGTCAATCTCTGAAATATAATCTTGATATTCCTAAAAAGGGGATATTACACACCACCTGCACAATGTGTACACAACACCACATGTACACAGCACCACATGCACAGTGTTTACCCAGCACCATGTGCACACAACACCACATGTACAACATGTACACAGCACTACTTTTACAACATGTACATAGCACCACATTTACACAACAGCGCATATACAACATGTACACAACACCATATATACACAAAATCATATGTACAACATGTACACCGCACCCATGTACACAGCACCACATATGCAACATGCACACAACAGCATATGTACACATGCCACACCACATGTGCACAGTACTGCATATGAAATATGCTCACAACACCGCATGTGCAACATGTGCACAACACCATATGTACAGAGCACCACATATGCAATATGCACACAATACCATATGTACAGAGCACCACATATGCAATATGCACACAACACCATATGTACAGAGCACCAGTTAGGCAACATGCCCACAACACAATATGTACATCTGGAGACCACATTGTCTATACCAAGCAACCTCACTTCTAGTATCTTTCCACTATCCATGCCTATCCCAACATGTCACATATCACACTTCTTTCATTCCACTAAAGTATCCCTCAACATTACCTGCCATAACATAAACATAGGCATAGTACAAACACATAATATCAATTCATATCCACATGATACTGACTTCATATATATGTCAGGGCCACTCTGCCCACTTGATTCCTCGTAAACGAGGAATCTCTCCATTCCATTCACTTTCATAAGCAATCATTCATGCACAAGCATGATCCCTGATGACCTTGTCATACAATGACATACATAAATACATATATACATATGAACATTAGCATAAAATAATCATGATCCCTGAATACCCTCTCAGACAACGTTATACATATATACATATAAACATTAGTATAAAACAATCATGATCCTCTAAGACCTTGTCTGACAATGTCATACATGCATACATATAAACATTAGCATAAAACAATCATGATCCCTAATGACCCTATCAGACAATGACATACATATATACATATATAAATATTAGCATAATCATGATCACAACAGAGTTACCAGATATCATAATGTCAAGGTTAAGAGAACTCCATTTATCCATGCACAAAATGTGCAACATTGAGAACAATAGTTTCCAACATATCCAAGGCATCTAACTCCTCAAATCCATTTACTTTACCTTTCTCATGATTGTCCTACCACTAACTATTTACACCAATGGACCCAACCAACCCAACTAGTTGTCATAATCTTGCCTTTAGTCGCCCTTATACATGCATCGAGCTTCATATGGGTCTTAAATTACCTATTTGGTTCCAAGACGCTCCCCCCAAGATCCATTAAATTTCCTCTTTTGCCAACCAATTCCTAAAATCCTCAAAACATAAAGGGAAAGAACAAGAAACCAACAAGAATAAATCCAAACAAAAATACAACATCACAAACAAAGTGGCATGTCCATGCACCAAACACAATCAAAACTATAAACCAAGCACAAAAAAATCACAAAATAATGAAAGCACAAAACTAGCACCAGACACCATGACTCAACCCCATGGTTCCCAATTCCTCCAAGGGAAAGCTCAACCCAAGCCTTCTTCAAGATTTCATGGCAGCCTCTTTTACCATGCAATCCCTTGCATCATACTTCCATAAACACATAATTGTCAATGCATAAATAAATATACAATATGTTGGTTATATTACCTTGTTGTAACCAACACGCTAACCTATAACTAAACACATACATATATATTATCTCAAGGAACTCCAATCCCTTAAAAAATCCAGACATAACTGGAAACTAATTGGCATAAGTTTTCTCCTTACTGCAATTGAATCTTATTATGCGTTATCACATCACCCAGATGTTAGTTATAAAAACAAATAAATTGTTACCTTGTCACGCTAATAGCAAGCATGTTACTCTGCAACTATTCACACATGTTAGATACACGTTTTGTTATGTGGAGTCTATAACTATGGATAGAAGTATCTTCCCTATACCTAGAGTTATGGTCTATAACAATATAAAGCAAAGAATATAATGTTTCCATTGAAGTAATTGAACAACGATATGAGGATTACCTATAATCTGCTGTAAGATTCACTCTCTTTTAGGCTTGTATGCACCCATCCTAACTCTTATTGTTATAATTAGAACCTACACATACGAACACAAAAAGACAAATATCTATGATATCTATGTATCATTATACAATCACTTCATTCAATGGATCACAAAATCATTGAAACATATGAACATAAACATCATATAAAGGAAAACAATGTATTCTTTGTATTAATAGAAATGGAGAGAGTTGCAAAAAAATATAGGAGTTGATCATGTAGAGAACTCCCCAAGTTGAATTGTCCTTACTTGACACAAAAAACACCTCTATGTAACCTCAATGGATGTAATGATGACTCTCTTACATCTAGGGCAACAACATGAGCATAATCAATCTCCAAAATCCAACCCCTGGCTTGTGGATGGTAGTAAATATATAAGAGAGGATGGTAGTTTAGGAATTCTTATCCATTTACCAATATAGGCTTGAGATCCACCCTTGATGGGAGGATGAGCTCAAGGGATAAGGGGTGAAATATCCAAGGTAAGATGAGATAGGATTCGAAGGTATTATCCAAGGTAAATGGTTGAAAAAACTCCTGGAAGATTATGGAAGAGGAAGCTTCGAGATTCTTTTTATTTTTCTCGAATTTCTAGAATCAACACACCCCCAACCAGGGAAAACCTGCTAATGATCGGTGTAGGCGAAAAGTGGAGCAACATGACCTAAATGTAGTCAACTAAGAGAACAAAGTGTGTTGGGCCTTAAAATCATGGAAATGAAGCAGTTAAGCCCAGAAAATCGAGGATTAGAAAGAGTCATGCATAGGGATTTGTGAAGTGATGATGACAAGGTGTTCATGGATGTTGATTGATCAAGTTAACATGCCTATTGACCATATGTGACAAAATATTCTATAATATATTTCCCCCTAAAGCGCAAAGTCATAAATAGTGGTTGATGACTGAAGTGTTTTACTTTGTGACAATTCTGGATCAAGAACAACTAGTTAAGTTCATGATTTGTTACAATACATTTACATCTTGATATATTTATTGAGGGAGATATACCCATGCTCAGCACATAAGCTAACAGTATATGTACAATGATAAAAAAGACACATCCAATGATGACAAAGGGTGGACCCATGATTGGATGACTCTATGTATGATCATAGCCATCATACTTTGTAATCTTGTATTAATCCTGAAAACGTGACTCAGAAGGATGAAACTAGATCTGGGGTCTTCTATCTTGTTCACACGATCGTTCGGCGTACGAGTCTAACCATGTGAATCAATGAGCTGAGGTCGAACATGGTAGACACCATATGATTATAGATGTGAGAGAAACCACTGATTATTTTAATGGCTCTCAAGGCACCATTGTACAATCTGTATAGTGTGAAAGAATGATTTGAAGTCGAACACCACACAAAATTTGCCGGTCGAAGGGCAATGATGAAAAATCATCGTCAAGACTTCAGAAAATTTCCATCGATGTATGCAAGCACCAAGGTACCAAAAGGAGTTTATAATTCAAATTCCTAAATAATGATCTGATGTCAACAAGAAGTGACCCATCACAGGAGGGTCTTAATATATCCCCCATCAATGACACGAACAGGTATCATGATTTGAGACAGAATGATGTTGAAGTGGAACTGGTTCAGCAATGGAATACATGAATGTAGGCTTAAGAGCATCGTAGCATAGATCAACAAAATGAGTTCTCTTGAATACATCGGTGACACTGAATAGAGTTGGTGGCATTGAATCAAAATTGAAAGCAGAGGTTTTGAAACGATGTAATGAACCAAAAGACAAGCAGATTTCCCAACCCAAAAGCCATGGAAATTAAGTGGAAGAGTGTCATGTTCAAGAGTGAATCGCTTCCATTAACAAGTGGAGTACCCTGTTTTCCCAATTTCCCCAACCATTTTTGGTCAGTACCTCTTTATTTTTTAATAAGCTTGAGGAGGATAACATATGCTCTGTTTGTAAGTTCATCCTTTAGATTAATCCCTCTGAGTATGTTTAACGAGCCCTGGGAAGAAATGGTTATATCCCATCATGATTGATGAATCCACCATTTTTTGATGTTTTAATAAGTCCATCGAAGGTGAAAAATCGACATCTTTTTCATGTTTAGAGAGTTTGAAAAAGAGGTGAAAAATAAAACTCCAAAGATTCCTTTTCGTAGAGAGTCCCTTGAGTCCGAAAAGGTAAAAAATAATACCCAAGAGAACCTCTTATCCATGATCTACTAAGGTATTCCTTTTTTGTAAGTAGGCGAAAAAATAAAACTCTAAAGGTTCCAAAGATCAAAACATTATGTCTATTAATTTGAAATCAGCCTTTACCAAGACTAGCCATGTCATAATTTGCAATCAACTCACAAGCATAGTCATAATACTAAAAATAACACCCACTTGCACTCAAGTTCATATCAATTTTCTTGGCACATAATGTGTTAGTACAACCATATTAAAACAAAATCATCTCTTCATGCAATCTTAGAGACGCATACTCATATCATGCAACTAATCAGAAATCCGAACAACCTGTATGTTAAATAAACTAAATAAATGACATAATCAAACTCACACCTCAATGTATCTCAGGGGAGGCTATCACATATCATCAGTTAGTCCAGATTAGTATGATACAATATCATGATTATATTGACTCATACCTGAATATCATAACTATAAACATCTACACAGACCAATCCAGATTAACATGATATAGGTAACATCAAGATATTAGTTGTAATGAATATAATCACCATACCTACGACCGCAATGCATATAACAACAAGTTACTATCATTCATGACTATCTGACGCATGTTCATATGACCACACTAATCAACTAACAACTATCATTCATGTAACCACAACAACAATATAATGACATCCATTTACATAACCATAATGTTTATATCAACCATTAACCAACATACCTACATGTCCAAGCATACAAATTTTTATGACGATCTGCTCTTACCCAAGGTTTAGTGTTGCAACCTTGCTCTGATGATCTGCATCTCCTACTCCATCTTGGTCAACATATCAGTATCATAACATACCAACAGCATCATCATGACATAAATTTCATACAATTATCGCATGCACGCCAACATTAACCATGACAATGCATGCATAACAACATGCATCTATCCCATCCAGCCCAACTGTTTGAACCATGATCTGATGCCAAATTCTAACCACCCCTCCCACATTTACCCAGTTTCACTGGCCCTCCAAGGTAAACATGAGACGAAGAGCCACTACGACATGGCCCGGCCTCCTAGATTCATTTAAAAAAGTGTGTCAATTCATAGGGTGTGGTCCTGGATTCTGCGCCACCTTTTTAGGCTTGCCTCAAGACCACTACCCAGAATTTCCTGTAAATTCTTAGACTCAATAATGATATGGAAATAATGTTAGAAACACTAATTTTAAGGAATAACTTGACCTAGAATGCCTAGAACATGACAATTGTTTTCTGAAACACATTGAAAACATGTAATATATAGGTCGAGAATGCATAACTTATCATAAAAGTATGATATATATCTTAGAATCAACAAGAAGACCTTATTCCCTCTCCACATAGTTGCAATAACACTTATTATTCCATTCATCCATCACCCATTCAATAGTTAAACAATTCATAACATGAGAAATAGGATATACACATCACATAACAACATATAATCACAAAAAAACTAGCATATAAACCATGCTATCTTAGTCGTAATGTAATTTAACACATTTCCAATAAATATTCATGAATCACAAAGGAATAATAGTTCTTGTAAACATAGGAAAATACCAACCAAGTCAGGTACTTCCACATACCACCCAACCATAGATTGAGTTAAATCAAATCTCTCTTCCATCCAATCACCCACATGCCATATTCCAAGTGTGAATGTGGGATATCTTGGAATAAACCAAACAAAACCGAACCAGGGCTTCCATAGGAAAAACCACCTAAACCTTCAACCAGTGATTCCACCTCATGATTGAACATCACTAACACCAAAAAGATCGGTCTCTACCCAAGTTTTCCAAGGATCCAGAAACTAATAACTCAACCCACAACCTTCCAGGGCCCAAAGCGTTTTCCCAACCTTGATCCGGGACTATTAAATCAACCCACCAAGGGCTTCATAGCATTTTTCCAACCCAGGCTCCAGGACTAGTAACTCAACCCAAGTTGTTCCACGAATTCCAAACTATTTTTTTCCAACCCACGACCATAATGAATTACAAGCACCAACTAGAAAACAAATCAATGGAAAAACCAAAAACACCATGGTTATCTTGGAAATGGAAAGGCTAGTCCTAAACCAATTTCAATCTAAGTAATCCTCCATTTCAATGACATATCGTAACCAAAAAACCACATGAATCTACCATGCATCAAGGAAATCATACATGCAACCTATTATCTACAATAAAATCTAGTTGTAGTTTTTTATCCATCTATTCTCTTGTTCTTTCCTACTTTCCTTTGCCTTCTTTATCCAATCCAAGTGAATACTAGAGTGCTCCTAGCATGCTCCAAGAATTCTCCAAGATTTCTCTAAGTGTGAAAGAGTGTGAGAGAAAGAGAATAGAAGGGAGTTCCAAGCTAAAATTGAAAAAATGTCTCAATTGACAAAAGCCATGAACTAATCCTCATAAGCCTTTTTATCATTAAGGCCTCTATTTTCTTCATTTTCCTTCATTTTTCCTCTAATCTCCCTTGCATGAAAATTTGTGACCCTTCATCTCCTTTTTCTCCTATTTTCCTTTTTTTCATCAATAAAATGCCAATAAATGCCACTTTTCCTTTGTCAATGCTTTTTCATATTTCCTTACCCATAATAAAATGAAAGGAAACCCACTAGGATATTTTTGCCAACATTTAGCTTGGAATACATGTCCCATGACCTTGGTCTTATATTTTTTTTACATAGAAAATCAACGAGGGGTTGTTACAAATAACATGTAACATAACTATATAACTATATATAGCATAGTTATACCTATAACATCACACACACACACACACACACACATATAACATTTAACATATTTTTATAACTATTAAACATAATGTTCTCTTCGTAATAACATAATATGGGTGATGGTCAATAAGTTTTTGAGACTAAAGTTGATCTACAAACTGTAATTTTCCTTAAAATTTCCACTACTCATATTTGTAAAATTATTTAATATAATGATATGACAACTATATAACTCTTAGTTCCCACCCTTATTAAATTTATTAGTTGAGTAATGATTTTCTAATTTACACTTCCTATATTCTTATTTAACTATATAAAAGATCCTCTACAATGACCATATCCCCATTTACTTTGCAATGTAGAAAATCCACTTTGATTCAACTGGTAATTTTAATATGCTAAAACATTATACTTGAATCTATTCTACCAATTGCGGAAACCAATTTAGATCTTGAAATAACAAAACATAAAAGGGAAATAAATTTAATTGAACAACTCACAAGTATTTCATGGGGAAAGCCTTAGCTAAAAACCCTGCTATCTGCATAATTTATAAGTCAGAAAATATGAGAATATCACAATGCTTTTCTCCAAGTTGAGAAACCTTTACAGTATCTCTATATGTCTCAATAATTACTAGACAAGCCTCGTTCAATACTTAACCAGATTTCTGCCCTCTGGGATCCCTACTTATTTTCATTGTTTCCTTGGATAATTAGGCCCTATTAATTAGGAAAATTCCCAATTCCTATTGTGTAAATCGTTATCACTCCACCAGATCTCCAAGGTTGATAAGAGTACAGCAAAGATAACCACAAACCAATATTTTCCAAGTAGCTAGCCCTACTACGCAGGAGAGGGCTCTCTCCAAGGGATCACAGCCAAGAGGGTTGGATCAATTAGGTTTTAGGTTAAGTATAGTAGCACAGGGGTTTTGATTGTTTAATTTGGGTGTTGGATGAGTGAATTAGGTCAAAGAGGTAACAAGGTCAGGGCAAATAAGATCAGAATTGAAGACATCTGATGGGGCAAAGTAGGTAGGAACTCTAACACTTTAGGTTTATTGGGTGAGATGGATCATACTGGTGAGGTGCTAAAAAGAGCATGACAGTACATGAATTATTTTTAAACTAAAGAAATCAAAAAAATTATGATGGTTCTCCCAAAACAGAGCATAAAAGATGTATTCTGCTTATCTTACTTGAAAATCAACATATCATAGAGGTGAAATGAATCATGGAGAGTAAAAAACATTCATACATATGAAACAGAAGAAGAAACTACGTCAAAATTCCATACCACAGGTATCCCAAATAAATAACTGCAACTCATTCATTAATTTCCTGCCAAATCTGAATACAATAGAGTCTCTGACCAATACAACGACATCCAACATCTCAGTTGAGTGAAGAGGTGAAAGATACAGACATCAAACAAATTTTCCCAACCTTAGGGGTCAAATCCTTGAGTTGAGGAACTGTTCCAAAAAAGACAAAACTGAAAACCTATAATGTAGGGAGGTCAAAGTGACTTATCCCTAACTTTAGTGAATTGATTCAATCATCCTCAAAAAGACTTTTACCTAATGTATTTACCCCTAGGTAACTCAAAGTATCATAATTAAATTTACATCCATCATTTACATCAATAAAAATAATCATTTTCCATGATGGAACTCAGAAAACTGAAAAAATAAAAAATATAAGTCCTCGTCATGTGTGCAGTGCCTTTGGTCTATGCACGGCGCCTTTGGTGTGTGCACAGCGCCATCTTCAAGCCAAGTTTTGAGGGGGTTATCGATGTCCAAATTGAGCTCAGGATAGCTCATTGGAAAGCCCATCCTATCTAGTTTCCAAAAATGTTCTTGGTTAAAAAAAAAAGATAAATTTTGACTTTCCAAAAATTCAATCTCCCAAGACTGGTCAAGTGCACAGCGCCTGCTTGAAAATGAGGGCAGAAATGTGATTTTTGAGGTGTTTTTGACCATTTCTCCCTGCCATATTTCCCAATTTTGGTGTACCAATAGTCAATATTTCATGTTTTTTGACTTTTGAATCTAATGGTGGTCTTGGCTTTGCATTTTGAGGCCTCTATAAGGTGCGCAGCACCTAGGGTGTTGCACACATGACAATCAAATTGTGTAAAGACTGTCAAAGTTTGCACAAAATACCCAAAAATTGCAAAAATTCCCAAAAACTTGTCAAAATTGGTAGATGGATTGTTGATAAAGTATTTCAAGCATGGAGAGAGTCCTCAGCAAGGATATCAAGCTTATATTTCTTCTTTTTTCTGAATTAGGGTTTCAAGCTTTGACCTTGCTATTTGGTTTCTTCGGCAATAATGCTTTTCCATCTTCCTTTGTATGTCGTTATCTTTGATTGATTTTTACAGGAGCTTCTTAAGATGGTTTTTAACTCTCTCAAACCAATGCTTTCTGCCTTCATTGATCATTATGGAAAATTGTTCATCAAAGGTAAGTTGTTTGGCTAGTTCAGCCTCTTTCTGCCTCTCTAATTCGAGTGCTCTTTTCAGGCCTCTAGTCCTTGGCCTTTTCTTTGACGCTTGTTATTTTGGCTCATCAGGATTACTATCATTCTCATATGTTTCATTAAGTAAGGCCTTAGCCTTTTACTCTTCATCTTTTTAGTCTTCAATTGTTGATTTTCTTGCTAGAAGATGAAAAAACCCTTTACTGAAGGTTTGGAGCACTTGCACAAAATTTTGGAGATTGCAGATGAAATTGGACAGGTGCACAACACCTTTGGAGTGTGCATAGTGCCTGTCTACCAGGTGCGCAACACCTTTGGTCTGTGTGCATCGCTTGTACCTTGTGCACAGCGCCTTTTTCGAGGTGCGCATCGCCTCCCAAAAACTCAACTTTTCGTCTTTCAAATTTGATTTTTGAGATGTGCGAGTGATGTATCAATGGCATAGAGAGAAAATTAATGTCTTTTTGATCTTTGGATGGGATTTATGCTTGATGGATTGGATGTTTTGAGCTTTGGGACCCACTTTTACTTCTTTCTTTCACCTTAAACTTTTGAAACTATACCTTTCACTTTGAATTTATTATTTGGAAATTGATCATTTGATGGACTTTGAGAACACTAGGATTTTGGAAACTTGATTCTTTTTGGCATATGGAACTCTAAGTTAGCAGCTATTGGAACTATGAACTTATTACATATAGAGAGAACATAAAATTACATATTCGAATCAAAATTACATATTTGAAGTCATCTTTACATGGTAAAGTGAATTTATTGGTCACTGTCTTACTTGCTTGTCCTTTATGCAATGGAAATGATGTTTTATTAGACCTTGAAAACCCTAAAACCTAATGATAACCCTGACTGACTGGACTTCATGATGACATGATTGAATAGGTGATAAAAACTCATGAATGATGAAAAATCATCATAGTATAAAATGAGACAACAAGTGATGAAATAACATTTTTTGAAAAGAGTGAACCTTGATTAAAATCTGCACCAAGTGACCAAATTTTTGCATGACCTAGTGGAATGAAAAAAAAATTCTAAATGGGACCCCTAACATGACATGAAAAAGTTTATTTGATCACTTGTGGAAGGATGAAAATACTGACACTAAAATAATCCATTAGAGGCCTTCCTCTAACTGCATGCACCACCTATACAATTCAGATAACTATACAATTGATAGTACATCGCCCTTGAACTCCAGCCTAAACTAGGTCTTTCTCAAAACTAACATGCATGAGTTATTTATGAGTGAATTATTATTTAATTGGTTAAACACATGAAGTGACACCCCATTGTGGAACCTCCTACTAGTTCCTCCATCAGTTAGCATTAGTTTAACTGACTTTAACTCCGATAAACTGAGTTAATTAATTACAATTTAAAATAAACTCAACCAGGGCTCCTATAATGTAGGAGACACTCTACATGCCTCAAGTTTTACCCTCAATTCGAATTAACTTAACCAATTAAGTCATACTAACTTATTTAACTCGTACAAGCTGTCATGTGATGTGGAAATATAATTTTATTCTAATTTAATCAAGGGAATATTAAATTAGAATCCTTTCTTGGTGTCATTTTCAACACTCCCTCTCAACAAGAAAGGGATTGTCTAATCCCCTATCCTGCCTCTATGGAACTCGAATTTGCCTCTTGACAGTGCCTTCATCAATATGTTTGCATCCTTCTCCTCTATAGGAATTTACTCTAACAACCTATTATGATCCTTCAAGAGCCCCATGTCCTTCATCTCAAACAATGCAAGAGGCCCATGGCCTTCATCTCAAATTCTCTTGCAAGATCCTCTTTGAAAAAATTGATCAATTTCTCATCACCTATCAGAATTAAATCATCGATATATAATAATATTATAAATCATTTTCCCTCAACCACTATATGGTAAAGTTTTACATTTGCTTCAATTTTGGTGAAGCCCAACCCAGTGAAATAGTTATCAATCCTAATGTACAAAGCATGGGGTGCTTATTTCAGTCCATACAATGCTCGCTTGAGTCTGCACACATGTGACTCTCTGTCAAAGGTCTAAAATCCTTTTGAATGCTTTATGTACACCTCTTCCTCAATCACTCCATTGATGAAAGTTGTCTTTACATCCATATGATGTCTCTTCCATCCCATATGCACTGAAAGTACAATAATAGATCTGATTGAAGAGTACCTTGCAACTGGAGCAAAGGTATCTTTGTAATTTATTCCCTCCACATGAGAGAACCCATTGTCCATAAATTTTGCCTTGTGTTTCTACACACTCCCATATGTTGCTTTCTTCACTTTGTAAATACTCATGTATCCTACAACTAACTTGTCCTTCGGTCTTGGGACAAGTTCCCTTGCATTGTTTTTTATAATGGATCCTAGTCCTCTACCATGGCATCAACCCATATTGTTTGTTGCACCACTTCCTAGAATGATGATGGCTCAGTCTCTACAATCTCACTCATAAGATCCATGTAGTCGTTGTACCAATCTAGGGACCTTCTCTTCCTACGCTATGATGTGGGTGCTCCCACATTCTCTCTAGCATCATGCATCAACCTGTCAGCCTCTCTGGTTTGATATATTTATTTATTTTCATGAGTGGGTGATTCCACTCTCTATTTCTCTTCTTGTGGTTTCTCCACATCTTGAGGTTCCTCTTTTGGAGCTAAAAGCTCCTCATATGCATGCATATGAATCTCCCTCTCAATGGAAATTCGCATGGTCTTGCCTTCATCAAATTTCACATCTCTATGAACCACTATCATCCTGTGAGATGGCAGGTACACCTGAAATTTGTGAGGTGTATCAGTGTACCCCACAAATATGCCCAACTCAGTTGTTGGTTCTAGCCTTTTTCATGCATCCTTGGTAACATGATATTAAACTGATGAACCAATAATTCTAAAGTGCACCACATATGGAATCTTACCGAAAAAGGCTTATTATGGTGTACTCATCCTTAGAATCCAACGAGGACTTTTTTCTCCACATACATTTTTGTGTTGCATGCTTCTACCCATAAGTGCAACAGTATGCCCTGATCATCTAACATCGCTTGTGCAGCTCCCACAATGCTTATGCTCTTTATTTTTGCAATGTCATTTTTTTGTGGATTATGAGGTGATATCAACTCTCATCAAATGACTTCTAATGCATAGAAGTTCTTGAATTAATTTGACACGTATTTTCCACAATTTTTGCTCTTGAGAGCCTTCACCTTATTTCCTATGTCTTTCTCGACAAGTGCTTTGAACTCACAAAATTTTGAGAATGTCTAATCTTTCTTCTACATGAAGAATATCTAAAACTTTTGTGAAAATTCATCTACAAAAATCACATAATACTTGTGCTTGGTTGTGGAGGCTGTCAAGAACGGTCCACATACCTCTGAGTGAACTCTTTCAAGGATTTATTTCGCTCAATTTTCCTTATCATGAAAGGTGGCCTTGCTGTACTTCCCAAACGTACACCCTTTGCATGTATCATGCTACTCAAGCATCCTTAGGAAGTCCTGTATAAATATGTTGCATGATCTTCAAAGCTTATATGGTCCAATCTTCTACGCCATAGCTCATTATTGTCTCGGTTCTCCACCTTCTCTAGTTTTATGCTCAAGGAATCAAAATCTTCTACATCTAATTTGTAGAGGTTCTTTACTCGAACCCCTATCTTCTTCACTTTTCCCATGGCTATGTGACGAAGGAACGCCTTTCCTTTTCTAAATATCACATCGTAGCCAAGATTTTCCAACATAGCAATTGAAACTAAATTCTTATTCAAAACAGGAACATACATGACATCTTTTAATGTGAGAGGAGAACCAGACTCCCTTTGAAAGGTAACAGTACGAATGTTAGTCACGATATACCTCCCATCATATCCCATCTCGATGTGCATTTGGAGGTCCTTATCCTCCAAGTTGCTAAATAACTCTTTGTTTCCAATCATATGGAATGAGGATCCACTATCCAGGTACCACACGAAACCCATCATCTATGATGCCATGCATGCGATGAGAGTGAAATCCAACTCAAATTTTGAAGCAAGAGCTTCACCTGCTCCTCCTCCTGAGGGCTTCTTTTCGGCCTTCTTGTGTGGACACTTCGTGGCATACTGTCCCAGCTTATGAAATTGAAAAAATTTAATCTTAGACATGTCCTTCTTCTTGCCTTCCTAACAAGAATATTATTTTAAATGGGATGACTTCCCTTTCCCTTTCTTTTCCTTTCCATCCAAGGCACAGTTCTCCTCATCATCATGCTTTGATGAGGATCCATTCCTGGTGTCTCATTCAATATCTTCTTGTACTAAGCTAGACCACAATCACTCCCACTCTATTAACTTATCCCTCCCTATTGGCTTGAGGGGTCTTGACCCAGGTTCGGAGGTTAAGGTTTGCCAACAAACCCCTAGACTACTGTCCCTTTCGGCAATGACCTACTTGCGCAGGCCAAGGTCTCACCCGAAGCAGTATGGGAGGGTGTTGGAACCAGGTTTCTACACCCTGAGAGAGAGAGTAGGTAAGTCGAGGCAGATATATGTTATAACTTACTAGGTTCGTTCTGAATGAGTCTATTCGCAACCTTTTTAAAAGTGTAATTAGAATATAATCACAGCCAATATTAGATCATCGTTATACTTATGCTAATTTCAGAACACAGATACATTCGCAGCTTAACGAGGCGACACAGATGCGCTTCAACAGTAAACATAACCAATTTAGATACACACAGATACTTTAACGATACTTCTCATTCATTAACATTCATATCCAATTACAACCAAAACACAGCCTAGTGGGGTCCACACATAGTAGGACTGAGGATCTCCACGCACACATCTAGCAGGAGTCCTTACCCAAAACAACCCAAAACAGATCTAACAGTTCGCACGTAGCATCAATCTATCGACTTACTTCTTTACTAGACCCAACTAACTAGCTATTTATAATATCGTAGCCTTCACTATCCTATGGTCCAAAAACCAGGGTTTGCGGACCCTAGAGCTACCCTTTAACCCATTACAACACATTAGGGGCTTTGACCCACCCCAAAACCCCTATGTAGGACTGACTTTAACAAAATTGTACCAAAAACGTAGGTTAGGGAACCCCATTCCAATAGGCCCCAAACAAAATCTTGTGACTCGTCCCAAGTCACTACGGCCATGGGTTCTCCATTTTTGCCTGCAGCTGCTTCATCACCTCAATGATCGAGGGTAGCACTCCTTCACTCTGCGTAGCAGTATTCTAAGAAATATCCACCAACTTCTGCGATGTTGGACCCTCTGTAGTAGCAGTGACGCTCTCCAAAGTCTGGTTCAGTTGCTTTATTGCGATATCGACATCCTGAGAAAGCTTGAGGGCTTCATCAACCCAAGGCTTAAGGTGGTTTATTAGGACCTTATTTTTCTAGAGGAGCTCTTCAATGTCATCTCTCAGTGTATGGCTGGTACGCATTCATGCCAAGCGTTGAGCGTGGATTAGAGTAGGCATAGTGGCTTCCAGCTGCTCAAACTCTTCTTCCTTTTGGCGCAGCGTTTGAGTAAGTTCACGTAGGAGAGGATCTCGTTGCACCTTATTCCACAGCTGCATAGCTATCTCCAATAGTCATGTGCCCTGAGCAATCTTATTTGTGATGACATTAGTGGCCTCTGTGACTAGTGCGGCTCGCTGGGCCCTTACCTCAGGTGGATTTTTCGGTTGTAATTTGGCCTGTAAGGCCGCAATTTGTTGTTCCATTTATGACTTGATCGACTGGATATTGGTCCTCAAAGATTTGAGTGCTACAACAAGCCCCTCAATCTTGGCTTGGGGGTAGCAGAAGTCGGGATATCTTAAGTGACATTTGCGCAGAGCCTACTGATTATGTGTTCCAACTTTGTCTGTTGCGCAGTGGCGAGGGTACATGCAGTCTGTGCCTGGGATACTTTATCGGATTTCTCTTCTATCATCTGCTCAGCTGTACTGAGTTGCTGGTGTACTTGGTGGTCCTTGCATTGAATCTCTTCAAAAAGGGATGCATGGAGGACCTGCAATGGTTCATGTGGCAGGCAGGCTAGGTCCAATTGTACCTCTGTGCAATCCTGGACTTGCGCTCCTACGTCGGATGGACTCAGCATAAGGATGTAACACCAACACTTCCAAGCTCATCCCGACATTGAGTGAAATTGGTCAAGTATTTTGGTATTGTGTCGTCCTTCTCCATCTTGATTTTTCTGAGATTTTCCTTCAGGGCTAGCTTCCTGTGATCATTGTTTTTCTAAAATAAATATGTTAAGGCCTTACACATAGCATATAGAGTTTCCTTTCCATGGAGGTTCGAGACAATATGATCTCGAGCACCTTCCAATATAATCCTTCTTTCCTTTGCTATGTTCTTCTTCCATGCCTCCATATTTTGAGTGTCTTCTATTGCAGGCCTAGGAATATCATTGTCTATGAACTCCTTCAGCTCGTTGTATTCCAACACTGCTTCCATCCTATCTCTCCAAGCAATGTAATTCGAACTACCCTTAAGGGAATATTTTTGTCTCAATCCAGAGAAAGACATCATGATCCTGCTACTAGTCCTGAAGAGTAGATCTACAAATTTGATTCACCTGCATAAAAAAAATCATAATGTTCTCTTCTAGAGTGATTCCTACTCTGATACCATGTATAAAATCCACATAGATTCAATTGAGAATTTTAATATTCTAAAACATTATACTTTAATCTACTCTACAATTGTGGAAACCAATTTAAATCTTGAAATCACAAAACATGAAAGAGAAATAATTGTAATTACACAACACACAAGTATTTCCTGGGGAATCCTTAGCTAAAAACCCAGCAATCTACATATTTCATATGTCAGAAAATAAGAAAAGATTACAATTCTTTTCTCCAATCTGAGAAACCTTTGCACTATCTCTATCTATCTCAATAATTCCTAGACAAGCCTGGTTCAATACTTAACCAATTTTCTGCCTGGGATCCCTATTTCCATGCATATTTTCCTTGGATAATTAGGGAAATTCCCAATCCATTAGGGGCCTTCCTCTGACTGCATGCACCACTTGTACAATTTAGATAGTTATACAATTGATAGCACACTCCCCTTGAACTCTAATCTCAACTGGGTCTTTCTCAGAACTGACATGCATGAGTTATTTATGAGTCAAATATCAGCTAACTATTTGAACCAATGAATCGAAACCCCATTGTCTAACTTCGTACTAGTTCCTCCATGAGTTAGAGTTAGTTTAACTTACTTTTACTCAGATAAATTGAGTTATTTAATTACAACTCAAAATAAACTCAACCAGAGCTCCTATAATGTAGGAGACACTCTACATGCCTCTAGTTTGACCCTCAACTCGAATTAACTGAACCAACTATGTCATCCTAAATTAGTTAACACATACAATTTTTCATGTGATGTGGAATTACAATTTTATTCTAATTTGATCAAAGGAAAATTAAATTAGAATCTTTTCTTGGTGCCATTTTCAACATGCAAAGCATATATATGCGGAGTTTGTGCTATATATAAGGCTAGATTACACCAACACTGGATCTAATTTTTATGCACCTAGATTGGGATGTATTTATGAATGTGTCGGGGCTCATAGGGACCCTATGCATGTAGCACCACCTTCGATATTGTTGCCACAGCCATCTCAGAGCATGGTAGTGTCGACGAATCTAGAGTAGTCGTCATAGCTTGGCACTGAGACTAGGCATACCATTGCAGATAACATGAAGAGGACATTTCCCATTGCAAATGTCGCATTGTGTGGAGAGATGAGTATACCACCTTCGTTGCCTCGTGGCCTACCAATTGCATTACATGATGATTCATATCTCGAGAGTCTAGGGCGTGACCAACTTTTTTCATATGCACGTATGTTGTGATACCATCTGTGACATTTGGAGGGTGCATGACCCACGTGACACAGACTAGAGACATATATATATGAAAATTTTGACTCTTATCGCCAAATTATACATTATTTATATTAATAAGTTCGTATCGGATTTAATTTATATTAATAAGATCATGATAACATGCATTCATAACCCAACTACACAAATGAGCTTCTAAGGTCATTTAAGGGGATAGTTGACTAGCCAAAGCAGCCTCCTCTAGTGCATGTTTCCATGGCCCAGTCTCCTCCACCTCATAACACTCATGTGAAGGATATTCACTATGTACAGCCACATGGACTAACACTTAAGGTAATTTTCTTTATTCATAATATTTCAACATTTTCTTTTTTTTAGTTACATGTATGCATGCTAATTAATTCATAGAATAATTATAATTTTTCTTTGTCATTGTGTACATAGGAACAAATGTAGAGGGGTGTCAATGTTTCAGTTATGTGGACACATGAGTGGGATGTTGGGTATGGAGGCATTGAGCCATAGGTAGGGGAGCACCAAACCTAGATTGATCAGACCCCCATCCCACCTAACTTCCATTTTCACTTGACTAAGTAATAGGAAGGGGACTATTTAAATGTACAGATAAAAATCTTATATTTCCACATTGTTTACTTTGTACAAATCATGCTTTAATTAATTTTAATTTGAATGTGTTATATTGCAATAAGGGATTATGGACGCTCACTCTGCACACACATAAGAGCTCTAGAAGCAATACTTTCTAGAGTGGATCATAGATAGTTTGTATATTTTTAAGCCATTTCATAGGGCACATCCACATGTTATGTGCAAACTTTATATATTTTCATACATGGACATTTTATGGATGCATGAACATTATTCATTTTATGGATGCTTATTATTTCATTTTTTGGTTGATCATGTATAATGTAATTTGTATATATTTTCATATGGATAGTTTATTATCATACATAACTAACAAGATAACAATTTTGGCTTCTCAATAAATAAAATAAGAAAATAAGTACAATCTTAGACTATGATGCAAGTCACTTTGATACTTAAAATGAACTAAAATATATGTTCATAGTTCAATTAAAAAACACAAATAGGATTGAAATACATTTTAAATTCAATTTTAAAGGATGTCTTCAACCAATAATGTTCAACAAATAAGTTTTATTAAATTTTATTTCTTTTGAGATCATGTACTGGAGCTTAGTCATAACATGATCTATAAGTCATATGTAGTAGAATTTAATATACCAAAAAATAATTAATGATATGTTTTTAGATGATTTTATATAATTTTATGAACTTCCATAAATTTAGTTGGTTATCCAAATATTTCCATCAATTCCTTAACTTAATACCTTCAATTAAGAACATTCAAGAAGTAAAATTTTACAAAATAACAATTTTGAATTCTAGTTTCATAGACTAAGGAAATAAGTACAATCTTACTATGATGAAAGTCAATTTGATACTTAAAATAAACTAAAATATATCATGTACATCAATTTAATATTGAATTTGTAAAAAGTGTTTTTTAGTGCAGCTAATGTATGTTTAAATAATTAATGATATGTTTCTATAATTTTATGCATTTTTCTAAATTTACCTGCCTATCCAAGTATTTCAATCAATTCCCTATCTTAAGACCTTCAATTAAGAACATTCAAGAAGTAAAATTTTACAAAATCTGAGTTTTGAATTATAGTTAAATAGACTAAGGAAATAAGTACAGTCTTACTATGTTGCAAGTCACTTTGATACTTAAAATTAACTAAAATATATCATGTACAATTTAATATTGAATTTGTATAAAATTCCTTTTAGTGCAATCAATGTATGTTAATTTAAACAATTAATGATATGTTTCTATAATTTTATGCACTTTCTTAAATTTACTTCCCTATCCAAGTATTTCAATCAATTCCTTATCTTAAAACCTTCAATTAAGAACATTCAAGAAGTAAAATTTTACAAAATAACAATTTTAGTTGTCATATTGGCTTGTAGTAAGTGTCTCTTAGTGCACAATCAATGTATGTTAAATTACAATGATTTCAAAAGATGTCAAGATGTAAACTACAAATAAGTTTTATTCGATGTTATTTCTGTGAGGTTATCTAAAAGAGCTTAATAGTCATAACATGATGTTGCACTTCTTACAATCCAATATGAAGCATGTGTATAACTCTTTCAAAATGTTTTATATAAAACTAACACATGGCATTTATTAATAACATAAAAAAAATCAATGTCGTTCACAACCTAGATAGTTGAATTTACATTTTAAGCAAAAAAATATTGTGTCATCTTGGTTGTTACATACTGAAATGGATTTTCTAGAAACCAAATGTATGACATGTATATAGATCTATAAAATTTCTTGCATGCTCAACATGAAATTTAAAAAAATCAAGATCAAAAATTTTAATTGAATCTAAATCTAAATCCCTATTGATTCTAAATTTTAATTAAATTTTAAATCTATGGGGTTCTCATAATGATCATATCCATAAAAATAAAGCATCCTTGAAATTTGGTGTACTTTAGAAACCTAATCAACTCAAGGAAACTAAATCTTATATAACATATATGTACACCATCATGAATCCATCCTAGATCATATGGAAACATTTCCTCATTAAAAATTACAAAATAACACGAGTATTCAACTGTCACATTTATAAATTACAAAAATCATACATTTGAGATCACTTATACTGGATTAAATTACACTTGATTGTTATAGAATCATATTTAGGGATTTTCATGTGCATCATCTATTCATCCCGTCAATGGCTCATAGGAATGCAAGTCCCCATAATACCTTCACAGTCTGATTTTGTCGTATTCCATCTCCTTGGTTCACCTCTCTTTGTTTTGATTTATATGAGATTGATCTGAGCCATTATGGCTAGATGATTGTATTGACAATATATATATTCATGCATAAAATCTCTATAAATTATGTGATCAGCTTGTTTATTAACATTTTCAAAAAAATGTCTCATCACAAACATGTCACCAATTTGGTATGTGAATTTTCCATCTTCATATGGTCTCACTAACCTACTTTTCACTTGTGTACGTCGCATCAAAAAGTAGGCCACGTTCTCTTCATTTCCTTCATGGGAAATGATAGCAAAAGCATTTCATACAACCAAAATACAAAATATGTATTTGTGAAATATGTTCAATATTTCAATTTGTAGATGAAATTTTTAATGATAGATGGGCCACATACCTTCCCTTACAATATCAGAGACTTGATCATGATCAAGTGAAACCATGGCTTCTTCATCATGCATCTCTTGCCATGTTATAATGGATGACATCCCTTTGGATTAAGAGGGACATATTTCCATCCTTTCACATTCCTGTGTTTTTCATAGTGATCAAGTCTACATCCATCAACACCAATTCAAAACTCGCAAAAACATTTTAGTTTTCTTGTCTCAATGGAAAATATTTCCCCCTAGTCTTTGCTCTGCATCAAGTGTAATTCCCTTATTCCTTCTACAGTATTACAATACTAAGGAATGGATCTATTCACAATGCCAAGTTAAAAATTCCAAAATAAACTATGCACAGGCCTAATATATTCATGACCTTCATGTCGGAAATGGGATCTGCACCAGTTGACCACCTCTAGTGATGATTTGAGTTGATATGCATCATGAATCATTTGGCACCTCCTAAGTGTTCATTTCACACAAGCACTTACATAATCATGATCAGCCTTTCCATGTCCTGCTTCAAAGTAGCTCCAAGTATGTTGATTTTTTGTCTTCTTGTGTAGTCGGCTCATCCAATAAAAATTGCATGTCGACTTGAACTACCCTGCAAAACAATATAGGCATATCCAATGCTTCCTAAATGATATATCATTTTTTTTAATGATTCATAAATCAGGTAAAATTAATGTTGCATGAACAATGTGTCATGCTCATGTTCATCACCGATGTAAAAATGATACTCCTTAATCACATCACATGACTCATCAATGTTATACCTACCATCAATATTCAATTGCGCATGTTTGTACAGAACATGTACGAAAATGGACACTTCGTCTGAGTGATAATACTCACTCTAGATCTTTTTATGAGGATAAAATGTGTGATTCTTAGCAAATTCCACCATTGATAAGATTTTTCCTGGCTAAAATACTTCGCGAGAATGCTTAAATTCAAATGCCTGCCACCTAGACCTGCGTGAGTGTTTGATATATTTATAGATGTGGTTTTGAAACACCCCCATGAATTGTGAAATAGGAATATCATAATCCTTCCATATGACAGTGACATCTGACATCCCATACTGGTTGGTATCAATAAGAAATTTCCTATGGAACAATGTCAAATCACCACATTAGGTGCATCTTCTACCACTTACACATATTTTCGTGTATAAAAACTCTTATGGATCCATTCTACACAATATTGATGACACAAAATCATGCATTACAGGAGGAGGGTCATTGTGATAGTTCTTTTTGTAAAATTCCTGGAAAGTGTCACAATGAAGCTAAAATTCAACATGATATCGAAAAAACATGTGTCACAGATTTCATTAGGCCTAAAAAACCATGGTTTCAATTTCTGAAACATCATTATGGATCTTCACATGGTGATCTATTTCCTTAAATTCCTCAAACAATGCAACTTTTGTCATTTCTACAATGTGCTTATCTTGTTCCACATACTCACCCTTAGCTATGTTATGTCATATGACATGCTTTCTATCTGGAATAGCACAGGAATGGCTCTCCCAGAACACTACCATAAGTGCTTTGATTCCTGTTGTAGGCCTGTCTTGGTAGGGCTTCCTTGTGGTAAGAGCCCAACAAGTAGATTTATCATTTTCATTTACTCAAACCCTGAATTTGGTATGCTTGTGTAACATTTTTCTCGAGGCATGGAGAAATTTTGACATTGTTGCCAACTTTTGTTGTCTTGATGTACTTGGTGCAACAATAGTAGTTTTAATTGCCTTGCACGCAGCTCAAACATCGAATTTTCTTGATTTTTCAAACATAGTGAATGTCTTTGATATATTTTTAGTGACATTCCTATGTTTCTTCTTTCTTTTACATCTTGGACACCCAAAATATTTGTGGCATGTTTTAGTTTCTTATGCTTTATCAACCCATGTACTATCTAAGGTTGTGCAACAACTGAATGTTTCTCAAAATATTGTTCAATGATGTTATTGATATGGTCTCTAATAGTGCGAACAGGGATAGTCTCCCCAAGGTCCTATGTTTTGCTTGCATCCAAATTTTATGCAATGGTACACCCCTTTCCAAACCATTGTAACTCCCTATTATCCTATCACAAAGAAAGGAAATAATTTGTTCTTTCGGTGGTTGATCAACTTGATAGGGAAAATCTTCTTCTTGTGGTGGTTGATTATCTTGATGTGGCACATATTTTTCCCCTAATTATGCTTGATAAACTTGATAGGGAACATGCTCCTCTAGTGGTTTATCAGGTGCATAGGGAACATCTTGATCATCATATGGTTAATCATCTTGATGGGACATGTTATCACTCTAAAAATTCAAAACATCATTTTGACAAGGTTACATAGGTTCATGGGTAAAAATAGGTTTTTAGGAGTCATTTTAAGTTTGATCAAGGGAAGTATTAAATTTTTTATATTTTGAGCTTACCCTAAGATTTAAGCACACTCATCTTTAAACTCCTTCATGTCAAATCATTCATCATTTTCTGATTCATTTCATTTTCCAATTTTTTTTTATCAAAACTACCTAATTAGCTAAGAAACCATAGTTTCATAGTGCATTACACTATAAAAAGTCACTTTGCACTACAAAACCGTTGATAGTTTCGGAGCGCAAACAGTCAAATTAACACTATAGATGCTACGAAAGAGCGGTTTTATGTCTATCTTGTCAGTTGAGTTGTTGTGTGTCAAAAAACATTGGGAAAGGGTAAGTTAGATGTTTTTTGAGTCATGGATTGTTGAAATCAAAGTACATACCCATGTTTGCAGTCATCATGGTCAGTATAGGTTATGAGTGGGCCATCATTTTTCAGTTATGAAAGGACATTTGAAATTCAAATTCTTTCCTAATTAGTCATTCTCATTCCTTTTGCCTTCATTCGTAATTTCTGAGCTCTGAGTATTGAGCCAAACTTGTGGCTGGTTCTTACAAAGGTTTATTACATCCATATCAAGTGAGGTTGATACATTTTTTCAAGTGAGTCTGATACATCCATAGCAAGTGAGGCTGAAAGATTTATATCAAGCGAGGCTGAGAGGTTCTCTGAAGAATATGGCAGAGGAAAGAAAAATACACAGAGGAGGACATTGCTTAAGGCATGAACTTGAAGACATGAAGACAATAACTGAAGACCCAGTAGTGATGGAAGCATTCAGAAGAGCAAGTTGCTTACAGTTTTGTGAGAAACTGCAGGGTTGTCACACACAGGTATCCAAGGAATTTTCTATGAATTTCAATGGAACAGCCACTAAAGTGGGGATGCTAAGTTTGTCTATCACACCAGAGGTCATTGCTGCCACTAAAGGGATTCCAAGAGGTCAAGAAACCTGGTTCAAAGGGTTCAAATTTAATATGGAGAAGTGTAAAGAGTTCATGAAGCCTGAGCACATTGAGATGGATCTCAACAATTCTATCCCAAGACACTGCATCAAAGATAATTCTTAAAAACTACTGCTCAACATTCAGAAATATTTTACCTGTGAAGGCAGGTATCACAAGGTTTATTCATACCATTTCAAATTACTTCTACACTTCACTGGTAAGATTTCACTTGACTTACCTTTTTATCTGCATATGATTCTTGCAAATATGGTTGATAAGGTGCAAGCAAAGTCTGAGGGGAGTGAGACATAATTATTTCATCATGGCTTAATGAAATTATTAATTTTAGATGAACTTCAAAAGATAGGCAAAGATTGGTCCTCATTCTTGTTTGTTAATGGTTTTGACTTGGAAACCCTAACTCTTGCAAGAAAACTTAAAGATAAAGGAGTTCCATCACCACCACCAGCAAAACCAAGCCAACCTATGGTTGGAAAACCAAAACAACCTGCAAGAGTAAAGCCAAGAAAGAAAACTGAGAAAAGGCCAGAGAAAATGCAAATGCTTGATACACCAACTCTCCTACCTGCAAAATATAAATCAAAGGTTTTCAAAGATGCAAAACAGGAACAATTTGTCAGCAAACAAGGGACCAAAAGAATAACTAGAAGCCAAGCAGTGGTTTTGAAAGGAAATACAATTGCTATAGAAGAAAGTTTAGTAACAAAGGGGAATCTAGAGGATATTCTTCATGAGATTGACATAGAGGAAACACCTATTGTCCAAGCTGAATTTATTGGGGAAGATGAGCAGAAGTTGAAAAAGGCTAAGTCTGCAAAGAGATTAGAGTTTGAGGGGGAAGATGCAGGTTTCATTTTTCAAGCAAGAAAGCTTATGACAAGGCATTCTAGGAAATTAATGGAAGGCAGAAAAGAAGTTCAAAATCCCACTGAGACAGCTAAATCACCTAAAGAGATTATTGATCTCTCATCACCCACAGTGAAGGATACAATCAGAAAATTAAAAAGGGGAAACGAGAAAGTGATAGAGAAAACAGAGTTTCAGCACCTTGAGGAAAAGTTAAAGTTGGCAAATCAGTAAATTGTTGTCATGAAAAAGAGAGCTAGAAAACATAGTGTCCAGAAAGTACAGTTTAAAAGGATGAAGGCAGTGTGGGAAGGACAAGTTGATTCTGTTTCTATGGGAAGGACAAGTTGATTCTATTTCTAAAACTTTAGATAATACAGAGCAACTTGTCAAGTGGACAATTCCAGCAATAAAACAAGCTAAGTTTGTCAGAATAATAAACACCTATCTGAGAGCTACTAAAAAAAGACTTAAAGACTAGGTGAAGGATTTACAAGAGCAACTGGAGTTAATTCATGATGAGCTACAGAGAAAACGCATTAAAATGACAGTCATAGAAGAACCAATAGGCCAACCAATTGTAAATGAAGAAGAAATGCCTCAAAGAAGCTAAAATGAAGTTGGTTTATGGTTTGTATGGTTTGTAGATGATGAGGACAGGTTATGTTTTGAGTTTTAGGGCAACCACAGTTTTCATTTGACAAATTTATGAAAAAATCTGCATACTCAATAGTTTTCATTTGAAAAATTTATGAAAAAATCTGCATACCTCCAGGCTTAAAAAGTAGAAAAGCGCTACGAAACTGTTGTAGCTGCCTTCTTTTTCCTTTGATCAGTATTTAAGGGGTTAAAGGCTGAGTTAAGAGATTAAATTTCTATGAAAGAGGTTTTGAAGGGTGATTAAAATGATGCAAGAGGAAAGAGTCAAGTTTTTTGAGAGCAAAGGCTTGTAATGGCAGTGCTACAGAAAGTGCTATGAAACTGTTGTATTTTCGTAGCACAATACATTACATCCTTTTGAGCAGTTTTTGAAGCGGTTTTAGACATCTGGAGGCTAGGAAAGAGTTCTGGGACATGTTAAGCCAACTTTAAATAGCCAAGGACCATGAAATTAATATTAAATGATAGTCAGAACGTTCAAAGAAGGAAAAATATCATATGCCTAAAAAACAGGGTATTGTTTCCTATTTTTGTAGAGGTCAGCTAAGTGGTCATGAAGAACTGAATTCCATTATCCAAATTCAACCATGTGATGATACACTTTTCAATGATGTAATTTCAAATAGAGAAGGTTGTTATAGATAGTAATAAGGAGTTTGAGTCCTTTTCGAAATAGGACTGTCAAGTAGGATAGGTATCTTTTTGTAATAAATTTCATGTTTTATGGTTATGCAAGGTGTCAATAGATAGAAATTTGATGTATCTAGCCTAGAGTCAGATCATTTGAGAATGTAAGAAGTCTCTTAAAGGCCATAGGGTCGAATTTGTCAAGGGTTGGAGATTTTTGGCAAAATTGTAGCTTATTCTAAATTGACTATTTCAGCAATACAGAGATTTTTTACTTGCCCAACTTAAGATTCTGAAGGATTATTTAGTGCATATTTGTTCTATATTTACCTTTTATGTATCTCTCTTGCAACGGTTTTCATTTATATTACCCAGAATTCATCCATGTGATGCTCTAACTTCCTTTATAAGTGAATTGAATGTGTATTTTCATATCTCATGTGTGTGTGTCCTACTACTAAAAACTCTAACCTGCCTCAACTTCCATGTCAAGTAAAATCACTGTAATCACTGAAATTTTGACTCCATAAGCCCAATGGCTACATATTGATATTATTTTTCAACCTACGGGTTGGATATGTTATCTCAGAAGACTATTTGATTGTAAATTTATAGGAGTTTGTTGCTATATACAGTAACAACACAAATTTTCTTCACCTGAGATTCTTATTATATTTCAATGAGTTTCTGTCCTATATTTTGAAAGGTTTTCTTCAATGTATTAATGCTTATTACTCAGAACTCATGATTTTTCATACTCCGACTTCCTTTAAGTATTAAGCTATGGTATATCTCTCTTAATAGTTTACCTTCAATGTCTTGATGTCTCATCACTCAGAATTCATGTATTGCATGCTCTGACTTCCTTTGAACCTCAAGCTATTGAAAAAATCCTGTATGTCTTGCTCTTTCATTGAAATATTTACAAGCCTCAGCTTCCACAAGGAAAGCCTTGTTATTTAGATCCCTGTCACTGACTCCATAGCCCAATGGTAGTAATATTTGATCTTTTCAACTTGCAAACATATAAAAACAATACATAAATCATATAGTTAGCCATCTATTTTTATCATTAACCAATATGATAAACCCCTTGAGAGAGCTCTCTTATACTGAAGAGGCTAATATTAAGTTATAATTGGTTTGAAATAGTTACACTAAAGTTTTCTGATCAACAGCCAATCACGTACGATTTTGGTGATAACAAGACACCTCTTCTCCCTCGTGTCATTGCTCAATTTCCATCACTTCACAGTGGAATAAAAAATATAATTGTAATTCAAGTGAATCATCATCATAAGACAAGTGAATAGAAAATATAGATACACACATTTATTTAATAAATCAACATAGGTGGAAGCTCTTTATATGATTTGATAGTAGGCACCTAGGTAGCAGAACTTGACATGGACCAACAGTTTTAAGTTGGAACATGAAAAGAAAAGGGTTTCGAGCTCAGGGAAAGATGGGTCGAAGAAGAGCGCACCTATAAAAGTATCAGTCCCTGTGTCAACAAAAAGGGTGATTTATAATATGATGAAATGTAAAATCATTCCTCCTCATTCAATAACAATCAATTTAGAAACCCTAGGGTTCTAGTCATGTTGTCACTGCTACATCACCCTCCAAAATGTTTTCCTACACTAAATTTCATAGCGTACTTTGACCTTGCATGTTGTCTTAATTAGTAATAAGAGTCATTCCAAGTATATTCTCTAAGTTTTAATGCCTCGTTTGAAAGAAAACCAAAGTTCCGTCTTTTGGTATTACAAGTGTTGCATATCACATAAGCAGAATTATGGTTTATTTCAAGGGGTAATTTTTGTGTTAATGAGTCATATTTATCATATTGATATGTGTTAGACTCATTCCCAATTTTTTATGCACTATAGCACAATTTTTGTCATTATTGTCACAAAGTTTATCATTAGCATTGCACTTGGGGGAAGTTTTTGTATTGTTGTCGCATGAGGGGATCATGTTTTTAATGTGTTCTGAGTGATCAATAGTGTGTAGTCGATTGTTCTAAGTGTGTGATCATGTTAAAAAATTTTCTTTGTTCACCTTAACCTCATTGGTCCCACACTTAGTCAAATTCTGAAAATTTTCATACTGGAGCAACAATCCTTCACTCATCCTTCTGGAACTTTGTATTCTCAACCCTCAAGCTTAGTCCTTTCTACTTGGAATGGTATCAGTGCTTATACTTGACCCTTAAGCTCCAAAAATGTGCATTTCATCCTCCCAGTCATCTCCTTCTATGCACTACAGAGTGTCAAGCCTCAAGCTCTCAGTTTTCCTCCTTGAAATGTGTAATTTCACAATACCTAGGCCTATCTCCCTCTATAACCGTGCACTAGGAAACTTCAAACCTCAAGACTGCCTCCTTGAGCCCCTAAACTATGTAGAAACCTTGCCCTCACCATCCTGAACTGCGCATTTCACAGTCTTAAGCCTCGGTCATGACCCTTAACCTCTAGAACTACACAATGTGCAATCATAAGTCAGTCTCTCAATCCAGCACCCAGTTGCAGCTTAGTCAGTGATATTCATGAAGCAGTTAGACTATTAGTTTTATAATTGATGTTGTCTCATCATAATTTGTTTCCAATGGTAGTTATTATATCTTGTCATGAAAGGATGATGATAAAGGAGAATAAGGAGAAGGAGAAGGAGACCATGCTAGAAGACACTTATGTAGCTAAAAAGACAAGTTGATCATTGAATGGGAAGATGAAAGGACACCAGATTTCCACAAAAAATGAAGATCAAGATCATAGTATAGACTCCCTACTTTCAAGCCTTATGGAAGAGGAATAAGAAGAACATGCACCATATTTCAATAAGACACAAATATAGCAGCAGAAAGAATGTCTTGACATTGCGAGATAATCATGTAGTCCATGCCATTAATGGCATGTCATGTATTTTCAAGTTGTCATGTCTTTTCAAGGTGTCATGTCAAGATGTTATATGAGTTATCATTTTCCACATCATTTGTGGATATGATTATGTAATTTTCAACATATGAGAATGTAATGTAAATTGTAAGTCCAAGAGTCATCTATAGAATGTGAAAAGTCATGAAGGAGTCAAAAGGTTATATGGAAATCAAACAATCATAAGGGTAGTCCAAGAGTCACAAGGGAGGTGAAGAGTCAACTATTTTGTTATATATACACCCTCATAGTTCATGCAAGTTAATTTTCACCTTGACTCCTCCTACAATGCATTAAAGATGAAGATAGTTCTTTTGGAGGAGAAAGTGGTTTCTCTAATGCTTCACTATTGGGGCTAGTGGTGTTCATTGTATCGATGTATCTTGGAATTTTTAATACTTGAAGCTCATTGAGCCAACACAATTTCATGTGTATGTCATAAATGTTGTAAGACTATTGTTTGAATGTTTTTGATATATTATGTTTTCATCGATACTAAATAAATTAAACTATTTCAATGGCTTTGGTGATTATCTTATTGATGGTTTGTTGTATTTGTTTTTACAATTGTTGCTTCCATATGAACTATTTCTCTAGTTGATCAACAATTCATTCATGTATGTAGTTTGGTGTGCCTTTACTATATTAGTACTATTACTCTTATTTTAAAGGCTCACTTTCATTTTTCCTTTCAGTGAAATAACCTTAATACATTCTGCAATTGAACATTCCACAAGGCATACCAACTTGTTCATTAAAAAGTACCTGCACATTAGTCTCTCATGCTAAAAATTGCAGCCAAGGAAAATATCTGAGAAAAATGGCAGTCGAGCCTTATTTCTAGAAAGGCTCCTACACCAAACATTGTGAAGTATAATTGGTACTTTTTATTGGGGATACCCCCTTGCATGTTGGCGGGATCCATCACTGTCAACATTCCAATACTAGAAGGAGGGAAACCACCTTTTTATGTCTAAAAACTCACCACATCCTAACAAGCATACTTTCACACAATGAAGTAATGTTCCCATTTTCACTCCAACTCATACTAATAAAACAAAAGAAACTACTTAGTCTAGTCTGGGACAAACCTTTGAGGTTACTTATGATCAACACCGGACTATCTGACTCATCACTCGTCAGTTTGAGATAGCTCTTGGGCTACTCCTTGTTGTTGCTATTATACCACATAATCATGTAAAGAAAGAAACCACTCCTAGCGGTGTATTGGTTTATTCAGTAATATATCTGGTTATCGCAACCCTTGAGGAGTTTGTTAAACCTAGAGTTTGTTGAACCTATATAAAATCAAGGGGAACTTCCACCCATTGAGGATAATCCAGATAGTGAAGGGGAATATTTTCAATTTTCTAACGAGGAACATCTTGATTATAGAGCATATTTTAATAGTGAAGGAGAAGCTTCTTCAAATTGAGAAGAAGAGGAGGAGGAAGAGACGAAGACATCACTAATGCATACTTGGATTGGATGGCCCAGGGGCCACTCAGTCTTCTAGATAATCTTCACAATATGCCAAAACAACTAGAAAAGTTGTTGTCAAAGTTTCATCCCAATAAGAAGACCAAAGTTGAAGGCCATCTCGACGAATTCTACATGCATTTACGAATGCTTAAGTTACACTTTGATGATGTTGCTTGTAGACTATTTCCACACACTTTATAAGGTAGAGCGCCTGTATAGTATCACAGTATTATGAACAGTTCAATCCATATTTGGAGGGAGTTTAAGAAGCTATTTTTGGAAAAAAATTACTGATGACAAAACTCTCGTCTCACCATGTTATTAAAAGAACTTGGGAACCTAAAAATGGGGCACAAAGAAAGTTTTGAATATTTTAACTAGATATTTACTCAATTGTTGAAAAATTTCCCTGTTGATGTACAACCACAGGGTGAAATCACTAAAAATTAGTATACATCTACTTGCTAACTTTAAAAGAGCTAAAAAGAATACTTTGGCCTTAAACTTTGAAAAATATCTTGTTGTTGAAAAATATTTGTGCTCTATTGGATTCATTGAAGACACCAATGATCCTAAAGACTCCAAGGAAGCTGGTAGGAAAAACCAAGCCTCTTCCAGCAAAGCTAAAGGCAAAGACTCTTTCGATTTGGAAATCTTGACAAGGTATCTGAAGCTTATTACAAATGAAGTATCAGAGTCAAAGATAAGGTTGAGTGAGGCATCCACTACCAGCAACAAGTTTTTTGGGTCGCCTTTCTTTAAAAAGAATAATAACTCTCAACCAACCAAATTTGCTCAAATCTATAACGCAGTGTTCAATGTCGAAATTTTGGGTATGGATAATTTATGTACTTTTCATCAAGAGAAACATTTAGAAAAGATGTTACCACAATGGAACCACAATATGAACACTATCATGGCTAACCTATTTGATACTCTATTAGCGGAAGAACAATTTCTCAGTGTAGAAACAAATGAACCTGTTGCGACCGAAGAAATTTTGGGTGTTGGACACTCAGTGAACATGTTTAGTGTCATATACAATGTTGATAAGCTAAGTGTTTATCAACCTTCAATGAGGGAATATACTCCCAAGTAGTAAACTGGTTGTCATAACTTAAGGAGCAAGGGACCTATTTCTGAGCAGGAACTTAAGAATAAATTGTTGTGTAGAATTATACCACCTTCCAATCTAGCTCAGAATTCACAAAACAAGTCTGGAAGTGCTCCTGCTACTAAGAACACTTCTACGAACAACAAGAACAAATCCACCACTGCTAAAGCAATGAATAAATCTACACCACCTGACCCATCAACACATCTCATTAAAACAGAAAGTATAGATTACAATGTTGGTGAAGATATGAAAAGAGCTTAGGCCAATATTTTAATCTTCGAGCTCGCAAAGATAATGGATCAACGAGAACTGATTATCCATCCACTCTCATCGGACTCTTCGACATGTAAATAAGTTTCTTCTTCTCAGGTAATGTTTGGTAATTCTCGTGATATCATCAAATATGTAGTTAATGTTGTAAATTTTAGTTATATCACTCTCTTCCTTTCATTCCTTTTAACTTTCAAAAAAATTAATTATAATGTCCATAATTGTTTGATTCTGGTGCATCCGCGAATGTTATTCCATTTATTTTTGCTAAGAAAGTAAATTATAAATGGGATAAAAATGATGTAGGGATCATACAATTTGACAAATCATTTGTCTAGGCCATTGATGAACTCGGAAATTTTGTCATTCATTTGTCATCTCACCATAGAATTCACCAGTGCATAAATATTGTAATTGTATACATTCCCAGAGCCTATGGTTTAATGCTTAGTAGAGATTGGTCCAACAAATTACAAGGATAATTTTCAACTGACTGGACACATTTATGGCTTCCATAGAAGGGAAAAAATAACTAGATTTGAGTTGACAGTAAGCCTTACATGAAGCATATCGTGACACAACTTGAGGGGAAAAAATGAATCAATGGGATTTACAAATGTTATTTTCAGAAATTGTTTTATATAAGTAAGCCATGGATGTTATTTGGCACAACCTTCACGCATTCCACCAGATACATAGTTGGAAGTTAGTATAGGACATAACACTAGTATTTCTAATATTTGGATTTTTAACTTTAATGGTTTGAAAACGTAGGAGGGCTCTGGAGCTAGTTGCATTTTAATAGATCCAAAACAGAGAAAACATTTGATCTCCTTTTGCTTAGAGTTTGAGTGCACCAATAACATTGCATAATATGAAGCACTCATTCTGGGTTTGAAGAAAGCCATTGACCTCAAAGGTGAAGTGCTCAAAGCAATAGGTTAATTTTAAATCATTGCACATCGGGAAAGGAATACAATACAATGTGTATCACCTAATCTAAAAATTTATCAACAAGAGTTATGAAATTTGATTTCGAGATTCCAAGCTTTAATTTTTATTTTTGTTCCTAGGATCCATAAATTTGTTTTTGATACGTTCTAAAATTTTGTATCTAGGTTTTCACTGCTAAGGGATGGATTTTCTATTGAAATTATTAATAGGTTATTTGTTCCTGATAATATCATTAATTTTGATCTTTTCAATGATGACTATCAGATAGTAGACATTAGGGAGAACATTGATGTATTCAAATATGCAACTACTGACGAAGACGAGACGACAAAGCATTGTAGGATCCAACTCAAGCAAGTAAAGGAAACCCCATGCCCAAGGGTGGGGTATCATTGGAAAAATTTTATGACTTGCAAAATCACTTTGAGGGACCAGTCAACACAAAAACCCATAACTCCACTCTGTCGCACGAACAAATAAATATTGGTAAAAAGAAGATTTGAAGTTTAAGAATCTCGATACTTGTTGTACACCTCAAGAGAAACAATATTTTATCTTCCTATTTAAGTAGTATCGAGATGTTTACGCGTGGATATACGAAGATCTTAAGACTTGTGACACACAAATAATCCAACATGTAATTCGAATCAAGGAAGGGGCCAAGAATTTTTCAGCAAAAACTAAGGAAAGTTCATCCGACTCTTGAGCCCCTAATTCAAAAAGAGTTGAGAAAATTTTTCTATGCTCAAATCATATTTAGAGTTATTCATTCAACATGGGTATCTAATCTGGTTACAGTAGGAAATAATTTTGATTAAATACACCTATGTGTTTATTTTCGCAATTTGAATCACACCTTCGACAAAGACAATTATCCAGTGTCGTCGATGGAACATATTTTGCAAATAGTATCAGGGTTTGAAATGTTTTCATTGATGGATGGTTTCTCAGGATACAACCAGGTTATAGAGTCAAAACCTAACAGACACAAGACTACATTTAGACCCAATTGGGGTACATTTTCCTATAAAAGAATTCCATTTGGACTTTTTAATGCATGTGCTACTTTCCAATGTGCTATGGACATCATATTTTTTGGTTTAATTGGACAGAGCATTTTAGTTTACTTATATGATGTAATAGCATTTTAGAAAATAATATCTAATCACCTATGTCGTCTAAAGCAAATATTCGAGGGATGTCACAAATACGAGATATCTCTTAATCCCAAGAAGAGCATATTTTCAGTGTCTGAGGGGAACCTATTGGGCCATATTATAACAAAGAGTGGGATTAAGGTGGACTCTAAATGGGTCAAAACCATCACTCAAATTCCCTTCTTAGTGAAGAATAAATCTATGTAATCCTTATTAGGAAAAACTAATTTCCTTTGCAAGTTCATCTCTGACTACGCACAGATATTCAAACCACTACAGGAGATGATAAAGAAGGATTAGATCTATAAGTGGGATAAAAGGGAAAAGGATGCATTCATTCATATCAAGAAAGAAATCGTAGAAGCTCCAGCACTATATTGTCCAAACTTTGGCAAGTATTTTTTGTTGTACACTTTTGATTTTATACTTCTCTTGTTTTCATTCTTACACAAAAGGATGATCAAGATAATGAACAACCTATATCATTCACCAGTTTTGGCTTGCAAGGACCTGAACTAAATTACCCTTCCATTTATAAACAAGCTTATGCAATGTACAAACTAGTAAAACACTTTAGGCCTTATCTTTTGAAAAATCATGTCATTATCTTTGTGCCACACCCATCTATTAAATTGTTGTTTGTTCAAAAAGGGTTGGGTGAAAGAAGAGAAAATTTGATGAGCAAATTACAAGAATATGATCTTGACTTCAAACCAGTTCACAAAATAAAAGGCCATGGTATATCCCAACTAACAATAGAAGCGAAAAGTTCACCAAAAGATGACTCTTTTGGGTGGGAGTGGGAAATTTAAATGTGTAACATCGAACAAGTAACCCCCATTAATGCATCCACCTCTTGGTACACAGATGTGCGACAATATCTTTAGCACGGTTCCCTACCATCTCATTTATCAGCAAACCATAAGAGGGATAATACATTGACAGTTCTATAATATCAGTTGGAACACAGTGCTTTTCAGGAAGCACCATAATAGAGTCATACTCAGATGCTTGGAAGCACATGATTCAGAAAGGATGTTATGTTACCTCCATGACGGACCAACTGGAATGAATGTCACATGTGACACTACTGGGCATAATATTATGCGGTTCAGTTTCTTTTGGCCCACACTTTTCAAGTACGCTCATTCTTATGCCTGTAAATGTTCATTTTTTTAGAAATATGTTGGTCGAGATAAGAATTCATTTTCCTCTTTGCAGCCCATCGTTGTAGAAGAACCATTCCAACAATGGTTAGATGTTATTGGTGAGATATTTCCACACTCATCGAAACAACATCGCTACATATTAATTCACACAGTGGATAGAAGTGGTTCCTCTAAAGAAAGTGAAAGATCAAGAAGTCATTAGTTTCCTCATAAATAATTGTATCACTAGTTTTGGCATTCCAACTTCACTTGTTTTTGATAATGCAACTTATTTCCCATCGCTTTAACTCTATGATTTTAAATTAGAAAATGGAATTGTATTGAAACATTCAACTAAATATTATCTGCAAGGGAACAATCTTGTTGAGTCGACCAATAAGAACCTTATCTGTATCATCAAAAATATTGTCTTCTCTAAAAAAAAGGAACTAGCACAATGCTTTGGTGAACGACCTATGGGTTCACCGTGCCACACCTAAATCTTCTATAAAAAACTCACTCTACTATATGGTGTATGGAAAATAACCATCCTACCTCCGAAAATTTACCTTCCTTCCCTTTAACTTTCATAAGAATCTCAGGGTAAGGCTTATCTTCTGGTTCAAAGTAGGATAGACACACTCTTGAAGTTACAACAAGAAAGGAGGAAAGCAAAAGAAAAAAAAATTCTCCATAAGAACCGTATCAAGATATGGTTTGATAAGAAATCTGCAGGGAAGAAGTAATTCAGTGTGGGAGACCTTCTATTGAACTGGCACAAAGCCCACGAAGAGAAGGGGAAACACACTAAGTTCCAATCTCGGTGGTGTTGGAAAGTGTAACTAGGTTCAGTCTTCATAATGACTAGTAATTATGAATTTGTGTAATGAATAAGACAAAGATAATAAAATTTATTTTGTAAATACTTGCTTCATGGGTTTCATGAGCAAAGAGTTTTTATTATAGGTCAAATACTTCTTCTTGATGTATTTAGGTATTTTTCAACTTTTCATTAATGTATAATTTAGAGTCATGTATATGAAGTGTTGTTACACTTGCAAAGGACAAATATTTATGTACATGTATGCCTCCTCATCTTGTAAATATGCTCCACAAGTCGACTCAAATATTATGATAAGTATCCTTGATGATGTCAACTTCAAGATACAATTTTAGTCATGTTGGCTCACATAAATAAGTCACAACGGTTCATTGGCTAAGGTCGGCTAATAAACAGGGTCAAACCACTATATATACCCATATGGACTTTGCTCAAATGATAGAATGAAAAATTCAGATATCTTTGAGATTTCGAACAAGAAAAAGTTCAGATCAATGGTATTTCAAAAGACATATATGTGATGAAGATAAGGTCTATTGGTGCGTAAAAGATGTGATACTCTGGCGAAGAGAAGAGGAAGTACAATGAAGAATTATGGCTCTCTGTTTGAGTCTAATTTTGTGAGATAAATAAAAATTGCAGTGTAGAAAGGAGAATGTTATCAATTCATAGGAAAGGCGGTACTAGCCTCTAAAATGATGATATTTCTTATTCTGTCAAGGGCTACTACAGTAAAGGAAAAGCTCTGCTATACAGTGCGTGAGAAGGCTACTATAAATGCATGGGAAAGAATGTAAAGGATGTTTATCGAAGAGTATAAAAGGATATTTTTGCCTTGGGCACCAAGGATGCTTAAAGTAGACTAAGAAGGAAACTTTAGAAGAAGGTCGAGGAAGAGTTTAGAATATGGACCAAGTCTCCCTATTTTTGGTGCAGAACGATGCAAAAAGGGAGATCATCATTGTTGGAACAGGGTCTCCCACAAGCTGCGAAACTGGTCTGATTTTGTATATTTTTTATTATATTTAGTCTAGCGCAGGGGTTTTGGGGTGGGTCAAAGCCCCGAAAGCATTGTAACGGGTCAAAGGGTAGACCTAAAGTCCACAAACTATGGTTTGCGAACCATAGGAAATATTAGGCTAGATTGTTATAAATAGAGGGACATTTTGAATTGTAAGGAAAGAAGATGATGAGATCTTGATGCGAATTGTGGCTTAGTAGATCTATTTTGGTTTTTTGGGAAAGGACTCCTGCTGCCTGTGTGCGCGGAGATCCCAAGTCCTGTTGTGTGTGGACCCTGCTGCTGTGTGCGCGGGTCGGGCTTGGGTATTGTAAGAAGGAATTGAAGGATTAATGAATGAGAAAGGTTGTTGTGTAGCTGAATGTATTTGTACTGTTGATGCAAATCTTATATAGCTGATGTGTTATGCATATTCTATGTTAAGCTGCTATTGTATTGTGTTAAGTGTTTCTTCTGCATCTGGGTCTATTCTATTATGTTTTATATAACTGTGATGTTGCACTATTGTTTTAGAAGTATATGATTTTTTGAGTACAGTAAGTATAGTTGACCTTGTGCATGTGGATGCGAAGGAGATCTATAGATCCGATTCTGAGATAGGCATTCTGATCATTATAAAGCTGGACGCGACTCTACTTGGCTTACCTATCCTCTCTCAGGGTGCAGAAACCTGGTTCCAACACCCACCCATATTTCTTCGGGTAAGACTTTGACCTGTGCAGTCAGGTCACTGCCGAAAGGGCCAGTAGTATAGGGGTTTGTTGGCAAACCTTAACCTCTGAACCTGGGTCAAGACCCCTCGAGCCAAAAAATGGTTCCGTTGCCTGGACTTGAACCTGGGTCTCTCGGGTGAGAGCCGAGTATCCGAGTTGTCGGGACCATGAGAATTTTGAGAAGGGGGTCGGGTAATGCCAAGAAAAGTATTAGAAGGCTGAGAAGAAAAGCAGAGTAGGTACGAAAGAAGGGGATAAATCTGTCTATAGCCCGTTAGAAGGAACAGTTGTGCAAAGCCCTCCAGCTACACAACCTTCAGAACCACGTAAGGGTAAAACCCCACCTGAAACCCCTCTAGAAGAAGATATGGAAGCGCACTTGAAATTACCTACCTTCAAAGGTGTGGGAGATGAGGACATGGACCAATTTTGGTTTGTTGCAGACTCAGTATGGACTGCGCAAGGTGTGGCAAGCGATACTGTGAAAAGGGTGCAGCTATCCCTAGCCTTCGAAGAAAGAGATCTGGACTAGTATATGTGATACATATCTCAAAATGGAAGCGCATACTTTCAAGATATTAAGAATGCTCTGAAACAACAGTGCCGAAAACCAAATTCCTAGTCTCGGATTGTAGCATATGTGAAATATTTCAAGCAAGGAACAACTGAGTCTGAATGGGAAGCTGATCAAAGAATAAAGAAAGTAATCAGGGAAGGAGGATTTAAGTATGACAATAGACAGCATACGGAATGGTTCATCGCTATGTTGCTACCTCACCTGTGTGTACCTATGGACCACCAAACCTTCGAGTCACAGAAAAAATCTTTGGAAGCCGCCATGAAAATGGAAGCTACGCCCAGAGAAGATACTTTGGTAGGAGTATAGCAAATTTGGGAGCAGCTCGGGGAAATGCACACAGAGATTCAGGACCTACGAAAGGAATGAGGGAGGGAAGCTAGCGTAGATCTATGGTGCATATGATGTCAAGTATGAGGACATACGAAGGATCTGTGCCCGCTGCCGACAAACTACCTGCAAAAAGGACGACCTAGTCTGATGCGCACTGGATCAAGCGGAGGACCCAGCCCAGTACGACTAGGCCCAAGCGGACCTGCGTTATGGTGCGAGGATTTCCACGTAGTAGGGCTGCATGATACAAACCACTTCCCATGTCTGGGCGCATATGTCCCAGAGCATAAGCAACAATGGTGTCGGTTCTATGGGTCAGTAGGGCATGATGAGCAGAACCGTCGAACCTATGATCTAATGATAGATTGGGGCAACTTGTATAGGGTTCAATCAGACCCTGTGTCACCAAAAACCCCCGCAGGCATGGGCGACTCCCCCTCCGGAAGCAAGGGAGGAGGCCGAAGTGGAAGTGCAGGTCGGGGCCGGGGGCAATTGATCTGCTATAACTGTGGAGAAACAAAGCACTTTATGAGGGATTTTCCGAACCCTGAAAGACAGTCCTACATGTACTGCAGACAATTGGACCATATGCTTGAATACTGTCCAGTCTTGATAGCAAAAATACGAGAGAAGCGGCTACCACCTACAAATAATGTGCAGAGGGTTAAGACTGAGCCGCGGGATAAGGATCCAAGCGTAAATGTTGTTACACGCAGTGGATTGGATACTAGAGGGACTGGGGACAGGCTTGAAACTGAACCTCTGATCTGCAAGGTAGTTAGCAAATAAGAAGGGCTAGACCTAGACAAAGAAAGAGAAACGTTTATAGCAGCTCGCAGGGACTTTATCGGGACAGAGGCATCTACATCACTACTCCCTGCAAACCTTAAGGCAAATGAGGAGGTCAAACGTTTCTTGCATGCATGTATGAAGTTGCTGCGCAACCCAAAAGCCATGATAAATCTTCAGGCATTAATAGACAGCTGCGCAACATGCCCTACCGTGTCCCTAGATATTAAGGATGTGCACAAACTATATAGATATAAGAAACACACTGGGAGGGAGATGCGACTAATGGCACAGATCGACAATTACGAGATGGACCGGGTTATTTTCGACCTCGGATCGGATGCCAATGTATTACCTAAAAAAACTTGGCAAAGAATGGGCGAACCAAATTTGGAATGGTACACTATCCAGCTATGCATGGCTAAAAAAAAGAAGATCATACCTTTAGGGAGACTATCAGGGATTATGGTAGATATCGCAGGGGTTAAGGTCCTGGCTGACTTTGAAGTCATTTAGATTGTAGAAGATGTGAGCCCCTACCCTGCACTACTAGGATTGGATTGGGCCATCGACATAGGCGGTATCATTAACTTAAAAAAGAGAAGCATGGTGTTCGAAAATAATGGCACAAGGGTGATAGTACCATTAGACCCTGCGGAAGGTAAACGCTACACTGAACTAATACCCAAGGAGGAAGATGTGGACTATATCTATAAGTTAACTGCGCGGGATGCGGTCAACCCAACAGTGGATGAAGTAATTTGCGGGGAGGAGGATAATGAATGCTTCTCTGATCCCAATGAGGAGATAGAGAATTGGCAGAACCGATTACATGATGTCTCTATGTTGCGTTGTCTTCGGGTCACAAAATACTTCCGCTACGTTTCCTCAGAGGTAATGGATATACCTTACTTTTATGACTCGGGTAATGTTAAGGAATTCTTATGAGTATTCGAAGTTGCAGTCCCAAGGGAACAAAGGCTATGGGCTATTAAACTAGCCATGCGTAAGAAACCAACACGATGGTGGGACACCCAGAAGGAAGCATTCCAGGATTTGGAAGAGTGTCGCGCTATGTTGACCCTGCGATTCAAAGGACCAGCAGCGCTGCAGGATACTGACACAATGGAATGGAGTAAATCACACCTATATATGGCACCTAAACTACCCACGTGGGACCTGAAGGAGCCAGGAATAATCGACTACTATGGCCTAACCATAGAAGAAGGTCAGGCTGACCCACGAGCTACTTCCAACTCAGGGCTATGCACAGGCACCAAACTGATTCGGCCACGGGAAAGTAGCATTAAAATGCACTCTACACTAGCTATAGGTACAGAAAGCAGAGCTCTCATCTATCCGGTAGCCCCTGCAACAAAAAAACAGCTACATTTAATCATTAGCCACGCAGGTTATTACAGGAGGTTCATTCGGAAATATGCTTTGACTATAGCCCCTCTTAAAACCTCACTTACACGGACGGTAAGGTTCTCTTGGGATAATGAATGTCATGAAACTTTGTCGTTGGTTATAAGTTGCCTAGGAAGCAAGCCTGTGTTGGGGGAGGACGCGCAAAAGATGTAGATGATTGACCCTAGTGTAGAAGATAGGCCAAGCAAATAGGGGATGCAAAAACTAACCATTGGAATGGTGACAATTGGTAAAAACCAAAAGTTACCGTTAAAAGGAGCGGCCTCCGGGCATTTAATGAAGAAAATTTTTGGGATTTTTTATCGTTTCCTGGGGGATACATCTCAGATAAAGTTTACCTTACCGTTGCGCGGTTGTGGGTATTATAGAAGGAGTAGGATAGTTCAGCTAGAGGTTCTGTCTCACTTGCATAACTTGCACTCATCATTCTTATCTTGGAATAACTTGAGCAATCATATTTCCCGTATCTACACTATCCCTCTCATTTCTGGTCAACCTACTATGTCTGATAGTAGTCACCCAGGGCTGGGATTCATTTTTCACGCAAGGATGACGGCCACTAACCCTGCCGAACCTTCGGCCCCGACAGGGCCTGACGTTGAGGAGATAATGGAAGTTGAGTCTGAACTAGAAGAAGTTCCCTCTACGTCGGTCACAAGGAAAGGGAAAGAGAAATCACAAGGCTCAGGAAAAGCCCTGAAAGCTGCGAGATGGGCTACCGAGAAGCCTAAGACTTCTCTGAGGAACGCCAGGTCCCCGCTGGCATCACCTCTAGATCAAGATGTGCAGGAAGGTGCTCTTCCTGCCAATCCAATCAATTGGTTACCTCCCTTCGTTCACCCACGTAGACTGTCCACGCGAACGCCAAAGAACTTGGATGGCTTGGTCACCTATCTGCAAACCCCCCTAACCCTGGGAGAAGTCCCTGTCCTCAGTGATCCTTGTGGAAGACTCCATGAGGTCAAGTTTTGGCGGACTCTGAAACCCTCCCTGAGTTGGCCCCCGCGTTGTACTTCAATACGATCCGTGCAAATGATGGATTCATGGTGGTTCCTCAGCACTGGGTATGTGGCTTGGCCGGGAATGGACTCTTGAATCTGCTCTGGATGCCCCATTTTGGCCATTACAATGTCACAGATTAGTTGGCTTGCCAGTTGCTCGCCTTAATTCATGATGGCTACTTATGGATTTGGGACAGAGTCCCTATTGATGATGTGTTGATCCACAAGATTACAGGCCTTCCTATGCAAGGATCGCACCCTCTGGAGAAGGTAGGAAAGAAGTACGAAGCAGCTACCTCTACATTTGTGCGGAATACCTACAAGGTGAGTTGAAATCAACAAGGCTTTGTGATCCAGACTATTAATGATCCCGCTACATAGATGGGTACTAGGCTCTTAGCCTACAAGATAATGAGGAAGTGCCAGGTTGCGACCGTCCCTGCCTATGTTATTCGGTTAACTGGTCGGTGTGCTAAGGGAGTCTCCTTCAATTGGGCTCAATATTTATGCGATGAATTTCTGGCTAATGTCTGTGAATCCCAGGAGCACGGGATGTCCTTCTGCTATTCATGGTTATTACTTCTTATAGCATTGGTCGCCTGGGACACCCTAAGGAGTCGGTCCTCCCCGAGCTCCCCCCAGTGATGTGTGAAGGAGCTCGATATGTTCATTTATGGGACTCTAAGGATGCGCAGCGCGTCGAGGATAAAAAAGTTTTATGGGTCCTCTTCTAGAGCACCATGGCAGCAGCCATAAATTCCCGACCCCGGTTGTCCTCGACGGTATATGACAAATACAAAAGTGTTGCAGCATTCCAAGTTACCATGCACCATATTCAGATCCACAGCCTCAACAATAAGACATGGATGGAACTTCTGTATATGGTAGCAGATGAAGAAATTGACCTGATGATCAAGCTATGGCCCCCTGCCTGGAAACTAGGCTTCACAGCCACCCATGGGGAGACCACGAAGCCCAGCCAAAAGGGCTCAGACGTAGCCACGAGAAAGGATACACAGCCGCCACAGACCACCGCGGTTGAGACTCAGGTAGGGTATGACAGAGATACCACCCCCCCCACGATACGAAGCGATCAAGTGAGCCTATACCAGGGTCCCGAAAGAAATAGTGGGCCCACCACAAGCAATATGATGCGACGGTCACACTAACTGATGGTGACCTCGAGCAAATCGCGGACACAGTTACGATGGCTATAGAATATAAGTGGGCAACCATAGAAGAAGAGAAAAATTTTGCACTCGGCACCATCCAGGCTGAGCTCTACACCCTTCAGTTAAAAACAGATACGCTGCAGACCAACGTCGGCCAGGCATGGACTCCTTCGGTAACTAGCAATACAGCACTAGCTACGGAAGAAAGTTGTCTATGTTCTATACCTAGCGCTGCCCTGATAGGAACTCAGATCCAAGCATGAACAAGGATCCAGCTGGACTTGGCTAAGCTGCCCCACAAAGCCTTACAAAGCCTCCACAACATTGTATTCCAAGAGATTAACCATCGCGACCAAGAAATACACCAACAGCTTGGTACGGCCGAGCAGACCATCACGCAGCAGGCCGCAGATTTGCTCCTTGTTGTTTCATAGCAGGCGTAGCACGAAACAGTGATCCACCAACTCTGCACGGAGGTTACAGACGAGAACCCGGCCGCAGCCACGCCTCAAGCTAAAGTGGAAAAATTGGTTGCAGCACTGAAAGCATCTAGGATGTAAATGCACATCGTCAAGACACACCTAGAGTAGAATATCACATACTTACAGGCCAAATTTCAGCCTGAAATGCCTCCGGAAGTACGAGCCCAGTGCACTACACTAGTAACCGAAGCAACGAACATTATTTCAGGGCAGATTTCTCAAGGCGCCTAGTTGCTAGAGTCAGCCATGCAAATCTGGACTAAGGTTCAACGCGATCCGGTCCTCCGTAAAATCAATCAGGACTTACAGCAGAAGGAAGAAGATTTCGAGCAGGTCAAAGCTACGTTGCCCACCTTGGTGCTTGCACAGTGCTTGGCACATTTGAAGACTAGCAATGATCTCCAGAATGAGATTGAGGAACTCCGTCCCAAACAGCACGTCATTGCAAAACGTCTGAAGCCTTGGGCTGCCACAGCCCTCCAGATTTTGCAAGATGTAGATGGTGCGATCAAGCGACTAACTCAGACACTAGAGAGTGCCACCGCGACAACTAAAGGACCGACCTCCCAGAAGCTTGTATACATTGCACAGAGTGCTGCTGCTCAGAGTCATGAAGTGTTGCCTCCACTTAGCGCAGCCATCAATGCCCTACGTGCGCAGGTAGAGACCGTACCACCACAGTGACTCAAGACGAGTCACAAGATTGTGTTGGGGGACAATTTGAATAAGGTCTCCTACAAGCTGCGAAATTGGTCTAATTTTGTATATTTTTTATTATATTTAGTCTAGCGCAGGGGTTTTGGGGTGGGTCAAAGCCCTAAAAGCATTGTAATAGGTCAAAGGGTATACCTAGAGTCCGCAAACCATAGTTTGAGGACCATAGGAAAGATTAGGCTAGATTGTTATAAATAGAGGGACATTTTGAATTGTAAGGCAAGAAGATGATGAGATCTTGATGCGAATTGTGTCTTAGTAGATCTATTTTGTTTTTTGGGGAAATGACTCCTGCTACCTGTGTGCGTGAAGATCCCAAGTCCTGCTGTGTGTGCTGGTCGGGTTTGGGTATTGTAAGAAGGAACTAAAGGATTAATGAATGAGAAAGGTTGTTGTGTAGCTAAATGTATTTGTATTGTTGATGTGAATATTTGATAGCTACTATGTTATGCATATTATGTGTTAAGCTGTGAAAGTATTGTGTTAAGTGTTTCTTCTTCTTCTGGGTCTGTTCTGTTATGTTTTATATAGTTGTAATGCTGCACTACTGTTTTAGAATTATATGATTTGTTGAGTACAGTATGTATAGTTTACCTTGCACACGTGGATGCGACGGATATCTATAGATCCGGTTCTGAGATAGGCGATCTGGTCATTATAAAGCCAGACGCAGCTCTGCTTGGCTTACCTATCCTCTCTCAGGGTGCGGAAAATTGGTTCTAGCACCCACCCATATTGCTTCGGGTGAGACTTTGACCTGCACAAGCAGGTCACTGCCAAAAGGGCTAGTAGTATAGGGGTTTGTTGGCAAGCCTTAACCTCTGAACCTGGGTCAGGACCCCTCAAGCCAACAAGCATAAGGAGCCAAGAAAGAGTAGTGACAAGATCTTGTAGGTATAGTGGTGTCAAGGGTCTGTGTTTGTTGGAAATACTGAGAGGTGGGGTGAATCAGTATTCCTTTCAATTAGTATTATATTAATATTTCAGAGCATAGGTTAATCTTCAATCATTATCAGTGTTTGTACAATGATAGCAGTAAATAAAAGGAACACAAATGCACACAGTTTTTAAGGTGGAAACCCCCTCTGGGACAAAAACCACCTGAATGCTTTTCTAATAATTATTTAATCTTCAACTCCAATTTAAAATAAATCTCCAACTTCCTATAATCTATAAAATCATTCTTCTCCATCTCCCGTTGGATGTACTCTCCAACGCCCTAGATTCTTCAGTAGTCAACTGAACGGATTCCCAAACACCCAATGAGCTACAACTCACCCTAGCACCACCCTACCACCCTAAATTTTTAACAGGCTTGAGCCTGTTGGTGACTTCATGCACCAGCCTAGCACCACCCTACCACCCTATATAAGAATAAAACAAGAATGGACTCACGTACCAGGGAAAATGGTCCACTTTACAATGATATAGAATGATGTAGAAGAAGAAGACACACTAGACCATAACCCCAATTGTTGGGTATGTGTTATATTCTTTCCATGATTAATTCAAGGTTAATGGATTGGGCTTTATGTATGCTTTGGCATGTATATATTGTTGTAACACTAAAAGGAATATAATGAAAAATCAAGCTAGTCATCCCAATTTGGGATCCAGGGGAAAATCTCTGTGTTTTTCTGTTTTATGTTTTATGCTCTCGCTATTGTTTATTTTTTGTTTTTAAGATTCGTTTGCAGATAATTTATGTACAGGGTTAAAACCTACATTTGGTATCATAGCAGTTTTGGCTTCAAGGGGAATGCCTTGCCGCCGAGGGGTTTTCTTTTTTTCTCGGGCCTGAGGTAGACCTTGTTCAGTGGGAGATCTGCGGGATCGATTCTTGCAATGGCAGAAGATGGTGAGCGGCAGGAGGATAGAGATTGAGAAATTTAATGGTCAGATTTTTGAGTTTTGGAAGCTCAAGATGGAGGATCTGCTGATTGATAAAGATCAGTGGATCGTGATAGATCCGGGTACTAAACCAACGGCAATGTCATATGAAGACTGGAAGAAGCTGGATCAGAAGGAAAAGAGCACAATACGGTTGTGTGTCTCATATTTAGTATTGTTGAATGTATCTAGGGAAGCTACAGCGAAGACCTTATGGGACAAGCTAGGGACTTTGTACCAATCTATTTCTCTGGTGAATAAATTGTTCCTGCGGAAAAAGTTGTATAACCTGAGGATGAAGGATGGAGACTCGGTGACAGAGCATTTGAATGCCTAAGTCAGCTGTCATCTATTGATATTAAAATATCATCTGAAGATAAGTGCATCATTTTGTTGTGCTCTCTACCAGATTCGTGGGACAGCCTAGTTATTGCAATAGGTAGAAATACAACTACTTTGAGTTTTGATGACATTGTCTCAGCCTTGCTGTCGGAGGTAATGAGACGGAGAAATATGGAGGGTCGGAATGGAGATGCCTTATCTGTATGAGGAAGTTCCTAGGACAGAAACAAGAATAAGGTTTCGAGTGGGAGATCTAAATCTAGAGGGAGATCTAAATCTCCTGGAAATTTTGTAAATGTGTGCTGGAAATGCAGAAAGGAAGGGCACTATAAAAAAGACTGCAGATCTAATGCTCCTGAGAAACGAAAGGGATCTGATGATGCTCCTTTTGCAGAGGCAAAAACCACCTCAGATGAAGGTGGGGATGTGTATTTGGCTTCTTCTTCAAATACACATGTAGATCATGCGTCATGGTCGATTGACTCGAGTGCATCCTTTCACTTCACTCCCCATAGGGAGTGGTTCTGCGAGTATGATACATATGATGGCGGTGACGTATTCTTAGGTGATGATAGGAAGGCCAGAATCGTCGGACGTGAAAAATTCAAGCTAAAGCTGTAAGGTGGAAGGATTAGATCACTTCCTGGTGTTCTGCACATTCCTGCATTGGCCAGAAATCTGATTTCTGTAAGCAAGATGGATGATGCAGTTGTAAAAATAGTGTTCGAGAAAGATGCATGTAAGATGGTTCGGGGAGCACTCGTATTAATGCGAGGAGTTCGGATTGGAACTTTGTACAAGCTTTAGGACAACATTGTTATTGATGGGTGCAACAGTTCTGTGGTTCTCGAAAGTGGAGCAGAAAGCCTAACAGTCTCTCGAGAAAAGACCATGCTATGGCATCAAAGGCTTGGACATATTGGAGAGAAATGCCTTCGGATACTGCATGGAAATGGTATGGTATAAGGTATGTCTAATAGCTATTTGGATTTCAATTTCTGTGAACATTGTGTATATGGGAAGCAGAAACGGGTGAGTTTTCCTTCTAGTGCTAAGAGGGAAAACAAGATATTAGAGCTTCTGCACAGTGATGTGTTTGGACCTATGTTGGTTCCATCACTGGGTAAGTCTGTGTACTATGTTTCATTCATAGATGACTTCTCAAGGAATACAAGGATATATTTCTTGAGGAATAAATATGAAGTCTTTGACAGATTTAAATAATTTAAGGCTCTGGTGGAAAACCAAACAGAGAAGAAGATAAAGGTGTTGAGGACAGATAAGGGTGGGGAGTTCTGCAAGAAGGAATTTGAAGAGTTCTGTAAGAAGTGTGGTATATCACGGTAGAAGACTACTCCATACACACCTCAGCAAAACAGAGTTACAGAAATAATGAATAGAATGCTAATGGAAAAAGCAAGAAGCATGCTCAGTGGTACCGGGTTAGGACAAGAATTCTGGGCAGAGGCAGTGGAGACTGTATATTACTTGGTTAACAGATCACCTTCATTAGCGTTGGAGGATAAGACTGCACATGAGGTATGGACTGGTAAGAAACCCTCTCTTTCACATCTGAGGGTATTTGGATGTGATGCATATGTAAATGTTCCAAAGGAGAAAAGGAGCAAGTTGGATAATAAATACGAAAGGTGCATCTTTATTAGGTATAAGGATGGTTTAAAGGGTTACAAGCTTTGGAACCCGGAAACAAGGAAGGTTATGTACAGCCGAGATGTGGTTTTTATAGAGGTGAAAGATGTTGTTAAACATGAATTCCTACCAAAGGAACCTGAGAAGATAGAGTTTGAGCTAAAGGAGGATGAATCAGACTCTACAACAGAAGAAGACTCAGAAGAGGAAGAGCCACAAACTCCCGCAGTGAGAAGATCGGTTCGGGAAAGAAGACAACCAGAAAGGTACAGTCCATCTGCTTTATGTTCAAATTTTACTTTAACTATAACTGATGATGATCCCAGAACCATCAGGGAGGCAGTATATTTAGAGGATGGAAAACTCTGGAAGGAGTCCATGCTTGATGAAATGGCAACCTTGCATAAAAATGAGGCATGGGATCTAGTGGAGTTGTCGGTTGGAAGGAAGCCCATAGGGAGAAAATGGGTGTTTAAGAAGAAAATGAATGTAGAAGGCAAGGTGGAGAAATACAAAGCTCGGTTGGTAGAAAAAGGTTATTCTCAGGTGCTGGGAATTGATTTTGGTGATATTTTTTCTCCTGTTGCCAAAGTTACTTATATTAGATTACTTTTATCTATTGCTGCTGCATTTGATTTTGAGGTAACAGATGGACGTGAAGACAGCATTTCTTTATGGGGATCTGGAAGAGGAGATCTACATGAAACAACCTAAAGGCTTTATGATGAAGGGGAAGAAAGAGTTGGTATGCTGGTTAAAGAAGTCTTTGTATGGGTTAAAACAGTCACCAAGGATGTGGTATCAGAAATTTGATACCTATATATGGGGACTTGGCTTCACTAAAAGAAAGGAAGATCACTGTGTTTATTTTAAATTAATTGGTGACCATGTTATTTATTTGGTCTTGTATGTGGATTATTAGGGTCCCGTGATTTGGCTGATTGGCAAGCCAAATGACAATGTAACATCAAACCAGTCTTTAGAGCCCAAGGACTTAGCCTTCCTGGACTCAGAGAGGGCTCTCTCTATTTGTGTAAGGGATATATGTGTATTTTCTTATTGTGTTCTGATTTTAGGCTAGTTATGAAGTGGGATTTTGGTTTTGGTTTTTAGGTTGTGAGGGATGAACTGATCAAAGATATAGGATAGGTAAAAAGATGTCATATCAACTGGGCTATGGAGTCAAAAAGGTCAAGAAAGCTTTCAGATGGTGATACAAGGTTGTTGAAGGGCCAATTTGATTCGAGGTAAAATGGATCTTTGGGAAAAATGGGGTAAGATGGACATAAATTTTGTGAATAACAAAGGATTTCAAGCACAAATAGTTTAATAGCTGACATAAACATGGTAGGGCAAACCATTAATCATGAGAAATGTAACTTTAAGCTAATCAATGCATAGAAATAAACATTCAAGCCATGCATAGAGATATATAACTCTCTAAATTTAGGAAATGGCTATCAGACTTTGGGGAAATACATTTTAAGACAGAAAAACAACTCAAATCACTATGTCGGAACGCCTAAACACAGTACCTCAAGCTATTGGGCACTTTGAAAACAAGATTGCATAGTCTTAGGCAAAGGGCAAGATCGGAACAAGACCTCCTTGGTTCAACAAATGCCAATCTAATCAGTCGAAGAGAAGTTTCATAGATGGAGCTATGGCTAGCCATGAGTAAGCAGGGCATACCGTAAATCATACTTAGCATGCATAAAACCATGGATGAAACAAGAAAACAATATTCTTAATTTATTAAAGAGCAATCAAGAAATTTTTAATGTGACTAAGAATGAAGAAAACATGAAATCTATGAAGAAACAAGAAATTTGAGGTGCCTCCAAGGGCATGTCTCAAATTTTTTCTCTACTATCCTATAGCAAGCAAGAACATGGATTTATGAATAAAAACTAAGAAACAAAACAGAGATAGAGACACTATACCATTCTACCAAGTCATGGAATCCAACAACAATCCTCTTTCATCATCCAAGAACATCCAAGAAACTATCCAAAAGCATGAGACAAGTATTTCTTCCAAAGCTTATATGACCATATATTGCTTCTATTCATTAAGTTCAGCCCTGTTTACAATGAAAGCCTTTGGAATATATAGGCCAAAGTGAGGAAAGCCTCTTAGTTCAACTTGCAATCTCATTGGTCTATTCAAAATATCTTATTTTGTCTTTGAGACTTTGCAAAGCCCAAGGCACAAAATATCTAATAAAATATCTCAAAAATTCTAAAAAAGGGAAATAAATTGACTTTTCCTAACTAACCAGGTACAAAAATAGCTAAACGCACATGAGGAAAAGCCACTTTTGAAAGGTTCAATTTTTACAAAAATACTCAAAAAATATATCAGCAAAAGGTCCCTTGACTTGCCGGCAACCTTTGGAGGCCTTCCCGATGTCAAAACGAGGCTCATGATAGCTCGTTGGAAAGCTTTGAGTGTCTACTTTCTGAAAATGTTTATTTTTCTCGAAAATTACCACTATAAGTCCTTCAAAAATAGGCCTATGTGTAAAAACCCAAAAAATAAGCCTTGTTGATAAACGCGGCAGAGTGTAGAAAAAGCGAGTGTTTTTCGCCATTTTGGGGGAGCAAAAGATCTTCAATTGTTCTGAAAATCGCTGAGTATGTGCCCCTGAAATTATGGCATCCAATGATACCATTTTCATCCTTTGATGATGTCCCAAACTGAAATGGCGATGCCCATGAGTTTTGGCCAAAAACCCAAAAAATGACAAAAAACCAAAATATGTCGAATTTCGCCCAAACTTGGCGAGCATGACCCTCAAGGGTTTTCAGCAACATGTTGTGAATAAGAGGCCAAAATTTGGAGCCTTGAGGTTTCTTTCCTCGATTTTCATGTCGGTCGCTTCCCTTTGGCCTCCTTGAGTTTTTCCTGAGCAGCCTTCAACTTTTGTCGGGCAAACTAATTGAGCTTTTTATAATGCTCGGTCATCCTCTGTTGAAGGTCTAAGTCCCAATTTTCCTTCTCCAATTTCTTCTCCAAGTGATCGTTAACTCTCTCAAGCCATGCTTCCCAATTGTTCTCTATCTCTTGTTCGAACAATGCAGTGAGAGGGGTAGATTGGAGAACGGCATCTTCTTCTTCCTTTTGTTTCTCAAGGGCCTTTTTTAGCCCCGTGGTTCTTGGCCTCTTTCGCCTAGGCTGATCTTCACCTTCACTTTCATTGAACTCACCCATGATTTCTTCCAATCTCACCTGTGCTTTGGAGGCATCCTTTTTGTATCGGATGGCCCGTGTCTCATATACATCCATATGGACACTCATCTACTTGTTTTGAACTTGCAAAAAATGATTGAAGTTCCTAGCTCTATCAAGATCAGTCCTCAAGGCATCAATTTGGCTTTCTCTATGGATCAAGAGGTTTTCTAGGATCTGGGTTTCATTATCACTATCATCACTTTGGATTTGAATGATGTCAAATTCCCTTTCCTGTTCATGACTGCTTTCTTCCTTTTCCTTCCCTTTGCTTTGGGTGGCTCTTTTAGTCCTCTTCCTCTTGGGAAATTCGACCATGGGCTTTTTGGGAAATTTTCCCTTGCTTCGGAGGGCCCTAGTCACATTTGGAGTTACAACTCTAGGCAACCTTTTCTTTGTTTTCCAGGGCTTGGCCACTTTCAGAGAAGAGAGCATGGCCCCTTGCCTAGGAGAGGCAGCTAGCACATGCTCCATGGGCTCTTTACCCTTGTCACTTTGCTCCTCATTTTTGCCACTGTCTTGGATTTCTTCATGGATGCCTTGGCTATCATTTTGCATTTCCTTTTGAGGGTTGTCCTCCTCACTGTGTTGCACCTTTTTATCCTGCTGCCCCTCTTCTTCTTGAGGTTTTTGTTCCTTTTTAGGAGGTTGTTGTCATCACCCTGAGGCTGCCTCTGCTCATCATGCTGTCGTTGTTGTGTATCATGATGTGGCTACCCCTGTTCAGCACCTTGTGTCTGCCCACCCTCACTGTGTTGCACATCTTGATGTTGCTCATCATCATGCCCTTCTTTCCCTTGTTTTTCTGTCTCACTGTGATGCTACTCATCAGCACTTTCTTCTTCATCCCCTTGCTGCCCTGTTTTATCCTGCTGCTGCTCATCATCACTTCCCTCTTCTTGCTCATGTTCTTCTTCCTCATCATGGTCATGCTCTTCTCCCTCTTCAGGATCTTTTGTTTGTTCTATGGTAAACTTGAGCTTCTTGGGAATAGGTCTGCTAGAAGAAGGCGAAGGATGGTGAGTAGGAGGTGTAGGGGATGTATGAACTGGAGGGACAGTGGAGAAATCCGGATGGGTGATGAAAGTATCCCAAGAGACCTCCCTCTTCTCAAGATGATGAAGAATGATGACTTTGATGAGGGAGTGATGGAAGAGGCAGGTTGTTTGCTGTGAAGGAGGCTTTTTCTAAACAGTGGAGGCCATTTTCTCAATGCTCCTATGTAAGAAGAAAGGAATATTTATCAAGTTGGCCCTCGTGAAATGCATGAGCAATAAAATGTGATAGGCATAGACTCGGGAGAATCTTACCTCACAAGTGAATTATTTCATGATGATCTTCATGAGGGGGGCGTAGCTAGTCAAAAGATATGAGAATGGGAAAATGGAAGGACATGAATCTCTGTGCTCAGGCTTTAGAAAGGGCTTGTAATCTTTTGAGTCCAGGTGGCTTTGTTTAAACCACTTCTCCCCAATATAAGGGATTTTAGTGGCCTTGGAGATGAACCTTGGAGAGAATTTGAAGTCTAGGTCTGCCAGCTGGAAATGCTTGTCTTGAAACCTCAAAGCGCAAAGATGTGTCAAAGGGAAAAAACTCTTCACCTCTTGCACTCTTTGAAAAAAATCTAAACACCCAACCTCATGGAAATTGAACAAGACTGATGGGTGGGCATTCACTTCTTCAGTGGAAACAGGCTCAAATCTCTTATGCAAGCCACTCCTACTATCTTGCCTGGGAGGCATCTTGTTTTGAATGCTCTCTGCAACACCAAGCTACCTCAAATAGCCTGTGGAAAGCTCTTCTCAAACACAACTCTGTCCTCTTTTTTAGTCAATGTTTGACCAAGGCAGATTTCTTCAAATGCTGTGTGAAATGGTTCTTTAACACCAACTTTCCTGTTCCTTACAAATCACTGTCTGTCTTCCTTTGTATGTTAATCAACAAATAGTTATCAAATAAACAGGTACACACAGTCAAATGATTACTGTGTTTGGGTAAGGTCACAAAGCTCTTTGGTGTTTTGGTGTAAGCAAGACAGCCTTGTAGAAAACAAAACACCCCTCCCAATCAAAAACACTCTTTTTGTATTTCACTGTCTCATATGCACAGGTAGACAAGACACCTTCAAATTGAGCTAAAAGATCCTTCACCACAATCTACTTTATGGGACAAATGAGGCAGCCCTAGTTTCACTGTTTTTCCACACAGAGAGGACATTTTGAAGTGATAAAGTATTTTAGACTTGATCACTGTTGTCTTTTTACAAAATTGTTTCCCTACTTGTCTCTTATACCCAAGTAACAAAAAACACTCTCAAATGATTTTGCAGAATCTCTCACCACACTTTTTTTTATGGGACAAAAGAGGCACCAATAGTTTCACTATTTCAAAAGGAGACATTCTTTGAAGGTGACAAGGCATTCGGACTAAGACTACTGCTTTTAACATAGGCTCATTGAAGTCACCTCACAATCACTGTGCTTTCCTTACAAACACTGCATCACCTTCTAACACTGTTTTCACCATTACATTTTGCTGACAGAGGTTAGCTTTGTCCTATCACAGTTAGGATACCCTTAATGATTGAAAAAACCTCTAACACTGTGTTTATTTTGACTTGCAGGTAGTGTTATGGTTTAGCACCATTTTGAGGGAAGTTCTAGGCCTTTGAAACTAAAATGACCACTCCACTAGCCTCCCACTGTAACAATCTTCTTCAAACTATTTACCCAAAACACCTTGATTTATACCAAGACCTTCTCTTTTTTAATCACCATTTTAGCAACTCAAATATACCAAGGAGGTAAAGGAAAATACCTTGAAGATGGATGGTAGTCTTTGTTTGAAGAGTTGAGCATCTTTCAGACCCTTTTGGAGGTGTTTTAACTGTTCAAACATGCGCGGCACGTTCAAAAGGGTAAGTGTCACGCAACAATAGGGGTGTCGGGTCAATGATGGGCAGTCGTGACCGACGACTATAGGTGCGCCGCGCGCCGCTACAGGCGCGCCATGCCACAATACAATGCCTTCATAAATTGACTCCTGAATGCGCCGCGCGCTTTTCCAGGCATGCCGCGCGGGCTAAAAGGCTTTAAACTTCTGCAAACTTGCTCGAAAACTCTCTTCAGTCCAGTGAGAAGCTAAGAGGAGATGTTGCTCATGTTTTGAAATGCAAATATAACTTGCAACGGTCCCTTCAACTTCTTTTGAAAGAAAAAAAGTCAGAGTCCTTTTTACGTTTGCTTGGTGAGGGTTTTGAAGATGTTTTGAAAAGGCCTTTGCTTTAAACAAAACATGAATCCCTACTATCTTGTCCTTTGTAACCTTTAAACCATCATAAAGTCAAATTTTGACCAGGATCATTAAAAGTGCTATGGATGACCCTTTTGAAGATCTTCGTAAATATGACACTTTTCAAAGTGAAGAAGTCACCCTTAAAGCAACAATTCCTCTTAATGTTTTCTCATTTAAGGGATGAAAATTGCTTCCTGTGTCCATATCTATTTTTAAGAGGAAACTGTGATCAAAAGCATATACTGACTGTAGAATCACTTCTTCAAATGACATTTCTCTTTGACTGTGGGTGAAGCTTAGTTGTATCCACCTAGGTTTGACAAACATATGCTCATTAAAAAAGGAGATTTTCTAGAGGCTTCTTCTGCAATTATATGTAACAGCTAGGTATCTTCATATGTCTCATAAACAGTCTTTTGTTTGCAATAGTATCATGCTTCATCTCTTTGAATACTGTCCCTGAAATTGAGACACTTTCCATGTCCTTCCTTCACTTTTCATGAACCTATGTGTCTATTTGCAAAACCATTTTGTCCATTTGATGAGTGTTTTGACAAAAACCTTCATAAACAGGAAGAACAAACCTCCTTTGAAGATTAGCATCACTCTTTGGCTTATGTTTGACCCAGCTTCCCACTTATAAATCTTGAATGAATTTCCACTAATTTCAACTCTGTTTTCTGAAGGAAAATCATGGCCAAATTTCATGCCTGTTGATCACGGAGAAAAACTCTGGACACTTTTGATGAAATCACATACCTCAGCAGAATTTGTTCATTTTGTCTTCAGATTTCCTTTGGAGGAAATATCTGATAGGAGATAAGTCAGATTATTTGATCATTATAGTACTCATGCTTTCTCTTTGTTTTTTAACACCATTTCTCTATCCATAAACTTTCAGCTGTTGTCCCACTGTACCTAAAATTTTCCTTTATAGTTAGTGAAAAACTTAAAATCAAACTTTATTTGTAGAATAGGAAGGTCAGTTAGGACTGGTTGGTCATAGATAGAGTTTCTTTGGCATATGATAGTTTGCCAAGGGAGAAATGCCGAGAGCGCCACTACCTAACTTAGGGGGGAATTCTTGGACAGATTTGGATTTTTTTCCTTGGAGCTGATGGAAAATCTAGTATGGCTGAGGCTAGATAGGGCTTGAAAATGAGGTTTCATCTCGTCATGGGCAGATTGAAAAGGTAGGAGGGCAAAAAATGTTTATGGGTGTTTTCCAGCTGGCAAATTTGACAATTTTTTAGATCAGCTGCTAGAAAACTTGGCTGTTACAACTAGTCATCACCAACAAGTGAAAAATAATGATGACTAACATGGATGATATGTTGTTGATTGGAAACGACGAATAAATTATCCAAGATTTGAAGACCCAACTATTATCCAAATTCAACATGAAGGATCCTGGTGCTGCAAACTATATTTTGGGCATGGAAATTACGAGAGATCGAGCAAAGGAAGCTCTAGTTAAACCAGAAGAAGTATGTCGAGACTATATTGCAGAGGTTCAATATGCAGGATAGTAAACCGGTAAATGTTCTGACTCCTGTAGGTGTAAAGTTGTCCACTAAACAGTGTCCCAAGACACAAGAAGAAGAGGAGGATATGTCCTGTGTTCCATATGCAAGTGTAGTGGGTAGCCTGATGTATGCAATGGTATGTACTAGACCAGAAATTGCACATGCAGTGGGAGTATTGAGCAAGTTTATGTCAAACCCAGGGAAGGAGCATTGGACAACAGTGAAGCAGGTTTTCATATATTTGCGTGGCACTAGTGATTATGGCTTGTGCGACCAGGGAAGACTAGGATTGGAAAGAGTGTTGGACATTCGTGGTTTTTTTTATGCAGACTGGGCTGGAGATTTGGACCAAAGAAGATATACAAGTGGGTATGTGTTTATCCTATTTGGAGGTGCAGTCAGTTGGATGAGAAAAAGACAATCTGTAATGGCTCTTTCAACTATAGAGGCAGAATACATGGCAGCCACTCATGCAAGGAAGGAAGCAGTTTGGTTGCAAAGATTGTGTTCAAGTATGGGGTTGGTGCAGCAAGCTATAAGGATAGACTGTGATAGCCAAAGTGTAATTTTCTTGGCTAAGAACCCTGCTTATCATTCAAAGACAAATCACATTGATGTTCAATATCACTTTGTGAGATATATGGTTGCGGCTAAAATGGTGTTGCTAGTAAAGGCGGACACTTTGAAGAATGTTGCAGATGCATTGACGAAGTCTGTGAGCACTCAGAAGTTCTCTTGGTGTAGAGAAACAATGGGTGCTGCAAAGTTGGGCTAATGACTCAACTCTCCTGTGGCCCCCTGTAGAAAGAAAAAAACAAGTGGGAGAATGTTGGATATGTGTTATATTCTTTCCATGACTAGTCATGAACGGGGGGGTTACAGGGGGGGTGATAGCCCTCCTTATACATTGTGCCGGGTGCAGCAAGGGGGTCACAGGGGGGGCGGCAGCCCCCCCTGTCAGGGTCCGGGGTAGCGCCCCAAGAAAAAAAATTTGGTCCTTATTTTTCAATGGGCAGACCCGCACATGGTTTTGTGCATGGGTTTGCACATGGTTTTGGGGCATGATGGTTTTCGGCCCCTGGTATTTTGTAGATCCGGTCAAGGGAACTACGGTTATGTTCTACTCCAAGGTTAATGGATTGGGGTTTATGTATGCTTCGGCATGTATATATATGTGTGTTGTAACACTAAAAGGAAGATAATGAAAAATCAAGCTAGTCATCCCGATTTGGGATCCAGGGGAAAATCTCTGTGTTTATCTGTTTTATGTTTTATGCTCTCGCTATTGTTTATTTTCTATTTTTAAGATTCATTTGCAGATAATTTATGTACAAGGTTAAAACCTACACCAACTATGACAGAACCACCTATTGATGATCTTAGACCTCCCAACACTGCCTCTTCAATTCTTGGTATATATACACTTGTACAACTTTTAGGAAGATTCTTTTACAATGACTCAGTACAATGATACCTTTACAATGACTGTATGTAGTGCTACCCACTTGAAGACTTCATGTGGTGAACTTCTTGTCATTGTTCTGCATCATTATTGTTGTTCTTGTCATGCTACCCTTTCTCACTCTTCAAAAAATTAAGTCATGCATCGAGTCTTATCTTGATGAATATATAATACCTACAAAAATTCTTCAAGGAAATACCCATGACATGATAATAGCAAAACTTACCTCATCTTGCAGAGCATATGTCAGTGCTAAACAAAAACAACAAATTATAATACAAAGAACCTAATGCAATTAAGAGATAAGCATGCATATACATAATATAATTACTTGGAGCTTACCTCTACTACATCATTTTGTGGCACCTTGCTTTTCTTTGTTGCCCTAGAAATTCTAATCCTTTGCAGCCCTTGACAGCACATGATCTAGATTTTTCTTTCCTTCTAGGAGCTCAGTATTGAATCTAATGTATATATGTGATTCATATCCCCAATATGTGATATTTGGTCTTGTAGTAGCCCTATGAGTCTTCTTTCTAATGCCATAGGTCTTACCCGATTTGGATTCTTCAAGACAAATTTATGCCCAATCTCTCACAATGACCTAATTATGGACTATTTCAGTAGAGAAAAATTGTACGGCGTGCCACGTGTCACTGTTTCCTCCTTTGGTTCTAAAATTGATACACAGAAAACTAAATTCCGTGCACTATCCTTCACTTTTTATATAATTCCAATCCGCTTCTCAGAGAGAGTTGTGATGATTTTTCCCAAGGTCACCTCTTTGAGATGAAATTCGAAAGCCTACAAAAACCCTAGCTTCCACAGATCATATCTTCGAACATATAGCAAACCAAGATCTGAAATTCGGAAACATGCTTCATCATGATTTCTCGCAAGTGTTTTTTTAATTTCATCATCTAAGACTTCACAGAAATAAATTTATAGTGAAAATTCCATGATGGCATGTTTGAAGTAGCGAAATCCTTACATGAGGAGGATATGAGGATCACACTTTATATAAATGCTTATGTTGAGAGGGTATTAAACAAGTGAAAGTTGGATGGATTTTAAGAGCTTAAAAAACTATTAATTATTGACTATTGAATGACCAAAACCAATGATTAGTGTCATGCCACAACCCCATGGGTTTTTAGCCCACTGACTGGGGTTACAAACTTCAAACACGAATATCTCTCAAACCATGAAGAATTACATGGCGTGCCATATATCAACGGAAACATCTCGACAAGTAGAACCATCCCAAATATCCTTGACTCCTGATATAGTAAGGTTTCAAGTCAAAATTCCCATGCAAGATCTGGGTAGCCCCTGGTGTTGCTTGGGTTGACATCAATGGCAACCACTGATCAAAAATCTCCCCCTTTGGCATTGATGGAAACATAAGTACTCCCCCTACAATCATGACACCTCTTCCTACGACATTCTCTCCCCCTTGACATCAATGGAAAAGGGTAACTCCCCCTGACACACAACCATCCTGCAAACCTGTACACACTTCCATTCCCCCTTTATTTTCTGAATAAGGAAAATCTAATGAGAACTTAAGAGAATCCCAAGCTTCTGGTTAAGATATTCAAATGCTTCACGAGGTAAATTTTTAGTGGATATATCAACGATTTGTTCTTTTGTACCAACATATTCAAGTTTGATATTCTTTTCAGCGACTTGTTCTCTAAAAAAATGATATTTGATCGGAATGTGTTTTGTTTTTTAATGCATGACAGGATTCTTGGAGATGTTGATGGCACTAGTATTATCACAGACGATGGGAAGAGGCTCACTGAATTGTACTTGAATATCTTGCAAAGTTTGTTTCATCCAAAGGACTTGAGTATAAAAATTTGTCACTGCATGTATTTTTCTTCGGCTGTAGATAACGAGATTGAGGTTTGATTTTTTCTCAACCATGATATGAGGCAACCACCTAGATATAATGTTGCTCCACAAGTACTCTTACAATCATCAGTGCTTCCTGCCCAATCTGCGTCTGTAAAGGCTTGAATAATGAGATTTTCACCCTTGGGATTCCACAATCCATATTCTATTGTGCCCTTTAGATATCGAATAATTATTTTGACGATAATAATATGTGATTTTGTTGGTGTTGTTTGGAATCTTGCTACTTTTCCAACTGCTTGCATAACATATGGCTGATAGGCTGTTACATATAGAATACTACCAATCATATATTTTTACAACCTCTTATCCACATCCTTAGATGAGCCATCTATGCTCAATTTGCAGCCTGTTACCATCGAAGTAAGGATGGGTTTGCAATATTCCATTTTTAATTTCTTGGGCATTTCCTTGATGTACTAGGCCTGACATATAAATATTCCTTTCTCTTACTGAGATATTTGAAGCCCTAAGAATTATGTGAGCTCACCAAGTAAAGACATCTCGAACTAACTTTTCATCTTTGTAGCAAATTTCTTACTTAGTCGATCATCATTGCTACCAAATATTATATCATCCACATATATCTCAACGATTGTTAAATTATCTTTATCTATTTGTACATAAAGATTGCTATCAGCAGTACCTTTCTTGAACCCTTTTTGATGTAGATATTCGTCAAGACGAGCATACCATGCTCTGGGAGCCTGCTTGATACCATATAGAACCTTCTTTAACTTGCAAACATAGTCTTATTTTCTGATAATATAAAACTTTCAGGTTTTTCAATGCAAACATATTCTAATTCACCATTCAGAAATGCTGACTTAACATCCATTTGGTAGAGTTTTATTTTTCTTGAACATGCATAGGTGAGAAACATCCGGATGGCTTCCATTTGGGCAACTGGTGCAAATGTTTTGTCGAAATAAATTCCTTCCACTTGTGCATAGCCTTTGCAAACCAATCTTGCTTTGTTTCTGGTAACCTATCCATATTCATTCAATTTGTTCTTGAACACCCATTTAGTCCCAATGAAATTTTTATCTTTTGGTCGTGGAACTAATTCCCAGGTGTTATTCTTCTCGATTTGATCCAATTCTTCATTCATAGCTGCTACCCAATGTTCATTTTGGCTGGCTTCCACAAAACTACTAGGCTCAAAGGTTGCTAGAAAAGAAATATGAGCTTGTTGTGATGAACGAAGTTGTCGACCATCATTTAGGTCACCAATGATTTGATGGATGATTCTTTTGAATCCATTATTTTCTTCTCTTTGGAGGAGCTTCTTTTTTTTTGTTCCTATATATCTTGATGATCATTATTTACTTCTTCATGGTTGACAGTTGCTTCTTGTTCTATAATTTCCTTTGCCTCTGTCTCAAGTTTCAAAGATTCTATATCATCATTATTATTCATTAAAACACCATCTTTGTCAAATGAAACATTTATGCTCTCCACTATCTGTTTTCGTCTTAGATTATAGCATTTATAGGCCTTTCTTTGTGTGAGTAACCAACAAAAATACCTTCATCAACACATGATTTAAACTTACCCAAATTTTGATCTTCTCTTTTGATATAACATTTTCTTCCGAAGATTCTTCAATATTTTACATTAGTCGGTTTTCCTTTCCATAATTCATATGGGGTCTTGTTGCAATTATTTCTGAGAAGACTGCGGTTGATAATGAAGATAGTCGTATCAATTACTTGAACCCAGAATTTTTCATCCAATTTTGAGTCCTTCAGCATTGTTCTACCCATTTCCAGTACGACTGTGTTCTTTCTTTTAGCAACTCCATTTTGTTGAGGTGTTTGTGTTGTTGAAAATTGTCTTTTTATTCCATTTTCGTCACAGTATTGCTGAAATAATTTGGAAGTGAATTCTTTGCCATTATCTGATCTTAGACACTTTATTTTCAAATCAGTTTCATTTTTAACTAACTCCTTGTAGATCTTGAAGCACTCGAATGCTTCAGATTTTTCTTTAGGAAACTGGAAGCTATCATCCTGGTATAGTCATCTATCATTAACATGAAATATAATTCTCCATATAAGCCTTTTTTTCTCACGAGACCACACAGATCAGTATGTATCAATTCCAATGGATGTGATGCAAAGTGTTCTTTTGTTTTAAATTCGAATTTTGTCTGCGTGTCATGCTAACAGGCCTCACATAGTGTGTTGGAAGGTTTTGAAATTTTCGGCAATCTCGTACTACTTCCTTTTTCCTTATCCTAACAAGATTTTCAAAGTTTATGTGACCCATTCATTTGTGCCATAACCAACTTTCATCTTCTTTAGCTAGTAGACATGCTTTAGTTGGTTCATCCATAATATATATGTCTTTTGGAGCTCAGCTTGTTGTAGCCACAATTTTACCATACCTGCCTTTCCTGGTTTCAGATTTTGTTTAGTTGAATAGCATTGTGTGTCCTTCATCATACATTTGTCCAACACTGAGTAGATTGTGATTCATGTTTTCAACCAATAGAAAATTCTTGGCTAGAATATTTTTGCTTATGAGAGTGACGTTACCTAATCTTATATCATTTGAAGATCCATCATTTCCAAAGGACACGGTTCCATCCTTCTTCCCTTTGAGAGATACAAATTTATTTCTATCTCCAGTCATATGCGTTAAGCAACCGTTATCAACATATGACACATATTTGTTGTTTTGAGCCTTGCGAGCAAGAGCACAACTATCAGTCTTCTTCTTCTTCCATGTTCGTTTGTTCTATGGCTTCAAAGATTCTTCTAGAGGATTTTTAAGCCTGTAGTCTCTAGCTATGTGTCCAAATTTTCAACATTTGTAACATTCAATATTATTTCTTAAATGTTAAAATCTATTGATGTTTCGTTGAGCCCTGGGAGGTTCATATTTGACAAATCTTTTGGAATTGTATTGGTTCCTAGGGTACGTGCAACATTCTACAGCTTTATGACAAAATTTTCCAAATGAATAACAATAGCCATGAAAAATATGTTGGTACCTGGATGTAAATATTCGTCGGGGAATTGTCTTCCAAGGTTGTAATTGCGAATCTTTTCCAATGAAGTCTACATGTCTGTCATATCTCACAGGTTCATTGCATTTTGTTGTTGATGGTCCTGCTTCTTCTTCTTTGTAACCGAGGTCAGTTCTGTCATTGTAATATCGTTGATTGTTGAAGAATTATTCCAATGCCCTTGAGTTGTCGGCATATTTTTGCATAGTTTTTCCCTTCTTCACTTCCTTACACAGCGAGACTACTTTGGCTTCTATTGCTTCCCTTTCTTGGTTGCTTTCTTCCAACTTCTTTTGAAGTGACTCTTCAATACATTTGTGTTCTTCAACTTCAATTTTGAGACCTTGAACTTGTTCTTCAAGAGTATTAGAATGGATATTCTCAACCTTGAGTTCTTTTATAAGCCTGAAAGCCTTTTTAGAAAATTCTTCTATGGTCAACCCTTCTTCTTCTTTGTTTGATACCTCTTGTTTATTATTCTTGGCCATAAACAGTACTCTCTCATTGGTTTCTTCTTCGATTTCATTGTCTTCATCGATGATGAGTTATATTCTTTAGATAGAAAGTTCCTTTTGAATCCTTTCTTTTTGCCTTGCTTGTTGAACTTATTAAAGCCTTTCTTTCCTTTTGAGTTGCCATCACTTTTGTTTGGACATTTTTTTGCAAAATTCCCAACCTCACCACAGCCGAAACATATCAATGGAAGTTTACCTTTAAATTTTCCCTTACCAATTTTTAATTTTCTCGTGAAGTAAGAATATTCTCCATCTAAAATACCTTCTTCATCATCTTCCTTTTCTTCACACTTGCAGGTGCAGGTATTTGCCTTTGAAGGTTGTTTGTCCTTATTGGTTTTCTTAGATGTAGCGAACACAATTTCTAAATGTGAAATACCCTCTTCTTCATCAAGTCTCATTTCATATGCTACGAGAACTCCATGTAATTCCTTTTTACTGAGTTTTTCCATATTTGCACTATATTCTAAGACTGATACCTTTCGGTTGAATCTTCCTAGTAACGTTCTAAGAATCTTTCGTATAACATTCTTCTTGTCGATAGGCTCTCCCAATCCCTCCAGAGTGTTGGTTATTTCATCAACGTGTTGGAAGTATGCAGCGATTTTTTCATCTTCTTTCATTCTAAGTTGCTCAAATTTCTCTCTATAGATTTGAAGCTTTGCTTCTTTGACATTTGAGTCACCTACATATATATTATCAAGCTTGTCCCATACTTCATTTTTAGCAGTTTTACAACCCAACACCTTATGATAAGAAGATTCAATAATTCCACTGATAATAATATTATTTTCTTTTGCATCATTTACCAAATTATTCTTACCTTTTTCATCTACGGTTGGTGTAAATCCATTTTGAATAGTGTCCCATACTTCGTAACCTTGCGCCAAGAGATATAACTCCATTCTTCCTTTCCAGAGTGCATAATTATTTTCATTGAACAGAGGTACACCATTCTTGGTATGCTCCATGACCTCCTTCCAGCTGTTAAACTGCTATTGAAGGAACCAAGCTCTGATACCAATTGTTGGAAATACTGAGAGGGGGGTGAATCAGTATTCCTTTCAATTAGTATTATTATAATCTTTCAGAGCATTAGTTAATCTTCAATTATTATCAATGTTTGTACCATGATAACAGTAAACAAAAGGAACACAAATGCACACATTTTTTAAGGTGGAAACCCCCTCCGGGATAAAAACCACCTGAATGATTTTCTAATAATTATTTAATCTTCAACTCCAATTGAAAATAAAGCTCCAACTTCCTATAATCTAGAAAAAAATTCTTCTCCAACTCCCACTGGATGGACGCTACAATGCCCGAGATTCTTTAGTAGTCAACTGAACGGATGCCTCAACACCCAATGAGCTACAACTCACCCTAGCACCACTCTACCACCCTGAATTTTTCACAGACTTGAACCTGTTGGTGCCTTCATGCACCATCCTACCACTAAATAGAAGAATAAAAGAAGAATGGACTCTCGTACTGGGGAAAATGGTCCACTTTAAAATGGTATAGAATGATGTAGAATAATAAGACACACTAGACCATAACCCCAACTATGACACAACCACCTAATGATGATCCTAGACCTCCCGACACCACCTCTTCAATTCTTGGCAGATAGAAACTTGTACAACTTTTACAATGATTCTTTTACAATGACTCAGTACAATGATACCTTTACAATGACTGTATGCAGTGCTGCGCACTTGAAGACTTCATGTGGTGAACTTCTTGTTGATGTTTTTCACCTTGATTGTTGCTCTTGTCATGCTACCCTTTCTCGCTCTTCATAACAATAGATCATGCATTAAGTCTTATCTTGATGAATATATAATACCTACAAAAATTCTTCAAGGAAATACCCATGACATGATAATAGCAAAACTTACCTCATCCTGCAGAGCATATGTCAATGCTAAACAAAAAAAAAAATTAGAATAAAAATAACCTAATGCAATTAAGAGATGAACATGCATATAACTAATATTCTTACCTGTAGCTTACCTCTGTTGCATCATTTTTCTGCACCTTGCTTTGCTTTGTTTCCCTATAAAGTCTGGTCCTTTGCAGCCCTTGACAACACATGATCTAGTTTTTTCTTGCCTTCTAGGAGCTCGATATTGAATCTGATGTATATTTTTTATTTCAAATCCCCAATATGTGATCTTCAATCTTGTAATAGCCCTCTGAGTCTTCTTTCCAATGCCACAGGTCTTACCCGATTTGGATTATTCAAGGCAAATTTATGCCTAATCTCTCACAATGGCCTAATTATGGACTAGTTCAATAGAGAAAACTTGTATGGCATGCCACGTGTCGTTGTTTCCTCCTTCGGCTCTGAAATTTATACACAAAAAACTACAGTCTGTGCACTACCCACTAATTATTACATAATTCCAATCTGCTTCTCAAACAGAGAGTTATGACGATTTTCCCAAGGTCACCTCTTTGAGATGAAATTCGGAAGCCTGCAAAAACCCTAACTTCCACAGAACATATAGCGAACCAAGATCTGAAATTCGTACACAAGCTTAATCAGGATTTTTCCCAAGTGTTTTTTTAATTTAAGCATCTAAGAATTTGTATAAATAAAGCTATAGCGAAAATTCCACGATGTCCTATTTCAAGTAGTGAAATCCTTACATGAGGAGGATATGAGGATCACAATTTATATAAATTCTTAGGTTGAGAGGGTCTTCAACAAGTGAACATTGGAGGGATTCTAGGAGCTTAAAAAATTGTTAATTATTGACTATTCAATGACCACAACCAATGATTAGTTTCATGCCACAACCCCATGGGGTTTTAGCCCACTAACTGGGGTTACTAAATTCAAACATGAATATCTCTCAAACCGTGAAGAATTACATGGCGTGCCATATATCAACGGAAAAATCTCTACAAGTAGAAACCATCCCAAATATCAGTGACTCGGAATAGAGTAATTTTTCAATTCAAATTTCCTATGCAAGATCAAGGTAGCCCCTGGTGCTGCTTGGGTTGACATCAATGACAACCACTGATCAACATGTGTCATGGTCATGGTACTTGTCAATTGAAGATTTAGAAGTAGAATTACTTTCGATTTTTCCTCTCCAAGAGGGAGAGGTATTGGCCCTAGATTGAAAATCCAAAATTATGTGTCTCTTGTGTTTTGATAATTGACTTGATGAAAGACATAACAAGCTAATGAAGATAATATCTAAGTAATATAAGAATAACAAGTATAACACAAGCAATTATCAAGTAAGAGAATTGAATTAAACTCTGCCCTACCAAATTATCAACATGGTATCAGAGCTAAGGTGATGAAGACAAGAAAGGGAAGCTTTGCAAGAGGGTACAAGGACAAATTTTGGGAAGGAGGTCAAAGATAAGTTTTCAAGGGAAGCTTTAAAGAAAAGAGATCTACACTAAAAGGTCAAAACCCTAGATCCAAGGAAGAATACCTCCATTCAAAAGGAGCTTGTAGAAATTGGAAAACCCTCAAGCTATATCAAGAAGATCAAAGACCTTACTCAACGAACTTATACACCAAGGTACTTTCAATAATAAATGCAAGATCAAGGAGGTGATATTTTACTTCAAGGAATCTAAATCTATCTCATTAAATCCAAGTCAACATTATTGGAGACATCATCAAATCATCATTTTGTTGAATTCATCAAGCTATCCAAGATAATCTACCACTTTACACCACTCTCGAAAAAGTCAGTCTAAGAGGGAGCTTCTACTACTATCTATGTCATCATCAACAAGGAATTTGGTTGTAGAAGAAAAGCATCTATTCAAGTAAGTAATTTATGACTTCATCTGAATCTGTAAAAATGTTTTTTTCTAAGAAAGCAAAAAATTGGTTGGGGTTTCAAACTTTCTTGCATGGAAGAGAAGGAGTGATCTAAATCTAATTGAGAATGAAGTCATGCCAAATACATGAAGGGATACATAAGATCCCAGAGGATTCTTATAAAATTTATAAAGGACTCTCTCATCCCCTATGTATCAAAACTAGAATCTTCAAAAGAAATATATGACAAAATTGGTGGATCTATTCTCGGTGAGTAACGCAGGAGAAGTAATATATCTGAAATAAGAACTATACATGTTAAAGAAGGAATAACTTCATACTTGATGAAGTACGAGATCAGCTGCAGGAATTGGATAAATTAATAGAGTGGTGTTGAATTCTCTACCAAAGGAATGGGGAAAAACTTCACTTCAAGTATCTATGGGAAGAAAGAAGCAACACCATTCTAGGATCTATTGTCTCTTTGTAAGATAAAAGAGACAAGGTTAAAAGATAAAGTGGATATAATATCAAATAAAGAGAATCAAGCCCATGCTACCATGTCAAGGAGAAAGAGAATATTCGATAAGTTTGGTCCTCAAAAGAAAAGGAGAAACATGGATAAGATACGATGTTACAGATGTAATGAAATATTGTCCCAAATCTAATGAGGACCATAGGAAAAAATAAGAAGCCCATATCATTGGAAAAATGGAAGAACCAGATTCAAAGAAACATAAGAAAGAAGAAGTGAAAGATATATATTATGATTGAGATCATCTTCCTCTTTAAGAGGTATTTGTCAAGCTATAAAATAGTATGTTAGGAAGCATTGTATATTAGATAGATGCATATATTTATAATTGGAATCATGATGGAAGCATTGAAGGAGGAGCACTCATCATAGGAGGATTTCTAAAACATCTTTGTGAAATCTATGCTATAAAAGTGGCTCCTCAGAACCTCACTGAAAACAAAATTTATGTAAGGAAATTCTAGAAATTATACAAACAGTATGTATATCATGAATTCAATCCAATCATGCAATGTTCTAAAGCAAGATAATAAATTATTCTAACAATTCATTTGTGGAAATTAAACACGACCGCACAATCACGCCAAGTAATAGAAAGAAGCAAATCAATCCACAACACAGATATTTTCCCGGGGAAATCTTGTTGTTCAAAACCCCTCTATCTTCTATTGTATATTCAACCAAGGAATCATGAAATAATTACAATGCACTCTTCTCACAAGAGTCTCTTGCAGTCTCACAACTGTCTCACACTGATCTAGGCAAAATTGGTCCAACACTTAGCCAATTCTCAGCCTGTCTTCAGCCTGCCTTGCTCACACAATTCATGAGGAATGAAATCCCTATTTTGGAGGAATTTCACCCTTCCTTAACTGTGCAGAGTGTCATGGGAATCCTATGGTTCTTTAACTGCATCTGGGCAGTTTTCTAAATTTGCAACTGATAGTTAACTTCCCTTTAACCTATGTCTCAACTGGGTATTCATCAGAACTGGCATGCATGCAGCTATTAATAGTAAAACATCAGTCACTTGACATATCACTGCATGTGAATAAAATATGATTTGATTCACTTGAAGTCTCACTAGTGCAACAATCAGTTATAACTAGTTTGACCTACTTTAACTCACCTAGATTGAGTTAATTGATTTCTCATGCATTAAACTAATGCACTAACTACAACTTGAACTCTAATACAACTATAATCACTTTGCATGCCTCACCAACCACCCTCAACTCGAAATTCATGAGCTAACTGAGTTTATCAAACTCAGTTAACTATTACAAGTGATTATGAGATAAGATTACAATTTATTGTCCAATTTAATTAAGGGGAATTTAAATTAGACACATTTCCAATTTATTAAATAAATTGGCTTGCACATTAATGTACCGCTCTGACCCATCACTGTGTGACTATTGCTACTGTGTGACTATCGCTTTGACCCATCACTGTGTGACCTGTGATCCCACACTTAGTGTGTGTGTCATCATGTTGTTTCTGGATGCCAATTTCACAGTTTCTTGTTGCAACTGTCAACACTCCCTCTCAACAAGAAAGGAATCAATCCATCCCGATTTGGTACCTTTGGAATGTTCTTGCATGCAACACTTCCTAGTGTTGTTCACACATGAAAATCTCATGAAACTGAATAGCCTCTAAACAACTGAATCAGTATAATGCATCTGCCATCAGAGTCTTATGAGTGCTACTAGCTACTGCACGTGTCTACTAGATTCTCTGCACTGCTGACATCTGCATCCATGCACTCTGCATTGCTACCAACTCTGATCTGCACTCCAGTATCTGACACTTGTCACTTTGATTTCTGTCCTCCTAACATCTAACTACATCAATCTAACCGATCCTTCTGGATACCGCTATACTATGGGCTCCTAGTAGCCAGGTTCAATCCATGAGACACACCATCTCAATGGACCCTGCCCAAATTTATTCTTGGGATTAATTTTACACATTGCCCCACCTCACACCTGGAGGTATAGCTACATGTACTCCCTCTTCCCATCTGGCTCGAAATTTCCCCCTCCTGTAGGCCTCTGCATGAGTGGTTTCTACTATTCCATGATCCTCATATTGTGGCTGCTCCATAACTTGAGGTTAATCCTTTAGAACCAAGAGTTGCTCATCTACATGCAAATAAAGTTCCCTCTCAAGGGAAAATTGCATCGCTTTCTCATACTTCCCCATGGTACATCCCTTGCATGTGTCTATCTTCGCAAGAGTACCCTTTGGAAGCTCCATAGAAATCTGTTGCATGACCTTCAAAGCACTATGGTGTAGATGGCCCAATCTCCTGTGCCATAACTGACCCTCATCCCAACTCACCACTCTTTCTACTTTAGTCATCAATTTTGCGCAGTCATCTACATCAAGTTTGTATAGGTTCTTCACGTGAACCCCAATCTTCTTAACTTGTCCTGTGGCTTTGTGATGAAGGAATGATTTCCCTTCACTGAAAACCACATCATATCCTATATCCTCTAACATAGCAACTGAAACCAAATTTTTCTTCAAACCTGGTACATGCATGAAATATTTTAATAAGAAGGGTTTACCTGACTGTCTCTGGAAGGAAACTGTACCAATCCCGGTAGCGCTATACCTCCCGTCAGCACCCATTTCGATATGCATCTGGATTTCCTTCTCCTCCAAGCTACTGAAAATTTCTTTGTCTCCCGTCATCTGGAAATATGCACCAGTATCCAAGTACCACACTGATCCCATTGCACTAGACACCATGCATGCGATGAGCAATAAGTCCAACTCAAACTGCGAGGCCAAAGCCTCACCCGCTGCAGATCTTGAAGCCTTATTTTTGTTCTTCTTCTTCTGTGGACAATTAGTGGCATAATTTCCATGATTGAGACAGTGAAAACATTTCACTCTGGACATGTCATGGTCCTTGCCTTCTTCTTCAGTCTTAGATTTGGAATAGGATTTATTTCCTTTCTCCTTCTTTGCCTTACCATCCAAGGTGCAATTTTCCTCATCATTTGTTTTAAATGAGGATCCATCCCTGGTATTCTGCCTTAATTATTCTTGTACCAAATCCAACCAAAGTCACTCCCAATCTGGTAACTTCTCCCTCCAATTAACAGTGTCCTGATAACTATGCCAACTCTTGGGAAGGCCTAGGAGTGTTAGGCTCACCAAGTCATCATCCGCTACAAGAATTCCAACACTTCCAAGCTCATCATGACATTGGATGAACCTGATCAAATATTCTGGAATAGTGTCACTTTTCTTCATTTTTATTTTCTTGATCTTGTCCTTTAGTGCCAATTTTCTGTGGTCACTGCTGCTCTAAAACTGTAATATCCCAAAATCGGGACTGCTCAGCACACATGCACTAAAAACGCATTTCCAGCAATCTATGCTATAAAATAATGAAATTAACTCTTGGATACTATATATAAGTCAATATACAAACTAAATCCAAGAATAGAGCTGAAACAAATCAAACTAGGTGGGTTAAAAAGATCTCCCACACCTAGGATAGCTGAAAAGAGCCAAAACCCCAAACACTGCAACACAAGAAATTCTGCATAAAAGTGACTGCACAGTCTAAAATAGGGTTTTTACACATAAATGGTAGAGACAAATAGATCTGAAATTATATTAAACAATATTCTCAGAAGAATGAGATCTAGTCTCCTTTATACAAAAACTAGATAACCCGGGAAGGGTTTCTAGGAGTTCACCCTGAATACAAATGGTGATTTTCAGCAGTATGGCTGAATAATCACTGCAAACTCAAGAATAGGAGTATGGAAGGCTATAATAATATGAATCTAATGCAGATATGATGAAAGGTATTCCTCCATGGAAGAATCCACCCTCCAATCACAGGAAAATTCCCCGAAAGAGCCACAGAAGACACTGCTACAACTGCCCTCCAGAAATAACGCAATTCCTGAGTGGAATAACGTTGTAGATGATGAAAATGTCTGCCAATGATATGATATCAGCCTTAGAACTCTCCAAACTGATCTCCCACAAGAAGGAAACCTCCCTCCTCTGCAAAATCAACTCATACAGTGGGTTTCTCAAACCTCCCCTTCAACACCCTACAACTCAGCTCAACCTCCTGTAGAAAATGCGCTGAAACTATAGACTAAAGCTTGGAACCAATTCCAGATGTGAGGAATGATGGATCAGGTCTCTCCCAAGAGCTACTCAAAGGGAAGAGAAGGAATTCCTGAACAGGAATCCCTTAGTGCTAAGCAGCACCGGCAATCTTAACTGAACAGCTAGGAGAGCAAAAGTCTAAGCAGACATGAAAATGAAATACATAATCTAACCTCCAAATGGCCACCACCCTCTTCCTTATAAACTAAGTGAGCCTTCTCACCTTGGGTCCCACTCAATATGGTTTCCACCATCACAGAAACAATCTCCCTCCAAAACTGCGTTGTGCCTTCATTAGAGCCACTCCTCTAAATTGCGATGTTTGATTTGGTCAAGGTTGACCACTTCAATTCGCTTCAACCCTTTTCACACCTAAGGGTCTTCAATCCAAATCACACATATCTATCTAGGCTGAACCACATTCTCATTGAGCTCTTTTATTTGTTGATCCACTCCTCCTACATTTATGTTGTTGACTTGGTCAAACTTGGCCTTGTTCACATGAAAAATGTCCCTGTTCACACATGAGAGTGTAAAATCCAGCTAGCATTATGATCCCTTTTCATACCATGAGGGATTTGATCCTTATTTCTGAAATGTATGGGCCTCCTTACCCAATTATTCATCTCCTAAGTGACATTAGCAAAATTTAATATTCCAATTTGCTGCATGCAAATTTTGAATATTACAAAAAAAGATATGTCCAAGCTTTCCACATTGCATATGGAGTCACTTTTCCATGGATACTTGAGACAATGTGGTCTCAAACTCCCTCTAATAATATCCTCCTCACCCTTGCTACCTTATTTTTCCAAGCATCAAGACGAGCAGTGTCCGCTGCTGAGGGCTTGGGAATATCATTCTCAATGAATTCTTTCAACCCATTGTCCTCTAGCACTGCCTCCATTCTATATTTCCATGCAATATAATTAGAACTTCCCTCGAGTGCATATTCCAATATTAAACCATTGAAAACCATCTTGATCCGCCTGTCACACCAACAAAAGTATCTGCAAGTTTCAATATCGTTCAACACAAACTCAATTTCTTCTCCACTATAGTGATTTTCTGTGCTCCGATACAATGTAGAAATTATACAAACATTATGCATATCATGAATTCAATCCGATCAGAAATGTTATAAAGAAATATGCTAAATTCTTATAACAATTCATTTTTGGAAATTAAACACGATCGCACAACCACGCCAAGTAAAAGAAAGAAGCAAATCAATCCACAACACAGATATTTTCCCGAGGAAAGCTTGCTGCTCAAAACCCCTCTATCTTCTATTGTATATTCAACCAAATAATCATGAAACAATTACAACGCACTCTTCTCACAAGAGTCTCCTGCACTCTCACAACTGTCTCACACTGATCTAGGCAAAAATTTTCCAACACTTAGCCAATTCTCTGCTTGTCTTCAGCCTACCTTGATCACACAATTCATGAGGAATGAAATCCCTATTCTGGAGGAATTTCACCCTTCCTAAATTGCGTTGCGTATCATGGGCATCCTATGGTGCTTTAATTGCATCTGGGCAGTTTGCTAAAATTACAACTGATAGTTAGCTTCCCTTTAACCTCTGTCTCGGTTAGGTCTTCATCAGAACTAACATGCATGTAGCTATTAATAGTAAATCTTTTGTCACTTGACAGATCACTGCATGTGAGTAAAATCTGATTTGATTCACATGACCTCTCACTAGTGCAACAATTAGTTACAACTAGTTAGACTGACTTTAACTCACCTAGACTGAGTTAATATATTTATCATGCATTAAAACAATGCACTAACTTCAACTGGAACTCTAATACAAATAGAATCACTCTACATGCCTCACCAACCACCCTCAACTTGAAATTCATGAGCTAACTGAGTTTATCACACTCAGTTAACTATTACAAGTGATTATGAGATAAGATTACAATTTGTTGTCCAATTTAATTAAGGGAAAATTAAATTAGACACATTTCCAATTTATTAAATAAATTTGCTTGCACACTAATGTATCGCTAAGACCCATCACTATGTGACTATCGCTTGGACCCATCACTGTGTAACCTGTGATCCCACACTTAGTATGTGTGTCGTCATGTTGTTTCTGGATGCCAATTTCATTGTTTCTTGTTGCACCTTTCAACAACAATCATCTAGATCAGGGGTCATTATTCAATAATAAATATGGAAACAGGTGCTAACATTTTCTAATGGAATCCTCTTTGGATTTGTTAGGGTCCTATAATTCATAGGATCACAAGGTGATTGAATATTTTCTCTTAGTCATATGAAATTGTAAATAATATTGTTTTTTGTAGATGATTTCCAAAAATTATATAAATAAAAAAATAAAAAATAAAAATAAAAAATGAAAAGAGGGTATTTGAAAGAAGAAGAAAAAAAAGGATAAAGAAAATAAAAACAGAGAGAAAAAAAATGATGATGAAAGAACCCCATGAAAAAAAAAGAAAAATATATGTGAAAGTGATGCAAATTCAAATACCACTACAAGATAAATAGCTTGTTTTTAATAATAAATAGAATGTTGCGTGCAGCTTGTTTAAAATGCCACAACCTTAAGTCATTGTTTAGATCATACAGTGTAATAATGGCTAAACAAGTTTGAATTTTTGTTAATTAGATTAGAGGAATAACTTAGCCAAACTGTTTAATATTGGCTAAAATAGTTAGGTAGATGAATAAATTTATCCAATTGTTTAAGATGGATCAATTGAAGAAATGGATAGAAAGGATTAGAATTGATGATTTTTCCCTCTCAAAGAAAATAAAACAGGGGTATGCAAATCTAAATGCACCCTTGACAGTCAAAATTAGTGTAAAATTGAAGCGAAAAATGTTGAAAAAGGTTATAATGTATATTTTACATTATTTGTTCTTTATCCTAAGCTTAGGCGCATTATATGTTTTTATCCTAAGCGTTGGAGCTAATTTAATAATGTTGGGAAAAATGCGAGAGGGGGGCGAATCAGTATTTACTGCATACTCAAAACTTTTTACTTTTTCATGCTCTAAAACCCATATGCTACTTTTCTGAAGCCAAATAAAGTGTGCTATCAACAAAAAATTCTTGTCGTGTAGAGATAAGTTGTGCTCATGATCTAACGGCCCGATCAACATCGACTCACATCGACGGTTCACGATGCCTTTTGGCCCCCCATGCCCATCCTAGCTTTCTCGGTGGAGGGGGGTCCAAAAAGTGGTTCCCTACCGAATCCCACTGTACGTGTCAGCCCCTCGCAATTTCACACCCCCCCCCCTCCATATTCCGCTTACTACGATGGACGCCCTCCGAAAAAATGCCAACCTACTTTTCTTTCCCACCAACGCTTCCCGTGCTCTCACATCCACTCCTATCGCAACATCTGGTAGTTTCCATTATGAATTAAAATTTCCCAGTATTACAATTTACGATTCGTAATGGTCCCGCGCCTCCAATGGACCTCTATTGTTACCATAAAACCCCCCTATCCATCCATTTTTCACTGTTTTCACCATTTTCACTCAGATTGATCACTCCTCCACACTCTAACTTGTTCTGGCACAGTGATAGCTCCTAAGAAATAGAAAAAGAAACCAATCAAACATAGATAAACAACCACCCTATCACCAACAGTCGACTGTCAATGAATTATTGGTAACCTCCCATTGTTACTTTCCTTTCCTACAGTTTCAAGTATCAAAATGCCTCCCAAGAAGAAAGGTAGTGAAAATTCAAGAAACTCAATGATCCCTCCTATAATCGACCTTGACCATATTCCCCTTGCCGATAGTGATTATAAGATCACAGAGATGAAGTGTGATTTTGATTTATTCGAATTGTATTGCTGGCTCGAAGACAATCATTTAGACTAGACTGATGAAATTAAACTCTGGGAGTCTAATTTACCTTTGTATATCTTTCCTCAGACCTACCATTTCCCTGAGTTCATTCACAGATACCATGCATGTTATGTACCCAATCATAGAGATATTGTAGCCCCAAGTGGATAATTTTTATTCACAACTACCCTTGAAACAATAAATCAGATGATGCATATTCCTCAAATTGAATCTAGCACCCCTTTCTCAGGGGAAGCCCTCAATGACCTATACCAAAAATTAAACTTCTACAAGAGATCCCAAATTTTTGAAATATTTTTACCTGAAAATTCCCAATTACCCAAGAATAATCCACCCTATCCCTCATCTATATTTCCATACCAAGCCAAGCAAATAATATTTCTCCTTTCATGCCTGTTAGGCTATTATTCAGATGAATGGATGGATGAACCTATCCAATGTTTTCTATCCATTTTTTCCACTGATGAGAAAACCTTTTTTGTTTTTAATTTTAGTCAATTTATTGCTGAAAGCATTCATGAACAATTCCTTAAGTTACAAACTGAAGGAATGTTCAAGTATGCCTCAATTCTTATTTACATGTTAATATATTATCAAGTAGATAGGTTCCCATTGACACTCCAGAAGCTAGATGAAGAAGGAAATCCATAGTCAGTTATTTTCTACACTTCCTTGGTAAGGAAGGATTCAGAGGAGTATACTTTCAAAGACTACATAGATCACTTTTTTCATCTAGCCATGTGTTTACTAACCAGCAGAGTAGAACCCAGGATCAGCGATGAAATTCAAAAAACTTTACACCTCACCGAGCAGGCCAAGACAGGAAACTGGTACCTTTACCAGAATTACACTGAAATAAGAGTGTATGGGTGTGAGATGCCACCCTATATGCTACCCAAATCCCTCCCAATGAGAGTATTTTCCTTAGAATACATCAGGTAGATGATCAATTCATATGAGATTAATTTTCTTGTTGCTAAAAATAAATCTCAGTTCAGGATAAAAACCCAGATTGGCCCTTTTATTTATAACATTAGGACAACAGGTGAGGAGACAGAAAACCTCCTAAAGTAGGTGAATTTCCCATTGATCTTCACATGGTCATATGACCCATTTTGCCTAATTTCCAAGCTAAAGGTAGAGCACAAGACCACTCCTTATGTTCAAACTCAGAGTCTTGAGATTGAGAAGTACGTGAACCAAACTAAGTGGGTGGAGAACAATATACAAGAGGCAGAAGAGCAGCTTATGTCCACCTCTACTTCTCAGACTCCCACACGATAGGAAAAGACAAAAAATACCAAGAGAAGAGGGATCCCCTTACGTCACTGAGCTCTCAGCAAAGGAATTCAAAATTTACAGGAAGAATATGAAGACAACTCCCAAGACATATTTTCCAAAGGAGGGAGAATGACCACCTACAATAGTGTTGAAGGGTCCACATTCTTCAACACAATTAGGAAGTGTATTTACAGGATCTCTAGCATCGCCAGTTTCACAGGGAAATCCAAGTACAGCTCAAATCTCCAAGTTGATCCAAGGATAAAAGCAAAAATCATCTTTGATAAGTACAAAGAAATCAAACATAATAATTAAATCCTTAAAACCAGTACTTATACTCAATTTTGGAAGCAAACATCCACTGCTCAACACAAACTTATCTAAGCATTTGGCACAGAGAAGGGAAGAATGCAGATGACATTCTTACAAGCACAGGGCTCCCATCCTCAAACAGCAGCAGATTATAAGCATATCTCTTTTGAGTTTGAGGCCAAGGACATCCATCTTATTGATCAAATGGAGATGCATAAGAAAACAAGGGAAATGATATTTTCCACTTTGAAAAACACTTCAATGAATGCTTCTAAGTTTCAAATGTCACTCACCAATGTCCAAACAAAGTTAGAGATTGAAAATCTCTTTTATCTAGCCAAGGACAGAAAAATTAAATATTTTGAATACCTCGTTATCAAAATAGGATATGATCCAGCCAATTTCAAAGCAACAGAAGAAATTATAAAAAAAGAATAATGTTGACATTGCAGAACTTGGGAAACAGTTAAAACTACCAGCCACTAAGGATCCGCAAACCAAAAAAATGGGAGAGATAGAGAGCCAGAAGGAAGACATGCTCAAACTCATCATGGAACAAAAAGCACAAATCAGGAACATGGAAGTGGAATTGGAGAAATTAGTAAAATAAAAGGAACAGAATGCACAGTTAGCCTTAGTCCCATTGGAGGCTATACCTATTACAATAATACCCCAAACAGGAATGGTTGCCTCAACTATAGCAGGGGCCTCTACAACAGCGACAGCCCAGCCAAGACTTAGATGGTGTTGGTAAATTGACAAAGGTTATGGAGGACATGTCCATACAGGGAGAATAAATTAAAAAATTACAAAGACAGGTTAAGGCCCTACAAGAGCAGAAAACAGGGATAGAAACTTCATATATGGCCGAAGTATAGAAGTCTCAGAGACTCACACAAAGACTACAGTAATTAGGGAAAGATTTTTCCATGGCTCAAACCTTAGCCCAAGCTAAGGAAAACATATGGATAGATATCCATATATCCATGAACAAAATTTGGCCTTCCATTCAAATTATTTTTTAGCAGAATGAGTTAAGTCAAAAGTCTAAGGAAGCAATTGAGCAGATCAGAGATCAACTAGGAGACAAGCCAACAGAAGCTACAAACATCATCAAATTTCTGAATTCTAAGAACAAGTATGATCTAGAATAATTACATATTGAAGATGGGATTGATACAATATTGTAATTCAAGAAAGTGTTAACTAAAAGGAACCTCATGTTGCAGCTAGAAGAAAAATGTCAAGGGTTGGAAATTGGTGTCAACAAATTCTTCAACAAGCTTGAAGTGTTGAACGAGAAAGGACTTCTAAATTTATTTTTGATAAATGATAAATTAATCACCTTTGATGATTATAACAAGAAATTGATAGATATATCTAAATATGGTTCTAAATTTTCAATCATACTAGGCAACATTACAAGGAAGGCTTTTCTCGAGGCACTAGAAAATGATTTAAGTATCCAGCATGAGGTAAATCACATTTTAATCATCAAGCATACTTTTTCCAAGTATACAGAAGTAGATGAGATCTACAGAAGAGTGACTAAATTATCTACTCAAAGTGAAGACAGATGAGAAAAGTTATGTGAGTTACTAGACTAAATGAGTAACTCTGTCTTCAGTAATAGAATCAACAACGCAGCAAGGGTCAAAGAGACAGATCATGATCAACCTCCTTCAAATCAGGTCCAATATTTGAGCATTTCCAACTTGCCCTATTATTTTGTAATAAAAGATGTAATTTTTTTTATATATTCCTAAAATATATCCTAATCTATCATGACAGGATTTTTTGTAAATAATTCTATAAATACTTCAAATTTCGAAGCATTGAGGGTTGATTTGTGCACTCCATAAGGCTATTGTAATTTTTTAAATTTTATGGGCTGATCAATAATAAAAATGACTCTTTCACATTATTCATTTGTTTAACTATTGGTGATGTGCTTCTATCATTTTCTATGTGTTTATTACCCTGTTTTCCATGCTTATGTATTCCTAATCTAAATTATTTTACAGAAATTTGAAGAACAGAATTTGTTGTAAAATACACTTTGTTTATGGATGTGAATGATTTAAATGTTTTCTTCTGAATTTAAGTTAAATCATTCTTAAACGCTATTTTTCTTAATATGACCTATTTCAATCCTTCTCTTACATTTCATTCAAATTTATAGTATCTAGTTACTTTAGCTACATTTCCCTATGAAATCCCTTTTGAAAATCTGAAACAGATCCAAGTTAAGTTAAATACTCCATAGTCCAATGGAAATTTAGGCATTTAATCAACCAAAAAAATCAAACAAACAAACCTGAACCTAATAGCTAGCCTAATATTATTAAGAATAACATAGCTAACTCAGATAGAGAGATCCTTCTTTGGACTTGGAAGGGCTAGATTCCCAACTACAAAGTGGTTTTGTGGTTACCTTTGTGATTTATTTCACAACCTCGGAAATTACAGAGTGATAACATAGTGGCGACTCCATTGGGGAACAAGCATACTTTGACCTTTTTTAAAACTCATTTCGCTAGTTAAAGAAATTTTTTTCAAGAAAATTAATGTTTTAACTTTCAGGAATAAATGCTTACGGGTTGTGCAATTTTGTAAATAATTGTTTTTGTTTAAAATTTTAGTCGTGGCTCCAAGACAAAATTATACTAGATCTCATCTTGACCCATAACCTACTAAGATTGCAGATGACCCTGAAAAACTAACCAAAAAAAGAAGTTTAGCTGAAAATAAGGGAAGCAGCAGTCCCCCACCCAGAGAAAACTATCTCCCTGATAGTTTTTTCACTTTAGAAGATATTGAATTTGACATACCATTTGAAACCAATCTATTTAGGACTAATTCTAAAATTTTTGTGAAAGAAATGGTGCTTGATCAATTAGTTATGTAACCCTTTTCATCAGAAAGTCAATCTATTGAACCAGAATCTAATCTGAAAACTCTCCAAAACTTTGACAGATTACAGGATCTAGTATCATACCTTGATCAAGTTGTGCGTGAAGCTTAAATTCAACAATATGTTGAAATGTCTACATTAACAATAGTAGAATTTTCTGCTTCCTTTCAATTTTTTCATCCTACATCAACTAGTCCCACTTCCTCTATAATCTCCACTACTTCTTGAATAGCATCTCAGAAAATGCTTCAACCTATAGTAGGAAATCCTACACTTATACCCCTCATATCCTCATCTATTGTTCATCCCCAGATCCCAATCATGGCAGCAAGGTACACTCACCTGGTTTTGGCTACACCTTTGCATAATATGCCCCAGGAATTCAAAATAAAATCCCTCAGTTTGAAGGTACTGGACCCATCACTGCTCAGCAACATGGTGATAGAATGAATGATTATTCTTATCTTCAAGAAATTGATGAGAAAGATGTCAAAATGAGACTGTTTGCTCAAATTCTAACCCGGGAAGTTAGAAAATTGTTCAAATCCTTACCATCAGCAAGTATAAATGATCTCACTTCTTTTCACCAATCATTCCTCAATAGATGGTAGATTAAGAAAACCCCCTTCAGATCCTATCATAATATGAGAACATTAGAAGGGACCCTGGAGAGAGTGTGTAGGATTACTGCACCAGATTTAATAATGTTTACAATGCAATTCCATTAAACATTAAGCCACCTCAACGTTTAACCCTAATTAAGTTCTCGGATGGTTTCGATGCTGACATGTCTTACAAATTAAGAGAAAGAAATCTTGCAACCTTCGAAGAGATGCAGAGAGATGATGTCAGTGTAGAGGCCAATTTGTTAGCCAATAGAGTTAGGATTAGGACTGAGAGAAGAGTAACCATAAAAGTGGAACCATTTGCCTCCTTTGTTCATGATAAGATAGATTCCCTAGTTAGAACTATGGAAAGAATGATGGATAGAATGAATATTACTGATAGGGCCCCTCCTAGATAAAACCAACTTGGTCCTCAAATCATAATCCCAATTTTAGGAGGAACCCACCACAAATTAAACAAAGGGAACAAAAGGGACCAGACGAGCAGATCGGGCCTCCATTTCAAGAGAACTATGCTGATGAAAAGGGTGAAATATTTGAAGACCTAGATGACACTCAAATCAACTTAATGGGGATAAATGATGATGATTCTGTGTTTCTCACTCAAGAAGATCAAGAAATTTTTCTGCTTTTGCAAACTGAAGTTTATTCTAAGGAATCAGATGACTATAAACATTGTTTTGAAAACTCCATCATGGAAGTTCATAGGAAGTATAACCTTAGAAGTAAGAAAACCAGTGACAACCCTAACAAGAAAGTTGTTGAAACTCAAAGTAAAAAGACAAAAGATACCCGTAAAAATAAAATTTATGATATTCCTCCTAAAAATACTCCAGAAAATTCAAATAAAAATATGTTTGATACTGTTTCAAAAACAACTCAAGCAGATGTTCCATCCACCAGCCAGCAAAAGACACTACCCAAAGGGATGTTGCTGAAAAGAAAGATGTCCTAAACTCAAACAAAAATCAAACAACATTCAGCATTGAACATGAATTAGTAAAGTTTAAGATACCCATTCCATTAATAGAGCTTATGAATAAGAATGTATATAGGTCCCAAATAATGAAAGCTTTGAATTTAAAGGAAGGTGCAAATACAGTCAATGTGGCTGATGATCAACCTGAACTTTTGGGCCAGAAGCATATGTAAAACCTTAATAAGGAGGTGTACCTCCATTCTATATTAGACTGAACATTCATGAAAAAATTTCACATAATGCCATGCTAGATTCAGGATCCTCACGCAACCTTATGCCTAAGGTTGTCATGGAAAAACTAGGACTTGACATCACAAGTCCATACAAAGATCTGTACTATTTTGATTGAAGTAAGGTGTTACACCATTTTTTGGTCATCTAACCTATTATCATTAGATGAACCCAAGTACACCATGTAAGACCATTGTTACGCTAAGTAAAATTGCTTTCACCATGTGAAATAACTTATTTGTTTATATTTCCCGGTCATATTTAACCCAAAACATGGAAATTAATTAAATAAATCATTAATTATTTGATTATTTCCTAGGAATAAGTTATTTAAATCATCATTTAAATAATATTCCTAGTTAAATTTGACTAAATCATTTTTAAGTAATTAAATAAATCATTATTCATTTAATTATATTCCCACCATTTCCCTAAAATAATAAATAAATCATTTATTTATTTATTGTTTATAAATAAAGGAATTGACCCAAGTCAAAAACCCTTTTGCCTCCAACAAATATAATAAAATATTCCTAAAGGGTGGTTCTAGAATTTGATTAATAATATTTTATTCATTACGAGTTCTAGATAACCTAATATTTTGTTAGAAATAGAAGGGTTTCCCTTTTCCCCATTCATTAGTCACCTCCATTGCATTAGATCACTCTGGATCTATACTTGGTCACATTTTCCATTTTTACCTTGTGAGCTCCCATTGAGTTCTATGTTTGTCTGGGTTTTCTACACCAACAAGAGAGAGGAATTTTAGATATGAAACGCTGAGGACTTTCAAGAACCCATCCCATTGAGGAGAAGCGGAAAACACCTTTCTTGTTTTCCTCTCAGGTGCCCCCTTTTTAATATAATATAAAAAGTCTTTCAAATACATTGTTCTTGTCTTGTCTATTGGATGCATGGAGCCATATTTCACTTTATCTGCTTAATTTCTTTTATGCTTAGATCTGGATTTGTGCAGCATTATTTGGATCACCTAATTGCATTTTTGAAGATTTTTGCAAGCCATAATCGATGTTAGGGCTATTTGTTGTGCATATCTAAAGTGGTCTTTTACGACAAAAGATTCATACTAACAATTGGCGACTCCACATGGGTTTTCTTTTGCGACCGCTGTCGTTTTATATATTCCTGCATATCCAGCTATTTCAGACCCTAGGGTTTCTCTTCAATTTTCTATTTTTCCTATTTTTATGGTGCTTTTCACCTCTAAAACCCTCAAAGATTCAAATTTTTAACTTCCGTGTGTTTTTTGCCTTATTGCGCAGGTGACAGACATCAGCCGCAGCTGAGACGACAACTTTTTTCTGAAATCTGCTACCACGAGACCCGGATCTGCAGGTCGCACTTATCATCCCAAAAACTGTGACCTGGCCTTGAGGTTGCACTTTTCTACCCCAAACCTACGACCTGGACTGAAAACAGGTCAGAACCTGCGACCTACACTTTTTTCTGCAATTTTCCAGCACTTTTTCTGGGTTTGTCTGAAGCTTCTGTCAGGGTTTTCCAGCCTCTGTCTCCGCCCGCTTAGACCTGTTTCTGATCTGTTTCACTCAACTAAGTGGGAATATTTCCCCTTAGGGCTCTAGTACCCTCCACTTTTTGTGGGAGAGTTTTTGTTGTTTCAGAAGTCTGAATTTCCAGAGTTTCGGCCTTATTTCTTTTAGATCTGATACCTCATTTTCAAATCCCTTTAGATTAGCTCTTATCCCTTTCAAATCACCTCATATATTTTTGTTTGGGTTCATTTCTAGGGCCGCCTCCTTGTCCCCTCTACTGTTAGTTGATCCCTTCTTGTTTAGCAGCAACCTTGCCTCTGCCTCTTTTTTGTTCTCTGCACCTCTTTTCAGCATATTTCTCCTTTAGATCCCCGTCCCTCCCGACATTAGATCTATTGGCCTCTTTTTAGAGTGCTTTGATTAGATTTTTTTTCCCTCTTATAGACTAGTTTTGAGAGACCCGCCTTCTTGGGTTAGATTGATGCATTGTTAGCTGTTAATTTTTTGTTCTTTCAGTCTTATTTACTGCAGATTTATTTTCAGTTACGCATCACACTTTTTCTTTTACTCTCAAAACATCTGGGTTTAAACAATTAAAACTAACGCATGCCACACACTGACCCTAAGTGAAGAAGAGCCTGGTTAACACCGCCTGGCAAAGACTTTAAAATCAATTGACACTGCACCTCTCTGCCCTTGTTTTGACATTGACCTCACTTGATTTTTCCCCTCCCTGCCCTTGTCAGTTTTTCTTCTTCCCGTCATCATTGCGCCTCCAAGGCGTTTGTCCCAGAGACTTATTGGCCTTCACCCTCAGTTTCCGGTTGGTCAACTTCCTCCGTCCCGTTGTCATCGAGTAAGTCCTCCCCCGAGTCCGCACTCCGACTCTTCCTCTGATTGTTCGGGTTCTCCCCCTACTCCTGGTTCTCCCCCTGTTACCTTCACCATGTCTAGTTCAGGACCTAGCGCTAGCGGCAACCTCAGTTCTACTACTGGGTCTGTTTCCAATGGAACCACTACGGGACCTACCTCGACTGCCCCGTTGCTCCCTTATATGGCCGGTCTCAGTCTCCCCGACTTCAATCAGCTAATCAATGATCCTATTCGCCATGATGTCAATTGGCCTACTATGCCAACCAAGCTCCCCTCTGACATCCCCAAGTTTGAAGGCCTTGCTAGTGAAGATCCCTCCAACCACATCCGATCTTTCCACATGTGGTGTTCCTCCAATTCCATCACTGATGACTCCATCCGTCTTCAATTGTTCCAACGCACGCTTACCGGCGAAGCTTCTAAATGGTATGTTGATCAAGCCACCTCTTCCCATACCACCTTTGCGACCATTGCCCAAGCCTTTTTATCTTATTTCCAGCTCCCTCTCCGATACGACACTGGTACTGAACTCTTGACTTCTTTTCATCAATCCTCTTCGACTCGCCTTTCCGCTCATGTCCAGGAATGGCGACGAAGATGAAGCTTATGTCGCGCTCCCCCCTTTGAAGATCAAGTTTATATGGACTAGTTCCTTCGCTCTCTCTTACCTCCCATTGGCAAAGATGTCGCATCCCATTTTCCCCAAACCGAAGAAGCCGCCCTCCAAATAGCCTTGAAATATGACCTTATCTATGCTCAATTTGGTTTTGTTTATACCATCCTTCTTAACCTCCCTAAGCCCGATGGCCCTAATGCCTCGGGGGCATCTCACTCTGCCGATGGTATCATTGGAACTCTATCACATACCTATGCTCAACCTCTTCTGGACTATGGTTTCCCTCTAGGAGGGGCCGGCCCCTCCGGCACTTTTCCCCCTCCAGGTGGCATGTATCCAGGATACGGCATGCCTCCTCCTTTTGCCCACACTCCTGCTTACCTCAACGTTGCCCATCCTACCCCTTATCTGCACCCACAGCCTGGTGTCCCAGCTCCTCCAGCATTTTGACCTCCCACTCCCTTTCCTTCTCCACCCCTGCAACCGCACTTACTACCCCCTCCAGGGCAAGTATTTGCGCAGCAGGGGGCAACTAATCTTCTTCCTTCTCAAAGAAAGAGGAAAGGCAATCAATTCGCTTCTGGTAATCATGGATCCAATCCTTCAAGTATTGATTCTACCACTGCCAACCAGCCACAGGGCTCTCAGCCCAAGCCGGACAGGCTGCTTCGCACCAATAAGCCTTATTTGTGTTGCGGTGTTTATGGTAATTACACTCACGATTGTCCCTTATTACCACGAATGCGGTAGATGTGGGAGTCTCAGGCCACCGTGCGGGGACCACACTCCTCCCCTACTGTCCCTCCCAATACGGCTACTTCTCAACCCGCTGTGTTTACCGATCCTTTCCCTCAACAAGGATTTGTGGCTACTTAATCATGCCCCCGTAACCACTCAACCTTCCCCTTCTGGTTCCTCTGATTACCAGATTCTCATGATGGCCTCTGACCAACCTCTCACTGTCGACCTTAACCTTCAAACTCGGTCTCATAAATACTCCATGCCTCCCGTTATGTCTGCCTCCGAGTCCCCGTCTTCAGGTCATAATAAGCCTCTGTCGACACCCAATGGTCCCTTGCAAATCCCTCCACCCAAAGCTGAGGTTCATACCAAAATTCCTAAGGGCCCATTACGCCCAAATGCTGCCTCTGGTCAGGCTGCCCATTCATAAAGCATAGTAGATGATCTGGCTCAATCTCCTGCTGCCATTTCAACACTGAAACTTCTCTAGTCGTGTCCTTCTCAAAAGCAGGCTCTACTATCTGTCATGGGTGTTGTAGATCCTGCTGATGACCAATTAATTTTTTTCGATGCTCGTCAGTCAGACCACCCCCCCTCTTCCTGCTTTTGTTGCTTTCCAAATCCCAGTCAAAATCCGAAATGTCAATGTCACTCGGTGTATTATTGATGAGGGGCATCTACCTGTGTGATGTCCGCTTCGGTTTGGAAACAACTCGGATCTCCTGAGATGGCCCCTTCCACAATCACCCTTCGTGCATGGGATGGCCATGCCTCCCAGCCCATTGGCCTATTCTGTAACTGTCCTATCACCCTTGCGGGCAAGAATGTTTGTGTCAACGTTGAATTTATCGATGCTCCTCTTGAATACAACATTCTTTTTGGGCGTATTTACACCTATGCCATGTCTGCCGTCCCATCCGCAATCCACCACAAGAAGTTTTTCCCTCATAATGGCAAGATTGTCACCATTGACCAGTTGACGTACCATGAACCAAAATCTTAGACCTCCCCTGAGTCCACCATCTCTACTGCTACCAATAAGAAAACTGTTGATTCTTTGACCAGTGTTTCCCTTGGCGTCTACAAAGACTCCTCCTTGCTTGGAACTTTCCCAGGTCCTCCCCCTCCTTCTATCTCTGATCCGAGCTTAGCGAATGTTTGCATGATGCAATCGTCTCAGGCTGCCCTTCCACAGCCTGCTTCGGCTAGTCAGCAACCTCAACCTCGTCCACCACACCCTACTCCTAGCCCTTCGCCTCAGCCGACTGAACCTCTCCCGCCTAGACCTTCCCATCCCCCTCAGACTCAGGACCCTCCCTACCCTCCTGAGTTATTCCCCTCAGGTCTCCACCATATGGGAGCCGTCCCTCCTGGCCATTACCCCGCCGGTCAGATACCTTTCCATGGGCCCCCCCCCCCCCCCCCCCGAGTCTATTCGGTTCTCGTCATGGCCACCCTTTCCCTCCCTAATTTAACCTTGGGAATACCAGTATGGTATCTTACTCCTCCAACTGAGACCCCACCAGGCCACCCCAAACCATACATTGTTGTGACACCAGTGCAACCGATTCCCTTCGCTCCTTCCACCGCTACAGTGCCCCTAGTCCCTCCGCAAGACCCTCCTCATGTTGTGACAGCTACGGGCAAGAAAATAAAAGCTCGCAAGGGGGCATCCAAGGACAAGGCCACCGCACCCGACCCTACCCCTCCCCCACCCGCCAAGCCTTGTGCCTTGTGTGACGGTATCATTCATGCCACCCATACTTGTCCTGAGTTGCCCCGTATCCAACCCATGGTTAAAGTCGCGTTCCCTGAATCTACGGTCCCTAAAACCCTTGTTTCTTCCTCGTCCGTAGCCAAGAACCCAAAGACTCTTCGCACCAACAACCCTGTGCTCTGTGTGGTGTCCATGACCATTATTCTCACCATTATCCTCACCTCACGCATTACCGAGCCTCTTTAGAGGTCATTCGCGAGTACGAAGTTGAACAAAATCAATCCGCCTCTCCCATCCTTGCTCAGTATGCGTCAGGTTTACTCAAGGATCCCCCTGCTACCATCGACATTCCTCCCCCTGATGTTGAGATGTCAAAACCTGCTGCCCCCCTCCTATACCTATCATCATCCGCACGAACCTCGGAGTACATTCCCTCTGAATCCACTCCATATTTTTTGCTTGATTCCCCTTCAGCAACATTCTTGGGCTCTTCATGCTTTGACCATATTTTTACTTGTTCTTCTGTCATTTCCCGTGATGACCCGTATGTGCGCCTCTCTTCCCATATCGATGATTCAGGTAGCTTTGCAGCGTCATGTGGTTTCCTTAACCTTTCCCTTTCCTCACATAACCAGGATAATACCATCCATATCTATGATGTCCTTCGCAGCATGAGCTCCCATTTCTCCTCCCATAGTTCTCATTCATCACCCTCTAGTCAATCTACGAGTCCTAACCATCCTAATGATCCAGGTGGATATTGGTGGCCACCCGCCTATTCCACTTGGGCCCCCACCATTGTCTCTTTCAGTTTTTCAGTTTCAGCATAACTTACTATTTTTAGCAGTTTTTCGGGTCCTGAACTTCCGGAGCCGTTTTGAGGCCCTAAACGACGTTTTTTGGGTATCGTTTTACCAGCGAATTGGATCATCCAATTCATCCCGACAGTTGTAGTCCTCGGATAGAGCTTTCTAATGATGTATCATGTGCGTCAAACGGAGATAGTATGCCAAAGTTACGTCCCTGGGAAGTTGAAACACCAATTTACCGAAACGGGGCCCATAGTTTTGGCGCTTCATCTCCTAGGGTTAGGTTTTTGGGATGTTTAGGGTTCTCCATTGTTTCTCAATAATAAATAGGCCCTTGAGCCTCATTGTAACTCAGTTCAGAGGCCTGTAGCCGCCACATCTCTTCTCAAAGATAGCTACCAGTGCCCTAGCTAGTTTTATTTCCATTCTGTCTGTAAGCAAATTTCAATTCTTTGATATTAATGAAATGAAGTGTTAATTCTGCTGCATCTCTGTATTTATGGTTATATGTTTATTCTGTTGCGTTCCTACATAAATCCGGATCACCTAACCCGACTACTCCCTCCAATAGTCGTCGTTTGATGTCTACCCTATACTCACGCTGCCATCATTACTCTCCTTCCTCCCATTTCTTGCCTTGTGACACTATTCTACTGGACCTCTCATCCACACATTATATTGGCTATGCCGATGGGGCAAGTCGCTATTCCCGAAATCTCGCCTCGGCCGCATGGGCCATCTTTACCCCCTTGCATACCCTCGTTCTTGAAAATGGGGTCTGCATTGGTAATGCCACCAATAATCAGGCCGAATATGATGCAGTATGTGGTCTCTTAGCCGATGCCCTCTCTCATCACATCCTCCATCTGCACGTTCGTTTAGATTCCCTACTTCTTGTCTTACAACTTAATGGTGTCTATCGTGTGCATAACTCTATCCTGTTTAGACAATATTTACCAGTGAAACTTTGGATACGTGAATTTAGATGCATTACTTTCAACCATATACTTAGAAGTAAAAATCACTACGTAAATCAAATCGCAAATCATGTTCTAGACTGGAATTTATCACACACAAGAAAATAACATTTAACACCATCAACAAAATGAATATACATAATATATATCATATAACATGTGTTTTTAGAGTCCATCTACTTTGAAACATATGACATGCCCATAGCATGTTACAAAAAATAGAATTACAAAACCGGGGGGCACCACTTGCCTCTACATACACACTAGGCGGCACCACCTGCCCTACATCTAATCATTCTCTGGAGGATCCCGAGCTAATGGCTCTACTCCCGCAGCTCGTAGATCACGCACAGTTTGACCGGCCATCGCCATGTGTCGCATGATACCTCGCCATTCCGAGGGTAGCCCAATACATAACTCTATGTATTAGTGGTCTAAATCCTGCCAACCACGCTCCGACACATCGGTCAGCAGCCCCTCACATCTACGACAGATGTCCTCTAACAGAGCGGCCATATCCTCGTTTTGTGTCGTCTTTGATTCAATTGCACCTGTAGCTCCAGCTGCTGCAGGTCGTCCCATATATCCAGCCAGTTTTACCGGAGCTATATCTGCATTCCAAAAAGTATAAGGATTAGTACCATGAATACTAGTCACAAAATTTCAAATGCACATAACAGATTAGTTGCTTGCCACTTACCATCGGGCCCCCATACTCGACCAAGCGGAAGCGGCAAGTCTGGATCTCCCCAATAACTCATCCCACTATAGGGATAGTCGTCTATGTACAATGGCATCTAATCCCAATGGGCGAAGAACTCTGGTCGGAACACCCGTCCGGCCGCCCCTCCCCCTCCTCTACACAGTAGTCGTCCCCACCGATGCATCCAGGGCTCTCTCGAACCCCCATCAGGTAACTATACACGAGGTCGTAAGGTCGGGATCTTCTCAAAGAAGAAAGAGCACAATACCATCCCATAGGCACAATCATGATTCACTTGCCGCTTACATAGCGACAGCTGTCGTTTCACCGACACCAACATCATCTGGGCCCACCCATAGTAGGTCCCACTCAACACACTCTCTACAATCATCATCTGCCCTCCAGTGATGTGATGGAACACCTGGCTACCCAAGATCCGCAACACTGCTGCTGCCACTGCCCGGGTCTCCAACCTCTCTAGATCGCCAATCGATATCCGAGTCCCTTTGACTCGGACACCTGGTCGACAATGTCGCTCAACAAAATCCATGATGTTACGCCCTTGCGGTAACACTGGCTGTGTATTTCCAACCATCCCTAATGGTGGGAGACCAGTCAGGAAATATAGATCCTGGATTGTCAGCTCAATCCTATGCCCTTGCACTATAAACACCTCATGATCTGGATCCCAATAACTGATAATCCAGGCCAACAAGGGCTCACCAGCCCTCATCAAAGGGTTCTCCACAAATTTTAGAACCCCAAACCTAGCCAATGCACGATGGACACCCTGATCCGCTTGGATTTACGTCTGTAACGTACCTAGGTCTCTCTCTCTCCACTTGATTCGTATATCTGCCATATCTGCACAAAACCATCATCTTTGTCAGTCTACAGATAAACACAACTGCATTACTTACACCAAAACTGAATCTCAGCCCATAACAGCACTGAAACCATCCCCATCTAACAGGTCGCACTTTTTGGCCAAATCCTGGGCCAAGTCGCACTTTTCAGGCCCAAACCTGCATCCCAGGTCATATTTTTTGCCCCAAAAAGTGTGACCCGACCGTAATGATTAAGTAGGAGCAGTTACTGAGATTTAAGACCCTAATCTGAAATTTGAATCCATCAAAAACAAAGAGTAGGATTAGGCCTCTTACCTGCAATTGACGGATCACGATTCCAATGGTCGGTTTCTCCGCTATGATCACCGCAAGATTTAGGGCCTTCTCTCCTCTCCACATTCACCACAGCTACACAAGAAAATGAATGATTTTGGAGGGAATATGCCTTATTAGAAGAAAAACCCATGTTTTTTCTTTCGCCCGCTGCGACCAAACCATAGCCCCGTTTGACACACTGTCTGCACCGTTGGAAAGCTCTCACTGAGCACTCAAATGGGTATCTATTATTTTTTCATGTTTGGATACTTCACCAAGACACATTTTGTCCACGAAGGGTCCCTTCATCTCTCCTTCCAATCGAAATTCTTCACTTACAACGCTTGTACTTGGGGCACCACTTTACCTCTTTACTTCGCTTTGTTCGTGTAGATTTTCATCATGATATACCCTATTTTACTCATGTTTTTATGGTCCCCCATTGGACCTTTTCTGTGTGGCAGCACCATCGATTGGCCCTTGTTTAGAGCATCTGAGTTGAGTCATCATCCGTCATGGAGTCTATCTCGAACCCCTCTATCTCCCACTATAGTCCTCCATCCTTCATCGCTTGGTCCCTCTCTCGTGTTGCACATTATGGCCTTCAGTACCATTGTCACCTATCCTCCCTGATATTGTGTCATTTTTTGCCAAGCCATTCATGCCCCTTATGCTTTAACAAGGGAAGTCGTCCATCCGCTACTCAGTATCCCTCATTTCATTATCATCATTAGTGTCCGTCTGTTAGTCGCTCTACTATTTTCTCCCATGCCTTAGTTGGGGTTCCCTTATTACCTCACCTATGGCGGACCTACTTCTGTCGACATCAGCTCATTTACTCCAGAAGCCAGGTCTAGGGGGCAGTGTACCTTGGTTCGAGCTCTTTTCAGCATGATCGTGATCTATACACCTGATGGTCCAGTGATGCAGCAGCAGCTATTGGTGATTCCCGGGTGTGTGTGAGATGTCTCAACCCTCATGATGGGGTGGCCCTACAGGTAGCCCCCCACATGCTCGGATGACTTCTTCATTTCAGCCCTTGATGCAGCTCCTCCCATTTGATGATATTGGCCTCAGCTGCTTGCAGCACCTCTTCGCTTTGCATGTATCAGTCATATTTTGCAAGCCCTTCCCCGTGTGTAGGGGGCATTTGGGTGTATTTGTATCTCATGTACTAAAATATTATTGTATCAGTCTTGACGGTTATTCCAAACACAGCATGTATGTGGGATTCATCATTCTATTTTTTGGCTCCTATTTACGTCAGCATATTCTTCGCGCTTCGGTTCCTTATTTACTGGACTTCCTATTCTTTGTACTTTGTCCCGGTGGGCATAGGTATGCCTCCCCCGCCACCTTTAGCACAGGTACCACTTCATAAACTAGAGACTTGTTGCACCTGTAAGTCTCGTCTCCTCAGGGTCTAGTCCTTTAGCAAATTAGACTACCTTACATTTCTCTCTCTCACTTCCCTCTTGATGTCTAGTGATTGAGTTCTTACAACGTACTTCGGTCATACGATTTGCTCCTAACACTCGTACATTGGGGGGCAATCTGTTACACCATTTTTTGGTCATATAACCTATTATCATTAGATGAACCCAAGTACACCATGTAAGACCAATTTTACCCTAAGTAAAATTGCTTTCACCATGTGAAATAACTTATTTGTTTATATTTCCCGGTCATATTTAACCCAAAACAAGGAAATTAATTAAATAAATCATTAATTATTTGATTATTTCCTAGGAATAAGTTATTTAAATCATCATTTAAATAATATTCCTAGTTAAATTTGACTAAATCATTATTTATTTAATTATATTCCCACCATTTCCCTAAAATAATAAATAAATCATTTATTTATTTATTGTTTATAAATAAAGGAATTGACCCAAGTCAAAAACCCTTTTCCCTCCAACAAATATAATAAAATATTCCTAAAGGGTGGTCCTAGAATTTGATTAATAATATTTTATTCATGCACCAAGTTCTAGATAACCCTAATATTTTGTTATAAATAGAAGGTTTTTCCCCATTCATTAGTCACCTCCATTGCATTAGATCACGCTGGATCTATACTAGGTCACATTTTCCATTTTTACCTTGTGAGCTCCCATTGAGTTCTATGTTTGTCTGGGTTTTCTACACCAACAAGAGAGAGGAATTTTAGATCTGAAATGCTGAGGAATTTCAAGAACCCATCCCATTGAGGAGAACCGGAAAACACCTTTCTTGTTTTCCTCTCAGGTGCCCCCTTTTTAATATAATATAAAAATTCTTTCAAATACATTGTTCTTGTCTTGTCTATTGGATGCATGGAGCCATATTTCACTTTATCTGCTTAATGTCTTTTATGCTTAGATCTGGATTTGTGCAGCATTGTTTGGATCACCTAATTGCACATTTAAATATGTTTGGCAGCCATAATCGATGTTAGGGCTATTTTTTATGCATAGCTAAAGTGGTCTTTTACAACGAAAGATTCATACTAACATAAGGTAAAGGTCTTATGTCTCATTAAGGACTTGTGTGTTACTTTAGCATAAATTTCAGCCAAGAGCTTTGTGATGGACATAGTTGCTGCAGACATACCCCCTAATTATGGCATGTTACTGTCTCGCTCATGGGGAGCTAAGTTATAAGGAACCCTTCAGATGGACATCAGCTTTGCTAGCATCCCAGTGTTTGGTCAGCACAGGAGATTATATAAGGAAACACTAATAAATTTCTATTGTGAAACCAGCTCCAAAAATAGAAGAAAAGAGATATCAATGCCTTAGAAATAAGCCACTTCTAGGGGGAAACCTCCAATACATTACATGAATGAACAATTCTTGGATGATACAAATGACAAAACCTCCTTTCTATATATAAGATTCCATGGGGCCATAATGTAATCCTAGTGGGGCCACAATGTAATCCTAGCCGACCTAACAATAATAATGTAAGGGCACAATAATAACAATATGGCGGTACAGGGGTACAACAATAATAATAAGGGAGTGACACTAACAACAATAAGGGACCCAAACTTACTATGGATACTGGAACACTCTATTTATTTTTGTACTATCACTGACTATACATGAAGTCAGTTTTTATACTTACAGCTTACTTGATTTCATACTTAGCAAAATGTAACATGTAATTTTTCTACTTAATGAAAGATTACGAGTTTTTCCTTTGTGAAAAAAACAACAATAAGGGACTATACTAGTAATATAGGGACTTAACAAGTTCATGGTCAGTAATCAAGAGAAACCCCACAATTATCCCTTATACTCTGTCCCCTCCGACCTTGACTCATTCATTCTGTATAATGATACAGATATGGAAAAATAGATTGCCAACCTAGAAAGTGATCTTTGTGAAATCATAGGAGACAAAACAACAATAGTGGAACATAATACACCAGATGAACCTCTTTAGAATATGGACTTTGATTGAGGTGTTAGTAAAGAAGGGTTAGGAGCAGGAGTATGGGTTTCAAACTTAGGAACCCACCACACAAAGGGACATTCATATAAGTTAAAATTTCAATGTAAAAACAACATAGATGAGTATTAAGCATTGATTCTAGGGTTACAATTGTTAAAAAAACTTGGTGCTAAAATCATTTATGTTCATGAATATTCTTAGCTCATAATAAAACAGATCAAGGGAGAATATTCTGCTAAACACCCCAGATTGAGAGCTGACAGAAATGTTGTCCTGGATTTTTTGGAATGTTTTGTCGAATATAACTTATTAGTAATCCCAAGAGATCGGAACATTCTGGCTTATGGTCTAACCACTTCTACCAGTACCTGCAAAATTCCCTTCCGTCCTAGTCACCAATACACAGTGGAGGTAAAAAATAGGTGTTGTCAAGGAAAATCCTCTCTGCGGACAGAGACGATCCCTCTAGCCCTAGGGTGGGTCTAGAAAAAAAGGGACAAGCTAAAGTGTAGGTTCCTTAATTAATGAATGAAAAGGACAAGGTAGATAGACCTACCTGGATTCCAACGTTGTCGTGGCTATGGTGGTGATGCCCTCTTGATCTCTACTTTGACGGGTCACAATCCTTCTGCTATAGCACTCAGATACCTGCATGAAGATCATAAAACAAGAGCAGCATACGAAACAATGATTTCATTCATAATCAACTAACCAGTCAAGTAGGGTTAAGCATATTGCATCAAATAAAACACACAACGCAATATGGGAACTAGAAAATAGTCATGTATATGTATTAATAGAAGAAAGAGTTACAACCGGAGCCTTAACGTCACAGCCTCCTTCAGCGGGGTTCAGTCGAAGCGTGTCTCGATGGATCGTCGGGGAATTTGGACGGGATGAGGACACAAGTCTAAGCTCTCTCAACAAGGGGTCTCTTTCATTCTATCCTTCTAGCAAGATGTGCAGGAATCTCCTCAACGTTTCAGCTATTTGTTCAACTATACTTTCAGCTAGCTCATCAATGGAAGATGGCTATATTTATAGAGGAGAGGAGGAGGTTGGGATCCCTACAATAGTGGAAGGGACGCCTTATCCCTTGGGAGGTTTCCCAAAAACGTGGAACCAAGAGGCCAGAGGAGGGAGGACGTGGTTATTCAATCGAACCACTCCAGATGACTCGCCCACAAAGTTGTTATGATGGAAACTTGGCATCTATTTTTTTTTAAATGTTCCATAAATAGGTTGGTGTGGGTAGCTAACTAGGACAAATCGTCAATGGGTGCGGGGCCCAGTGTTAATCTTCCTTATTGGCGTGAGGGCATAACGGTCTACTACCACCAAGGCAAAAATAGGTGTTTCTGATGGTATGTTCAGGAAATTGTCAACAGAAAGAGTGTTTTTCTCATGTTAAGGGATGCAATGATGGTCTTTGCAACACATGAAACTTTGTTTTGGTCACAGAAATGATCCTCCAATGTGCGGTATGGGGATTGCAGGGACAGTGACAAAATTTTGTGCAACAAATGCCCCCTAAAGCATGAGATGAGAGAGAGAGAAAGGGAGGGGTGAAATGCTTTACAAGAACATGTTCGAACCAAACACCACTGTCGGAAGACCTGCAATTACAAATACAACCGATATCTCTGATACACGAACATGTGGCATGGGTTTAGCTATCCATAATGGAGTACATATATGAACTGAGATCTGAGGCATGGACACAGCCATCCAGCAGTAAGGATCAACAAATAGACTTAGGTATGGTCGCAGTCATCCAATCAAATGAGTCATGTAATAAAGTCATGATAAACCATAATATCCCGCAGCCTGGATCTTATCAGACAAAACCCAAGGTCTTGTACCCCATCTGGACCCGAACAAGTACAAATTCAAGCATGTGAATATGTGAGCTGAAATAGAACATGCAAGAAAATCACTTGATTACCATCCAATGATGAAATTTGTTAACATGCACGAGAGAAACCACCAATAATGACAATGGATCTCAAGGTACAACAGGTACAATCCACGGAATGTGAACAGTGATCTAGCCTCGAACACTCGCAGAATCACTCGATCAAAGGCCAATGATGTGAACCTATCATCGAATGCGAAGAACTCGCCATCGAGGCATGCAAGCTCCAAGGTACCAGAAGGGAGTCTCTAGATCGACTTCCTAGATAATGAGCTGAAGTCGACAGGAAGTGATCCAGTCGAAGGAGGGCCATAATGTTTCCCACATCATCGACACGAGACAGAGGAACATGATGATAATGAATCAGGACCAACAAAGGATCAGAGGAAGGTTGAAAACTGCAGAGGCAAACTTTTTTTGAACATATCAACGACACGACTCTGGACTTGGCAGTATTTTATCTCAAAGGATCTGAGGTCATGATGACATGGCAAAGAGCAGATGAGAGGAAAAAACAGATTACCCAAACCCATGGAGGAAAAAATGACGAAATGATATTTCCCCAACCCGACAAGAATGTAGACGAGTGTCATGTTTAAGAGCGACATACTGCCGACACGACTAAAAAATGGCTCAATTCTCCCCCACCATTTCTGGCAAGTACCCCAATTATTTTTTGAAAAACAAGCTTGAAGGGGATATCACATGCTTGTAATGTAAGTTTTTACTTCGGACAAATCCATCCTAGTACATTTTACGAGCCCCAGGAAGGAGGAACTTGGTGAACGTCATGGTGATGATGTCCGATGTCATCAGAGTTTAACGAGTCTGACAAAGGAAGAACTCAGCATCTTTTCATGTTTAGAGAGTTTGAAAAGAGGTGGAAAATAAAACTCCAGCAAGTCCCTTTTCGTAAATAGTCTCTCAGATCCGAAAAGGTAGAAAACAATATCTGGGAGAACCTCTTAGTTGTGATAGGCTAAGGTATTCCTTTTTCGTAAATAATCTATCCCAGCCCAAAAAAGGGGTAAACGTATACTGGGTAGATATCGTTTCGTAGCCATTTAACGAGTTCAAAATGACAAGAGTCTCGGCAATCTTTTCAATTTTAGAGAGTCAGAAAAGAGCTGAAAGATGACTCTAGTAGTGACTTTTTGTGTTTTTACCGAGTCCGAAAAAGTATAAAATACAACTCGTTACTTCATCCTATCTCAAAAAAGACCTGTTGTTGCACAAGAAACAAACATAAAACCCATTTCTCAAAATAACATAATGTAATAATTGAAAAATATGTCTTAAAACATAATTAGGGTTCTGAAAAGTTATAAAATGCCAAAAATTGTAAAAAATAATTACTTTTCACTTGTACCTCTTTTGGAGCAATAGTTACCCATTTTAGACTATGATTTTGCAGCGACGATTGCGGGCAATCCAGCAGATCAATCTCAAATCCGTCAATTCCAGGTAAGAGCCGAGATCCTTCCCTACATTTCAATTCCTCTTTCATTACCTACAACCCCACATTTGGAGTTTTATGGGGGAAACTGTAAAAAGTATGGCACGGTGGTTGGCACGAGTATTGAGCATGGACTCTTGTCAATCGCCCAGTTTTCTGAATTGAGGCGTTTCCATTGGCACGACTATTTCCCAAACAGTCGCACCAACCGCACAAACCTTTTAATGCTCACAATGCAAGTAAGCAAGCCTAATTTCAACAAATTCTAAGCTTTGAATCTGGATAAAGAATTTCACATGAACATGTTTGCAGGTATAAAGCGGCAAAATGGTTATCGAATGAAAGAACGGGAACACAGTGAAGAAGATAAGCTTGCCATGGATAATGAAAGATGCATGGAAGCTATTAGAGACTGTGGACTGAAAAAACTCTTCATGACACCGTGCCTCAGAGCTCAACCGGAGCTGTTGCAATACTTGATTAGTATCTGGGATGAGGATTAGGAAAAATTCATTCTTTGTGATCAAGAACTCAAAATTGATGTTTCAGACGTTTACTTCATAACAGGGTTGTCATGGAGGGGGGCAACACTAGTCCTGATCGGCACCCGACCCACCATGGAGAACATGACCATGGTGATTGACAGGGTATGTCGAGGGGCACGAAAAGGATCAGAAAGCGGGAAAGTGGATATCCAAACTATCCCAGACTTGGCACTGAAAGTAGTGCTACACACCATCACACAAGTTGCGGGATCGCAAGCACCGCATGAAGCAACAAAAACACAACTTCTTCTTGCAGTGGACTGTTTAATACCGACTCTCTATAACTGGGCAGAGGTAGTGACGATCAATATCAAATGTCAACTGATGAAATTCAAGAAGGGAAAACTAAAGCAGTTCAGATATGGATCCATCCTGGTATCGTTCTTCCTAGAACGACTACCAATTTTCAAGCGATAGGAAGTGATAGTCCCAACACCATCAGCACAGGAGCCACGGATGGCCCTTTGGGCAGCACTGATGCCAAGGTCAAGAGGCAACCAACAGATGTCTTGGAGACTGGAGTTCATTGATTAGCTCCACCAATAGCTGATTATCATGGAGGACTGGCCCTACTCTGGCATATTTCACTGGTGATCCGGACCTCCCACTCCCAGAAGGAGAGGATTGGGATGAAGAACTTGGTAAGACTCATTTTTTATTTTTATGAGTATTATGATTTTTTTTGTGATGTATGCTCTGACATTAAATCCATTTGTTATGCAGATGTTGGACCAGAAATACCTACAAGCATGTATCCAACAGCAAGGTGAGTCCCTCATGACTTTGATATTTCCCCTCATGGTAAGGGAGGGGAGGAGGAGGAAATCGTGTGCAACCTGGAGGGAATATCCCATGGTGTCCCGGACTATGCGCGATTCGACAATTTTCCTCGTGCATACTAGAGACACACTGTAGGGGTGTAAAACCGAGTTCACAGCTCGTTGAGGTGGCTCGTACATGAAGTGACATGCTATCATGATCATCATGCTAATTGGACACCTAGGATTTACTTCTGCATATTTTTGAGAGACATGATGTCTTAGGATGTAACAGAAACACACATATTTTGTACTTACGATGCACACTGATGCAAACATTCGATATATATATATATACATCTATTTTCCTATATGGATATTTTTAATGTGATGATGATTTTATAGATTACACGAATTTTCTCTGTCTGATATTGTACTTGTATCAGTTAATGCATTCATTCGCCTAGGAATATGTTGATATGTGATATAATCAAAATGTCTTTCTAGCAAATGAACACGTAAATACAACCTTAAAATCTGAGGGTTTCTAATTGAATAATGTCCATTAAGTTGATGAACAACAAGTTGTGAGTCCAAATTTACAACCAATGCATGAATGTCGAGGGTGATCGCCTGGGTTAATAGTTCAATGACAACACTATACTCAGCAACATTGTTTTAGATCATCCTAGAAAAATACCTTGTAAATCTATCAACTCACCAGCAGGATCATAAATCACCCAAGCTACTGAAGACAAGTTCTGGGAACTATGGGAAGCACCATCCGTGAAACCGACATAAGGGGTGATAGACATCTACACAATAAGCAACGACCAAATAAGCAGGAAAATGCTCGCAAAGCACACCAAGCCAAAAATGTACAAAAATGAAAAGAACACATATGTACACAAAACATGCATGAAAGACTCAAGCATAATATTTTTTGACATACAACCCATTTCTGGGTTGATCCATAGGATGACCTTCGTAATCAATTAGCTCATAGGCCCCATTCCGCAAGACATGTTTAACAATGTAGGGCCCATGCCACATGGGTTGAAATTTTCCTGCCCCCAGCTTATCATGAGCTTGGTCGTACAAGAGGATGAGGTCTCCTTCAACAAAGGAGCGAGGGGAAACTAACTGGTCAAAATGAGCTTTGTCTCGCTTTTTATGTGCCTCGATGACCAAAGCAGCCAAGCGATGAGTTTCATCCAGCCTTTCTAAGTAAAGAAGTTGCTCTTCTTCTGGCGAAGTGTTCGGCAGCAATTCAATAGCCAACTTGAGCGAAGTTATTTCACACTCATTCAGAAGGGTAGCTTCCATACCGTAAACAAGTTTAAATGGAGTGAATCCAGTCGCATCCTTAACTGAGGTTTGATATGCCCAGAGAGCCAAAAATAACATGAGATTCCATTTTGTAATATTCCATTTTTAGCATAAAGCTAAATGAAATATTAATTTTTGCTATTTGCACTTAGGAGATGAATAAATGGGAAAGGAGGCCCATACATTTCAGAAACAGGAATAAAATACCTCTTAGTATGAAAGGGGATCATCATTGGAGCTGGATTTCACACCCTCATGTGTGAAAAGGGACATTTGCATGAGGACAAGGTCAAGTTGACCAAGTCAAATAGCGCAGTGATAAAAGGTGGAAATCATCTTGTGGGACAGCACACTAAAAGAGGAGGGATGATTCCTTGATGAAGAAAACCCTAATGAGTGGGACCCATGGAGAGGGATCTTATATTTTTTTTAAAGGAGGGCAAGGCAGCCATTATGACTCATGTTTGTGATTATTGATTTTCATGTCTGTTTAGACTTGGAGCATCTTCTTGCTGTTTAGCAGAGTTGTAGTGCTGTTTAGCACAAGGAATTTCTACTTAGGATTCCTCCTCCTTCTTGAGAGGCCTTTTGAGGGATTTCACTTCATCTCTCCACATTCAGGCTCAAGGCCAAGCCACCTCCTTCAGCTACAGTGTTATTTCTTCTCAAGTATAATGTTGTGTTGCAGGCTGTTGTAGTGGAGATCCCACAACACCATTCCTTGGCTTGTTTTTTAGAGGAGGAAGCCCTCTTTCCTTTGGGAGATCAGTAAGGAAGGATTTAGAGAAGATTTTAGATCTTGGCACTTGGCCAACACTTTCTATTCCACCTACAGCGCAGTTTCCCTCAGTGACTGCGTTATTTTCAGTGTGCATCTGCAGTGAGGGCTGGCAGTGATTATCGGAGGGTGATATCTTCAGTGTTAGGATCAGCCTTTCACTTGGAAGATCCATTGGAGGAGGTATTTTATCTGATGTAACATCTTCAGCCTTCTCTATTCATTTCTAGTTCTTGAGTTGCAGCTGCTACCCTCCAACTCCGACATTTTTCCATTTTGTAGATTTCATCCAATCCTTCTAAGGATTGTTGTATTACTGTTTTCTGGGGTTGAGAGCTTACTCCCCCTCATTTATTGAGCCATATATTGTCATATCTTTCTACTATTATTCATCATGTTCAAGTGTCTCCAATAAACTGCGTCCTTTTAGCCTGCAGAAATTCCTGTGTAGCAGTGTTCATTTATTTTAATGTACATGTTCCATTGAGGCTACATTACCTTGCTTGAGTGTCTCTTTCCTCAAGGATTTTTATAAAATTGCTGCTATAATATATATTTGATGGCTATTTAGATCTTCATGTATTCTCTCATAAAAACAATGTCGTTACTCCATTATATGTTCATACATTGTTGTAGTCCCTTCATTGGGCAATTTTCCAAGACAACTAGGTGTGGGAGATCTATTTAACCCACCTAGAGGGATTTTTTTGGAGCCTCCTCTTGGATTTCGGTCTTAGATACATTGATCTAAGGGATCCAGGCCCTGGTTTCAAATCCTATAGTAGCCATTCCTAAAAAATGCGTTTTTCAGGCATGCCTTCCTAGCAATCCCAATTTGGGAATATTACACATTTGGATTTGTGCATCACAATCGTACGTTCAAGCATAGTGAAAAGAACTTTGTTCATAGCTTCAACCTGGACATTGGCCTGAGGATAGTACGGCGTTGAGCTGTCGTGACACAAGCCCAACCTGGAAGTCAACTCCGCCACCATATAATGTCGAAAATGGGAACCATGATCGGTAACAATGACTTGAGGGACACAAAACCTAGAAATGAGGTGATTGAATATGAACTGAGCAGTTTTCTTACCTTCGGCGACAAGTGTAGGCATTTCTTCGGCCCATTTGGTGAAGTAGTCGACGGCCACGATGATATAGGCATGCCCCCCCCGGCCAAGTGAGGGTTACACATCATAAAATCGATGCCCCAGTTTGCAAAGGGACCAATGGTAATGACAGGGTAGAGAAGTGAAGGCGGCACGTGTATTTTGCGCTGATAGATCTGACATTCATGAAATTTTCGAAAAGTAACAATGCAGTCCTTGAAGATGGAGGGCCGGAAATATCCAACATGAAGAATCTTCTTTGCATTGGCATAACCAGACATGTGACCACCACAGGCACCACTGTGAATATCATTCAGGGCTTTCTAAGCCTCATCGAGATTCAAACACCGGCGGAGAATGGAATCTACTTCGATGCGGTAGAGTGTATCTCTGACTATACGATAAGGTTGTGATTGATGGCGGATGCATCAGCAAGCATCCTTCATCAACTCAGATATGAAATTAGAAGTCTAAAGATATATGATGATATCACCGTACCAAGGATCGAGGGTGCTAATCAGAAAAAGTGAATCGTCTGGAATGCATTCTTCAGAACTAGACAGAGCGAAGTCAAAGGGGAGGGAATAGATCAGACCGATAAAGACTAGTGATTTCTTCGACTTGGCAATAGTAAATTCCAAATTGAACTCTTGGAGGATGAAAATCCACTTTGAGTACTTCCCCCCCCCCCCCTCTCCCCCCGAAATTGTTGAGACAATATATAAGTCATGGGGTTGCAGTCAGAAATCACAGTCACAGTACGCAACAGGATGTAATGACGGAAACGTTGAACTGCTTGAACCGCAGCTAACACTAACTTCTCAACATTATCATAGCGTGTTTCGATATCGAGAAGGTTATGAGAGAGGTGGTAAATAACATGCTCATCACCGTCATCATCATCTTGCACCAAAACCATGGCAATCGTGTTGAAAGCGGCGACTAAATAGAGGGAAAAATCGCGATGATAGTTCGGAGGATGCAACAAAGGAGCATTGACAAGCAACATCTTTAGAGCATCGTAAGACTTCTAGGAGATCTCATCCCAAAGGAACGGGACACCCTGCTTTAGTAGTCACGTGAATCCTTTAGCCACTTCAACATATTTAGGTATAAAACAGCATAAAAAATTAGCCTTCCCCTACAGACTCTGCAGTTAATGTAACGAGGATGGAGAGGGGAGATTAATGATAGCCTCAACTTTCAGCGGATCGAGGCGAATCCTGTCTTTGGACACGATAAACCCTAAGAGTCTACCGGAATCGACACAGAAGATGCACCTATGCGAATTTAACTGGATGTTATAACATCGACAGCGAAGCAATATCTAACGAATATGGTCAGGGTGGTCCTTACGTTTGGCTGAATGAGCTGGAAGGTCATCCAAATATGGCTTAACAATATGCTTAATATTGTGAAAAACATATGACATCACCCGTTGAAATGTAGCCCCAGCGTTCTTCAAGCCGAAAGGGAGTTTATTATATGCGAAAGTACCCCAAGGACAGATAAAGGTAGTCTTATGTTGATCAGTCAGAAGGATGTTAATCTGGTTGTAGCCAGAAAATCCATCCATGAGGGAAAATATCTCACTCTCAGCACAGTCATCCATGAGGGAAAATATCTCACTCTTAGCGTAGTCATCAATGATCTGATTGATAAAGGGAGTAGGATATTTATCCTTAGGACACCCGGTTAATGTCACGATAATCAAAACAGACCCAAATGGTACCCTGCTTCTTATCTACAGGGACAATGTTGGACACCCATTCTATCAAGGGAATCAGATATATGAAACTGCATTGAGAATTTTTTCAACTTCATCCTTAATGGCGGAGGCCTTTTTAGGGTGCACGCGATGAAGGCACTGACGAATAGGCTTCGAACCAACATATGTAGGAATCTCATGCACCACTATACTAGGATCGATGTCAGGAATTTCTTTGTAGGACCATGCAAAGATGTCGCGAAACTCATGGAAAAGGCTAGTATAAACCTAGACTTCATCGGAATAACAGGTGACCCCAATATGGATGTTCTCGACAATTCCTAGTTTCACCGAAATGTCGATAGGCATCGTTTGCGTGATGTTACTCAAGTTACCCTCCGAAAAAAATTCATGTGTTAGAATAGGAATTTGAAGCGAAGGAGAAGGAACCTGAGATGCAAACCTCTCAAGACACGTAGACATGGCCTCGAGACCAGGCATGAACAAGGAATGATGATGACTAGCATCCCACGGAATATCTTCGAGAGACATAGCTTCCACGATGGCTTCATCAAAGGGAAATATATCTTTCAAGGGATCGAGTGAACCTGAATCGCTGAGCCAAGGGGATTGAGAATAAGTGTCGAGAGACATGCTCAACAGAGCATGATCATATGGCAAAGGCTCCGAAGCCGAAATGAGTTCACAATAGTCAATCTCAATCAGACTCAACGGCATTGAATCTCCAAAAGAATCGATCTGTTCAGGTGAAGGGATGATCCATGGGTCATCAGACTGAGAGATCATATTAATCTGAACAGTATGAGGTGGAGGAAGAGGAAAAATACCCATGAGGGCAGGATCTTTGAAGAGACCCGGCCCTACGCTCTTGTAGAAAGTAGGAATCTGATCCACATACGAAACGTTGTTCTCGAAAGAAGAAGTGAAAATTGACAATTGATCAATAGTAACAATATTTCCTTCGTGTGGGAATTTCAGAACATGAAAGAGAGTACACACAACACATAGCATGGCATGAGTCCAACTGTAGCCGAGGAGAAGATTGTAATTCAGCTTGGCGTCAACTACTTCAACCTCGACATTGACAGTCTTTCCTTCTATTGTAATCTAAAAACTAGCGAGAACACCAAGAGGTTTTGATTCCCTTCCATCAAATGCTTCAAGGTTATTTGGCAATGAATTCAGAGCTAGAGAGCTGATGGCTTTCCACTAGGTAGATGACATGACACACGTAGATGCACCCTCATCCACAATCACCCAATCGATATTCAGACCATTAATACCAACTTGTATAATGAGCGCAATTTTGTGCGGGAGTCGCGGGACGAAATTCTCTAAGTCGAAAATGAGAATGCTAGTATCGGCAAGATCAACCCCACTGATCGCAGATAGAAAAGCCTTCCGTTGACACGAACAACTCTGAAGTACTTCTAATGTAGACATTGTAGATGGCGCCTGCACCACATCCTCAACAATACTGTAATGTTGAGTAGCACGGGCGTTGGGATTGTAAGTAGACTTAAGGAGTACACCTTGAGAAGGTGGTCGTACAACAAGCTCAGTACTGGGCCTTTCAATCTCAAGAGGGCTAGAATCAGGCGGAGGACCATCAGCGAACTCTTTCCTCACTGCCTGATGCGATCCGGTATAATATTTCGACCGAGTAGCAATAGAAACAGATGCAGAACCATTCATCATGAAAACCTGAGAGCCAAATGGGGCAGAGGGTTGAGGTTGCTCTACCATCTGAGTCTGATGTGATGGAAAAGGTTTTTTAAGAATAGTCGTAGTTCCCTAGGTGCCTTTGAGAAATCTACTTACTTCGGCCCATCGAGGACAGTCCTTAGTGTAGTGCTCTTCATCACAAATCAAACAAGGGTACTTCGTCTTACGCTTTGAACCATCATTAGCACGAGACTTAGACGAATCCGGTTTCGGGGTATCGGCTTTGGCCTTACCTTTACCCTTATTTTTCCCTTTGGAAGTCTTATTCGCTGGATTGGCTTGAACACCATTGACTTTCGTGGTTTTACCAAGATTCGGGGTAGACTGAGAATCAATATCTTTTGAAGGATTAGATTTTTTCTTCCCAAGATTTGGAGGAGAAGACTTCCGAGAAGTCTGAGACATGGAACCAATGATACCGTCGATAGATGGCATCACCGGTGCTTTGGAAGTTCCAGGTTAAGGAGCATCAAGCAAGATATCATACAACATGCTAGACAGAGAGTACACGAGATTGAGGTACTCGGCATGAGCAATGGCCTATTCTTCGGTTACACATGCCCCCGTAGCTATTTCTTTGGTCATCTGACTGAAAAATGAGGTAGTGAACCAATCAGTTAGAATTTGATCAAGAATATCAAACTTGATCAAGCGACAACGGTGCCTCCATTCATGAATATGGTCTGAGATATGAGTAGCTCGGTCCTGTTTCAAGGATGTGAGGAGGTGCGTCCCAGTCTCATAGTGAACCGGTAACTGAAAATGGGTAAGAAACGCCATGGCTAAAGAGTTGGAATCTTAAAAAATTCCACGAGATAATTCGATGTACCACTTTGCAAGGGCACCAGTAAGAGTCCATTGGAAAAGACAAAGTCAGATGGAATCGTCGACCCAAGAGTTAGAGGAACACCACAAGTGGTAGGTCATAACATGCACTTGGGGGTCTTCTTCGGACTTGCCCTCAAACTTAGGACAACCACAAGATATCTTAGTTGGAACTGGAGGCTAATACGGGTTATGAAGAATCAGATCATTTGTAAGCTTTGACACATCTGGCAGTTCCAATGTAGCGAGAAATGGTAATTATGGATTGAAAGGCATCAAGGGTCTTTGATAAGGACCCGTGTTAACATTCCACCCTGTATGGGAGAAGTTTGGCCCCCATGTTTTTTGTCTCAAAGGATTCTGACCATAGGGGTTATAATCTTGATAGTTCTTCCCATACTGGGGTTGAGGACTAGGATACTGATTCTGAGCATACTATTGAGGTCCTTGCTGAGAAACGCATGGATTTTGTTGCGAAACGTAAGCATTTCCTTGAGGTGGATTATACACCATCTGGGATTGATTTTGAGGGTAATAAGTGAAACCTTGGGGTGCACTATATACTGCCTGATATTGACCTTGAGGAGGGTAAGTAGCGCCTTGAGGTTGAGCAGGTTGAACAGGATGCTGAGCTGGTTGAACAGGTTGAACCAGTTGTTGGGTTGGTTGAACAGGTAGAACCAACTGCTGAGCGGGTTGAATCGGCTACTAAGGTTGGGCAGGTTGTCCCTGTGGAGTAGGTTGGCCTGGATACTGAGGGCCATCGGGTTTCCCTTGTGGAAGAGGTTGGCCTCATGGTTGCGATGGACCAGGTTGTGCCTGATGACCAGGTTGACCAAGAGCAGGACCGTAGGGTTTTCCTTGTTGCACAAAGCTCTGGCCTTGCTCGATGTAAGGCTACTATTGTTGTACAAATTTTTTCCGCTATGGTGGATACATTTTCCCCCAGGAACATAAGACGCTCTTAGTTGATACTGATATTGAGGATGACCGGAAGGACCATAGGGTTGCTGGACCGAAGGTTGACCCTGCAAGGGTTGTCCTTATGGACCATAAGGTTGTCCCTATGAGGGTTGTACTTGTAGACCATAGGGTTTTCCTTGTATCACCAGCCCTCGATGAGGGACGGTACAATAAGGATCAGTCGGAGGCAGATAAACAACCTGATTTGGATCAACAGGAGGCAAATAAACAAGTTTATCGTAGACATCATAGTGATGTGGAGGATTCACAGGTGCTTGGGGCTGTTGAGAACCCTGAGAGTTCTGCTACTTAACAAGCAACAAATACTCTTCAAAATTAAGGCCGCCAGGGATCATAGGGGAAAAAGAAGTCGTAGCCACAAGAGAAGAAGGCATAGCCTCCGTAGTGCGAGCTTGTGATCTACCTGGGCTGGGATTAACAAGCCATGTAGGATTAAGAAAAATAAACCTGCAAGTGTGAAAGGATCCTGACAACTGATGCGTAATGACCGGTGTAGACAAAACCAAAAAAAAGGTAGGTTGGACTGGAACATATGTAACAACAACCGACGAACTAGGTGTCGATGGTGATAGCCCTAACGAAGGGAAGGACCAAACTCCTAAGAGGAGTTGAAGTACTGGAAGATGTTATGGACGCAACACCAGAAATAATCTGACTCAAAGTCCAATAACCGAGTGGAAGCGACACCAATGGAGGGGAAGATTGATTAGAGACACGTGGGAGGTCTTCAGGGAAAAGCTGATATTCTCCTGTGGACATAGGCATTTCTCCACTACTGACAAGACTGGAAGAATCCATGTCTAACAAAGCTGTAAGGTCTTCAAAAAGACGACCAGGAATAGGAGGTATAGCAGTAGCTATAAAAGGTGATCCCAAAGTAAGAGGAGGGAATTCTTGCTCACTCCCAAAACCAAACCAAGCACCCTAAGGAGGCCAGTTGAACTCAACTGACTCTTCAGGAGGAGATCGAGCAGCGAGAGGTTGAACACTCAGGAGAATAGGTTGTGCAAGCTCAGCAGACCTAGTGGACTGAGGGGTTTCAAAAGAAACATCAAGAAAAGAACTACCACTAGGAGGCAGTGAAGAAGATGACGAAACTAGTGGTTCCGCCACTATGAAAATATTTCAACACATGAAGGAAAAATGAGAAAAACCAAATCAAGGCTTCAAGACCAAACTATAAGGAACGACAAAAACAAGCCAAGCAAAGAAATTTTAACGAGCATGCGATCGTGGGTAATTAATTTTATGACACTGGAACAAAACTTTGTTGTTTCATGTTTTAAGAGTCGAGAAACAGACAAAAGGTAACTCTAGTCACTTTCAATTTTAAACGAGCGTGAAAGGACAAGTGCTCGATGATCTCTTCAATTTTTAAGGAGTCACGAAAAGATTGAAATGACTACTCAGGTAATCTAAGCAAGAGGGTGTACCAAGTTTCTGTGAACTTCCATATACACCTTGGTGATCAAATGAAAGAGAAATGACCAAGGACTTAACATACATGCAGGTAGTCTCCCTGAATGTTGTGTTCAGTGTATCACGGTTACAGGGCGGCAGACTCGGCTTCCTATGGATAAAAGGATATTGAACCTATGAGGGTCTCCCTTTATATACTCGACGGTACGGGGAGCACAAGTCCGTACTAGTGTTGTCTACAGCCAAGCGGCGAACGACAACTACTAGGTTTAACAACGTTGGAACACGTCACTAGCCTAGGCCTCTAAAAATGTTTGCGTTAGGTTCCAATGCTTCCTTAGGTTAATTGAAAAAAATTTACAGTTGATCTTGAATTAATGTTTTAATTTCAAGGCCCTACCGAATATGATCTCAAATTTCCTAAATGCAAGCTATATGCAATAGAACACCATTTTCCATTCGATGAATGTTAACTACGAAAAAGATAGAGATATTTTAGAAAGCACCAACCATTGAAAACATACGAAGAAGTCCCCTAATGCATCTAATACAATCAAAATGAGAAACGAAAAACTCTTTCCTAGATGCAAGCGCTAGTTATTCAAAAGACTTTTTCATTTCCAATGAAAACGAAAGGATGAAAATTTTTTGTTTCTTGAATGATTGAAGCACACAATGCATTAATTACATCAAAAATCAAAATCAAGCACTAGTTAAGAGCACTGTGAATTCAGAGATCTTAAAATGAACGATTCAAAGCAATACAAACATAAATGCACTCAAACTAATGATGCACTCTTTCAATCAAAGGGAGACTTTCAAAATGACCCAAATGAGCAATGTAATCTATGCTTGAAAACAAAGAGATGGGGAGTCAAAAAAACACCAAAGCAATTGTTCAACAAACCAAAAACTCAAAGGATCAAGAAAGACTCAAACAACTGATCAAGGAATTGAACTGATAAGAAACCAAAGGACTCGAACTTCAATCAGAAGGCTCAGTGAGAGAAAGACACCTAGAATCTTAGAGTTGTAAACTACACCGACAAGAAAATTGACTAACAACTGAGAAGAACAATCCTAAAGCATTCAAAACAACTCTAAAAATACCAATTGCAAATGAAGGAACAAGCCAGAATCAGGCACAACTGACCAAATACTCAACAAAAGGGTCAAACAAAATCCTACAAGATTCAGCGCGATTGTGAGGCGGTAATCCGTGCCAAACAGGGGTTGGTGCTACTGCAACAAAAGAAACCTACACCAATTTCCACGACTGTTCAGACAAAAAGTGCGCCAAGCTGGATAACTATGGGAGGAGGGAAGAACCAGTGAGCAGAGGTCAATCTTGACACTCTGGAGCTGAACAGGATGATTCCAAACAATCAAACCATCTAAGAAAGATAGACAAGCAAGCAAACGACCGAAGTCGGCTTGACGAGACAAATTCCTAAAAGGCAACAAAACGATAAAATCGCACTAATCCCTAGCGGAATCACCATTTTTTTGTCAAGGTAAATCCTCTCTGCGAACAGAGACGATCCCTCTAGCCCTAGAGTGGGTCTAGAAACAAAGGGACAAGCTAAATTGTAGGTTCCTTAATTAATGAATGAAAAGGACAAGGTAGATAGACCTACCTGGAGTCCAACGCTGTCATGGGTGCGGTGGTGATGGCCTCTTGATCTCTACTTCAACGGGTCACAATCCTTCTGCAATAGCACTCGGATACCTGCACAAAGAACAGCAAACAAGAGTAGCATATGAAACAATGGTTTCATTCATATTCAATTATTCATCCAAGGAGGGTTGAGCATATTACATCAAATAAAACACACAATGCAAGATGGGAACCAGACAATAGTCATGTATATGTATTAATAAAAGAAAGAGTTACAACCGGAGCCTTGACGTCGCAGCCTCCTTTAGCGGGGTTCAGTCGAAGTGCGTCTCGATGGATCGTCAGGGAATTCAGATAGGATGAGGGCACAAGCCTAGGCTCTCTCAATAAGGGGTCTCTTTCATTCTATCCTTCTAGCAATATGTGCAGGAATGTCCCAAGTGTTTCAGCTATCTATTCAACTATCCTTTCAGCTAGCTCATCAATGGAAGATGGCTATATTTATAGAGGAGAGGAGGAGTTTGGGATCCCTACAATATTGGAAGGGAGGCGTTATCCCTTGGGAGGTTTTCCCAAAAGTTGGAACCAAGAGGCCAAAGGAGGGAGGTCGTGGTTATTCAGTCGAACCACTCCAGATGACTCGCCCACGAAGTCATTATGATGGAAACTTTGCCTCTATTTTTTTTAAAACATTCCATAAATAGGTTGGCCCGGGTAGCTAACTGGGATAGAGTGCCAATGGGCGCGGGGCCCAGTGTTAATCTTCCTCATTGGCGTGAGGGCATAACGGTCTACTAGCGCCAAGGCAAAAACATGTGTTTTTGATGGTCTGTTCAGGAAATTCAACATTAAGAGCGTTGTTCTCATGGCAAGGGATGCAATGATGGTCTTTGCAAGGCATGACACTTTGTTTTGGTCACAAAAATGATCCTCCAATATGTGGGATGGGGATTGCAGGGACAGTGACAAAATGTTGTGTAACAATAGGCCAACTGTCCCAAACAACATTAGAAGGTGCTAACATAGATCTAGATAGTGAGTTAGAAAATAATTAGATGTAAATTTTGATTTCGAAAACTAGTTAGGAAACCCTGTGAATAAAAATGTAAATAAGATAGAATTACAAGAGATAGATGAAGAAATAGAGGAATTAGAAACACTTAAATTGAAAGAAAATGTTTTTCCTAGAGGGTTAGTTCCCTTAGAAGAATTGTTTGACTTTAAAGATGTGGCTAAAAGCCCAAAATTGAGCCCATTGTATCTTAACTAAAAGACTGCAACATAGGAAATGAACAAGACCCAAAGATGGTGAAGTTGTCTAGATCATTACCTCCTGCTGAAAGCAGAAATATATCAGTCGGTTCAAATAATTTAAATATGTTTTTGCATGGAGTTATGAAGATTTAAAATCTTATGACACCAACATTATACAACACAAAATATCTATTAAAGAAGACCAAAAACCTTTTAAACAAAAACTTATAAGGATCAACTGACTGATGATGCCTTTAATTGAAAAAGAGGTTCAGAAAATGTATGATGCTAAGATCATAGTACCTTTGAGGTACTCTAAGTGGGTATCCAACTTAGTCCCAACCAAGAAGAAAATAGGAGAAATGAGACCTTGTGTAGATTTCAGGAATATTAATAAAGTATCACTGAAAGATAACTATCCTTTACCTAAGATGGATCATATTTTACAAAAGGTAGTTAGGTCCAGCAGGATTTCTCTTTTAAATGGTTTTTTTCTGGTTATAACCAAGTTTTAGTCCACCTTGAATACCAAGTGAAGATAGCATTTACTACTCCATGGGGTACCTTCATGTATGTGAAGATGCCTTTCGGATTAATTAATGTTGGAGTACATTTCAGAGAGCAATGGACGATGTTTTTGTTGATGAAATAGGAAAATTCATAGTCATATATCTTGATGACATCATTGTTTTCTAAAAAATAGATGAAGAGAATTTGCTACATTTGAGGAGAGTATTTGATAATTGTAGGAAATTTGGCATTTCCCTCAACCTGAAGAAAACATTATTTGGCCTAGAAGAAGGCAAACTATCGGGACATATTATTTCAAAAATGGAATCATAATTGATCCCAGCAAGATTCAGGCCATTTTAAAGATAAGTCATCCTAGAAATGTGAAAGAGCTTCAATCATTCATTGGTGAAATAAACATTCTAAGGAGATTTATCCCTAACTTGGCAGAACTTCTTAGGAACATAACAAATATGTTGAAGAACAACACATAACTAAAGTAGAATATTGATTCAAAATAGTCATTTGACCAAGTAAAACAAGCCCTAACATGAGCACATGTGTTAATTAGCCCAAACTTCACAAAATATTTCATAATTTTTTCATTTTCATTTGAACACACTGTTGCGGCAGTTCTCTTACAAAAAAATAATAAAGGATATGAGCAGTCCATTGCTTTCTTTAGCGAGGCCCTAAGAGATTCTGCATTGAAATACAATATAATGGAAAAGAAAGAAATTTATTTAACCCAAGCAATTAAGGATTTCAGAGTATATATTCTTCATTCTCACATAATTTCTTTTATTCCAAACTCTGTGGTTAAAGATATACTGACCCAAAATGGCCCTGATGGGAAAAGAGGTAAATGGATTACCATTATTCTTGAATATGACATTGAAATTAAACCCACCAAGCTCATTAAAGTTCAGGGATTAGATAAGTTAATGGCTGAGTCTAATTTTCATGCTTTGGAAAATAATTTTGTAGCTACATTGGATGACCAAGAAGAGCAGGAGACTCCACAAATAGCAGAGGATTTTACAACCTCTCCCTAGTATGCAGTCCTAATTTTTGTATTACTTAATTTACAAGCTCCTCCTAGTTTGACCAAAATGAAGGCTAATTTATCAAACTAAAGGCTATGAAATTTTTTATCTTAGACAATAACTTGTATTAGAAAGATGCTAGTGGAATTTTACTTAAGTGTGTGTTGAAGGAGGAAGCAGACAAAATAATGCAGGAATTCCATGAGGTAGACTGTGGTGGACATTTTTATTGGAATACCACTGCCAATAAGATCCTAAGAGATGGATTTTACTCGCCAACACTCTTTGTTGATGTCCATGAAAAATTACTACATGTCATAAATGCCAGATTTTTGAAGGAAAAAGGAAACTAATTCCTTTACCCTTCAAACCCATATATGTTGAAACTCCTTTCCAACAATGAGGTTTGGTTTCATTGGAGAAATTCATCCACCATCCTTTGCCCAAGACAAATGGATCCTCACAGCCACTAACTATTTCACCAAGTATATTGAAGCCATACCTACTAGGCAAGCTACATATGCAGTAATCATTAAGTTTTTAAAAGCTAATATACTATCGAGATTTGGATGTCCCAAGAAACTTATCACTGACAATGCAGCAGATTTCAAGTCAAATAAAATGGTGGACTTCTATAGAAAGTATCAGATCACACTAGGACAATCAACTGCCTATTACCCTCAATGGAATGGGTTAGAAAAATCCTCCAACAAAATTCTAGTCAATATCATCAAAAAATTGTTGCAAGACAACAAGAAGTCATGGCACAAAAAGCTAGTAAATGCCTTGTGGGCTGATAGACTCACCACTAAGAAATCAATTGGCATGTCCCCATACCAATTAGTTTATGGAATAGATGTTTTTTTTTCCAACTTCTTTATGTGTCTCGGTTATGAAAATGTTGCAGGAGTTACAGCTAGAATCAAATGACCTTCAGAGAAGGATAAATCAAACTATACAGCTACAACAATACAGAGAATAAGTGTACAATAAAACACAAGTAATCCAAGAAAACATTAAGAAAATTTATAACAGAAGGACCAAGGCTGTTGATTTTCAGTTGGGAGACAATGCTTTGAAATGGGATTCAAGAATAGAAGAGAAAGGTAAGCATGGTAAGTTTGATAACCTATCGAAAGGACCTTACATAATTCATGCATTTTTCCTTAAGGAGTTGGATGGAGCAGAGCTACCTGGTGGACCGATAAATGACAAGATGCTGAAACATTATTTTTCATAGGAATAGAAGTGTTTCTTGATAAATCCATTGTAAATATCATTGCTTTTTACTATCATTAATGGGTGAATTATTATCAAAAGTTGAATCCCTAAGAGAATGCCCTAAGCTCCTAATTAATTTTCCACCATAACTATCACAGCAAGAAAAGAAATCATATGTAGGAAAGTACTAAAGGAGAGCATTCAAGGCTACTAGTCAATAGTTCTTGGCACCCCATAGGGAGAGTGCCATTCCCAGCTGGAGCCACTGTTAGGGTCCTAAATTCATAGGATCACAAGGTGATTGAATATTTTCTCTCAGTCATATGAAATTGTAAATAATATTGCTTTTGCAAATGATTTCCAAAAAATATATAAATAAAAATAAATGAAAAGAGGGTATTTGAAAAGAAAAAAAAAATGTAGAAATTATATACATTAAGCATGCATATGTCCTAGATTCCCCTGATATCACACTATTTAACTTCTTGCAAAATACAGAATCATTCCACTATTAATCTTTTGTGGAAAATTAATCGCACACACATGTGAAGCATAAAAACAATCGCACATAACGCAGTTGTTTAACAAGAAATCCTGAAGCTGAAAATCCCAACTATCATATATTATGTATCATGGAGATCATGTCACAATCCTCATACAAAGCTTAGTACATCAAGCTCTTAGTAAAATCAATCATCACACACTAACATAGAAGAAATCTGCAAATCCATGCACCAATCTCTGCCCTCCTGCTAGCCTGCCTCCACTACGAAATCCAAGCTGATTACAAAGACCAATTTGATGCAATTCCAGTCTCCTTGACTGCGTGATTATCACTGGCAACTCCAATGTATATGTATATGCAATTCATGAATCACTATGGTCACAATAGATAGTCTATCTCACCCTTTCACCTATCTCTGCACTGGGTCTCCACTGGATCTGACATGCACTGCAGTTAACTGTTTTATTGTTCAGTTGTTAGTGAGTTATTATTTGTGAATTAATTAACTAATTAATTCACTCCACTCTCACTAGTGTATCATTCAGTTAGATTAGATACAACTAGCTCAACTGAGTCTAACTGAATACAACTCCATGAACTACTCTTCCAACTCTGTCATAACTTTGCCACTTCAGTTCTAACTGAGTCCTCCATGCATGAACTCCAGTAAACCCTTAGGAATTGGGTAATTCCTTCAGCCCACTGATTTGAAAAATCTGTATACTGAAATTTAGTGCTCCAAGAGAATAAGTTGTTGTTTAGAGTCTGATTATTATTAAGAGCTAATAATAATCGACATGCATCTATTTTGAGATCGAAGATCTATAAATAGACTTCGCCCAATATCCTAAAAATAGAATTTCATCTATTTTTCCAACTTGACCAACCATCCACAGATAGCATCCTGCAACTTCTGAAATATGATCACTATGTCTAAAAATAGACTTGCGCCAAAAATAGCCTGTGAGCCCACTTAGTGAAGGTGACTCTTTTCACTAAGCTCATCATCTTGTTGAATCTCAACACTCCCTCTCAACAAGATAGGTATTATCTTTCACCTCAATCCTGCCTCTATGGTATTCTAATTTTCTCCTGGTGAGTGCCTTCGTCAGAATATCTGCATCCTGATCCTCCATAGGAATGTACTGAATCAACATGATCTTCTGCTGCACACAATCTCTAATATGATGATACCGGATATCAATATGTTTAGATATATCCTGAAACACAGGTTAACTGAGAGTTTAATGCAACTTTGATTATCACAATGTATCACTGTAGGATCTAAATGTGAACCGAACAAACGAACCAGGATCTTCCTCATCCATATAGCCTCACATGCAGCTTGACTTGCTGCCATGTATTCTTCTTCCACTGAATTGAGTGCCATGGATCTTTGTTTCCTGCGGTACCAAGAAACTGTCGTAGTTCCGATACTTAAAATCCCTTCTAATGTGCTCTTTATGTCGGTTGGATTTCCTACCCAATCTGTATCCATGAAGCCATGCAACTTCACCTCATCCTTCTGTCTGTACCATAAACCATACTCAGATGTGCCCCTGAGATATCTCAGGACATGCTTTCCTGCCTTCCAAAAGAGCTTGGTAGGCTTAACCATCGCTTGTGAAAGTTGGTTCACCGCATAGCATATGTTCGGTCTTGTATTGACTAAATACATGAGCGAACCCACCAACTGTTGATAAATAGTGGCATCCACTACCTCTACCGATGTAGCATCCTATTTCTTCCAATTTCCTAAAAGAGGAGTGTCGATAGGCTTGCAGCCTTGCATTTGAAACTTCTCCGGTATCTCCTGGGCATACTTGCCGTGAGACATAAACAATTCACCTTCCTGCTGCCATATTTCCAAGCCAAGGAAATAATGAAGGAGGCCTAAATCCTTCATCTCAATCTCCTTTGCAAGATCTTCTCGCATGAGTGTACTGAATCGCTCATCACCCATTAGTATTAAATCATCAACATAAAGAACAAATGATGAAAAGCTTACCCTCCACCACAATTTGGCATGTTTGCATCTCCACTGTGGAAGCCGGGTCTAGTGAAATATTTGTCGAATTTTGGCAACCAAGCATCGCAGCCTGTCACCCATACAGTGCTCTTTTGAGCCTACACACATGCGACTCACTCTTGTAAATCTCAAATCGTTCCGGTTTCTCAATGTACACCTCTTCCTTAATGATCCTATTAAGGAACGCAGTCTTCACATCCATCTGATGAATTTTCCAACCCATCTGTTTTAAGAGAGCAAGGATGGTCTGTATGGAAGAATACCGTGCGACAGGTGCGAAGGCTTCTTCATAATCAATCCCCTCAATCTGTGAGAAGCCCCGGGAAACAAATCTTGCCTTATACTTCTCGATGCTCCCATCAGCAGCTTACTTTACCTTGTAGATCCATCTTGATCCTACAACTGATTTTCCCACTGACCTTGGAACAATATCCCAAGCATTTTTTCTGACAATGGAGTCATACTCCTCCACCATGGCATCTACCCATGTGGGCTCCTACACTACTTTTTCGAAAGAGGATGGCTCTGTCACGATACACTTGCTCATCAGAGCCATGTATCCAGTATAACGGTCAGGTGACTGCCTCTGTCTGCACTGTGATGTAGAGACCCCTACATTCTATGTCGCATCAACCTTCAGTCTCTCAGCTTCTATGGTACGCTTTCTTCCTTGTCTGATGTTTGGTTCTGCATGAGTGGACTCCTCCACTCCATGAATCTCCTCCTATGGTTGATCCACATCTAGAGGCTCATCTTTGGGAACAAGAATTTCCTTCACTGCATGCAAGTCTAGCTCCCTCTCAAGCATAGCTTGTGCAGTACCCACAATCATTCTGTTCTTCCTCTCCACGACCCCATTCTGCTGTGGGTTATGAGGCGCTATGAGTTCTCTTCGAATTCCTTCTTTTCTACAGAAGTCTTTGAATTCGCCCGAGATGTATTCACCACCATTATCGCTTCGTAGAGCTTTCACTTGCTTCCGTGACTCCTTCTCCACCAATGCTTTGAACTCACAAAACTTTGAGAATGTTTCGATCTTCTTCTGCATGATGAAGATCTAGCATCTACGATAATAGTCATCAACAAATATAACATAATACTTGTGTTTTGTTGTTGAAGCAACCAAGAAAGGTCCACACACATCTGTGTGAATTCTCTCTAGGATCACCGAAGCATGGTTATCCTTCTCATGAAAGGTGGTCTTCACATACTTACCCATAGTACATCCCTTGCATTGATCTGACTGCGCAAGAGTACCCTTGGGAAGTCCAGTAGAAATCTGCTGCAAAATCTTCAAAGCACCATGGTGAAGATGGCCCAATCTCCTGTGAAATAATTTTCCCTCATCCTGGATCACCACTTCTTCTGCTTTGCCCACCATTGCAGCGTAGCCATCTACCTCCAGCTTGTAGATATTCTTAATTCGAACCCCTATCTTCTTGGTTTGACCCATTGTTTTATGTCGAAGTAAGGCTTTTCCCTCACTGAAAACAACATCATAACCTTTGTTTTCTAGTATTGCGACCGAGACCAAGTTATTCTTCAGACCTGGAACATGCATAACATCCTTCAACAAGAATGGATTACCGGACTCCCTCTTAAATTTAATGGTCCCAATGTCGGTCACACTATATCGGCCATCGTCACCCATCTCTATATGAATCTGGAGGTCCTTCTCCTCCAAATCACTAAACAACTCCTTGTCTCCCGTCATATGGAAAGAAGCGCCACTATCAAGATACCACACTGATCCCATACAGCTTGAAACCAAGCATACGATCAAAGAGAAATCAAGTTCAAATTTCAAGGCTAAGGCCTCTCCAGCTGTAGCTCCAACAGCCTTCTTGTTCTTCTTCTTCTGTTGGCAGTTAGTGGCAAAATTCCCATGTTCGTGACAGTGAAAACACTTCACCTTGGACAAATCCTACTTCTTGCCTTTAGCTTTAGATTTTGAAGGAAATTTCTTCCCCTTCCCTTTCCTTGTTTTGGCAACCAAAGTGAAATTCTCTTCATCTTCATTCTTCGATGAAGACCCATCCCTGGTACCCTACCTTATCTCCTCCTACACAACATCCGACCAAAGTCGCTCCCATCCCGGTAGTTTCTCCCGTCCATTTATACAGTTCATGGGAGAAATCACAGCGGAATTCATTAAACAATTAACACACAGCAATTAAACCAAGCACATAAAGACACAAGCATTAACGTGGTTCACCCAAACCTCCTGGGCTACGTCCACACAACAGGCATCGGCAGTCTTTATTATTCAAAACAGGAGATTACATAATTCACACACCCTCACTCCATTGCAAACAATCCGTATGGATACCTGTTATATAGCAGAGAGAATCAAACTGCCTCATAAATCCTCTCAACAAAAATTTAGGATGCATTAACTCCCTCCCAACAAACTGGAGCTAATCTAGGAACTAATTCCTAATTTTTGTCACCTACTGAGATTTTTCCTATTTTATTTAGAACATAAAATCTCAACAATCTCCACCTTGACAACAATTAGCCTGATGCCCTGTTCTTTATTATTTTATCTTTTCTGCAAGCCAAGAGAAGCCAAACACCAACGTAGCTTCTCTAACAAAACTGGTTTCATGAACATGTCTGCACAGTTTTCCTTTGTATGCACCTTTTCAAGAGAGACTCCCCTTTCAGTAATAACCTGTCTTACAAAATGATACTTTATTGGAATATGCTTTGATTTACTATGATAGGCCGGATTGTTAGCCAAATGTATTGCACTTTGACTATCACAAAGTAACCTGATGTTGTCCTGCAACCTACCAAATTCACCAAGCAAACCTTTCAACCAAACCGCCTCTTTGCAAGCATGAGAAGCAGCAATGTATTCTGCTTCAGTAGTGGATAAAGCAACAATGTTCTGTAGCTTTGACATCCAGCTGATAGCTCCACCTGCAAGAGTAAAGACGTACCCTGAAGTTGACCTTCTCTTATCCAAATCACCCGCAAAATCGGAATCAACATATCCGCAAACAAATTCACTACTCTTATTGTAAGTGATACAATAACTAATTGTGCCTCTCAAATACCGAAGCACCCATTTCACTGCTGACCAGTGTTCTTTACCCGGATTTTCCATGTACCTGCTGACAACCCCAACTGCATGTGAAATATTTGGTCGAGTACAAACCATCGCATACATCAAACATCCTACTACATTAGCATATGGAATTCGAGACATATAATCCTTTTCTTCATCTGTATTAGGACATAAACTCGAAGAAAGCTTGAAATGGGAAGCGAAAGGGACTGACACAGGCTTCACATTGTTCATACCAAACCTCAAGAGTATCTTCTCAACATACTTCTGTTGTGATAGCCATAGCTTACCATTGCTCCTGTCTCTGAAAATCTCCATGCCCAAAATCTGTCTTGCTGCTCCTAGATCTTTCATATCGAATGGCCTTGCCATCTGAGTCTTCAACCTGTTGATTTCATCAATGCTTTTGCTTGCTAAAAGCATATCGTCAACATACAACACTAAGATAATGAACATGCCATTACTTAACTGCTTAAAGTAAACACAATGATCATATTCACTTCTTATATATTTTTTACTCAACATGAAAGAATCAAATTTCTTGTACCACTGTCGAGGCGACTGCTTCAGACCATACAATGACTTCTTGAGCCTGCAGACAAATTTCTTATTGCGATGCTGAACAAACCCTTCCGGTTGTTCCATATAAATTTCCTCATCTAAATCTCCATGTAGAAATGCAGTCTTAACATCTAGTTGCTGTAATTCCAAATCAAGCAAAGCAACTAACGCTAACACAATTCTAATTGAAACAATTTTAACCACTGGTGAAAAAATCTCATGAAAGTCAATACCGGCTTTCTGAGAAAACCCTTTTGCAACCAGTCGCGCTTTGTACCTGTCTTCCGTATCATTCACACCCCGTTTCACCTTGAAAACCCATTTGCATCCCACAGTTTTCCTGTCTTTCGGAAGCTCAACCAGATCCCACGTGCCGTTCTTACTCAAGGCCATCATTTCGTCCTTCATGGCTGCTTTCCACTTGTCACTATTCGAACCTTCTATTGCTTCCTGATAGCACAGAGGTTCATTGTCATTAGCAGTAAATGCAACTGAAGTAACATAATCATCATACCTTCTCGGTGGCCGTTTGATTCTTTTCGACCTCCTTAAGGATGTTTCTGGCTGACTACCATCTGTAGGAACTTCTTGCCGATCAGTATCTGAGACCTGTTCATGATCTAAACCTGAACCCTGTTCATGTTCTGAAACCTGTTCATGACTAGTATCTGAACTATGGTCATCATGACTATCATTAGAAGAGCTTTCAAACTGAATGTGCTGAAAATCAAATACATCATCCTGCTTCAATTTTCTATCTACATCTAACTGTACAAGAGAGGATTCATCAAACTTTACATCTCTGTTGATGATGATTTTGCGGGTAGTAGGATCCCACAATCTATATCCCTTTGTTCCAACACCATACCCAACAAAGATATACCTTTTAGACTTTGGATCTAACTTAGTTCGCCGATGTTTAGGCACTAGAGCATATGCATCACAACCAAACACTCTGAGTTTAGAATAGTCACAAGGGTGTCCTTTCCATACCTCTTGCGGAATCTTGCAGTCTATTGCCGTCGATGGAGATCGGTTTATCACATAACAAGTTGTTGCCACCGCTTCCGTCCACAACTCCTTTTGCAACCCGGCGTTACTCAGCATACTCCTTGCTCTCTAGAAGAGTCCTGTTCATGCGTTCAGCAACTCCATTTTGCTGAGGAGTATAAACCGTGGTCTTATGTCTCTCGATCCCTGCATCCTTGCAATAGCTGTCAAACTCCTTGGAAGTAAACTCACCACCATTTTCAGTTCTTAAACACTTTATTTTTCTACCAGTGCTGTTTTCTACCAATGCTCTAAACTGTTTGAAAACTGAAAAAAACATCAGACTTCCTTTTCAACATGTAGACCCACACCTTCCTAGAAAAGTCATCAATGAACGACACAAAATATGACGAGCCACCATATGACGCTGTAGGGGCTGGACCCCAAACATCTGAATGAATATAATCAAGTATCCCTTTACTAGTATGTTTTCCTGTTTTAAATTTTTGTTTACTTTGTTTGCCAAACAGACAATGCTTACAGAAATCTAACTTTCCAGATCTTAGATTAGGAAGTAACTTGCGATCAGCCAAAATTTTCAACCCTCTTTCGCTCATATGGGCCAACCTTTGATGCCATAGTCGAATGGAACTACTGTCATGTTCAAACACCATAGACACATGAACTGACCCTGTTCTTCCTTCTAACTGAAACAGATTTCCTACTTTCTTAGCTTTCATTACTAGTAAAATACCTTTATAGATTTTCATAACTCCACCTTGAATTACAGTTTTATATCCATTCGTATCCAATGCTCCTAAAGAAATTATATTTTTCCTTAAGTCTGGAACATGTCTCACATCTGTTAATATTCTAGTTGTGCCATCAAACATTTGCAGTTGTATACTTCCTATCCCAACAATATTAGATGTGACATCATTACCCATGTACATGACTCCATCATTAACTGATCTATATGTCTTAAACCATTCTCTATGAATACACATGTGGTTTGATGCACCGGAATCTAACAACCAATGTTGACCATGATTTGACATATTAACAGACAACACTTCGTCGCTCATACCTGAACCAGATGCCGAACCTGTATCTGTCGAATTTGCCTCCTTCTTCTCTGTCGAAGAATCTGCTTTTGAAGTTTGCTGCTGTCGCTTCCAGCAATCCTTCTTCAGGTGTCCATTTTTCCCACAATGCTAGCACTTCACCTTTGTCTTCTTTCCTTTAGACTTTGAACGAGAGTTGCTATGCTTACCCCCGGAGTGTCTCTCTCTCGAGCGACCTCTGGCCATCATTACCTCTGATATAGAGGTGTCTGCATTCGACTTCTTCCTCGTCTCCTCAGCCTCAGACAACAAGGCTCCAACCACATCGTTCTCAAAACGGGCACTTTGAGTTTTCGACATCTTGTATCAGCAAAAAACACAATAATCTCCAAAACCAATTTTCAAATAAAGAATGCCCTTTTAATTAAAAAATGCTTTAAAAAAAAAAATTGCCCTTGCCTTCCTTTAAGTGCCTCTCACTGCCTAAAAAATGCCTTTCCTTTCATACCATATGCAATGGTAATTCAAATTACAAATCGATTTTTCAAACTTCAAAAAAGAATCGATTTATTGGACCCTAGGGGGTGGCTTTTTCGAACTTGGTGTCAAATTATGAATCGATTTATATTCCTTAAATACCATATGTGATCCTTTTAAAACTCCAAATCGATTTATTGTACCCTTTACCACTTCATAAAAAAATCGATTTAATTTTAAAATCCCACCACTCAAATCGAATCATCGATTGTACATATCGATTTTAAAAACTTTTTTTAAAAAACTCAATATAATCGATTTGTTATTGCCAAGATTGCAATTTAAAAAAAAATCGATTTGAATGGAACTTCTTCATACCATGATTCATGATGAAAAATCGACTTTTTCTTTTTAAATCGACTTAAAAAACAAAAGGTACTTGCAACGATTTTAATAAAAAACAACGACTCATGTTTTTGAAACCGTGCTGTGTTAAATGATGAAATCTGACACGCTGCCACCATTCAACGTTGCCTCTGCAATCATTGAAGCTTCCCACGCAGCAATCGTTGCACAGCACTTTCAATCAATAGGCACCAGCAAACAACACCACCACCTCCATGCCTCCACGCACAGGTTTGTTGGCATTTCAACGCATTGCAAACTACAGCAAAGTAAGAAGTGCTGGTTGAACGTCGAACTGCACCTACAGCGTTCAACGCATTGCAACCTCCACGCACCAAACCATTCAACGCATTCAGACCAATTCACCAGCGCTGTCAACGCTGCCTTAACCAGCCTGCGACTACATTCAATGCTGCAGGCACACAGGAATAGCACGCAGGTAGCTCCAACGCTCCATTACGCTCCACCTCACGCGCTCCAGCTGCGCCACGATCACTGATACACAGTTCAACAGAACCCATCACCGATACACAGTTCAACAGAACCACCGAACCAGCTCCTGCGGCCAAAGTGACATCTTCGTCCCCAACCAGGCAGCAATCCTCCACGCACAGCAATATGCAGCTTTACTTCAATGAATAAACCAGCAACGTCGCTCTCCAACATGCTCCGATACCAATTGTTGGAGAAATCACAGCGGAAATCATTGAAAAATTAACACACAGCAATTAAACCAAGCACATAAAGACACAGGCATTAACGTGGTTCACCCAAACCTCCTGGGCTACGTCCACACAACAGGCATCGGCAATTCTTTATTAATAAACAGGAGATTACAAACTCTCACACCCACACTCCATTGCAAACAACCGTATGGATACCGTTATATGTTAAAAGAGAGAATCAAACTCGCCTCATAAATCCTCTCAACACAAATTTAGGATGCATTAACTCCCTCCCAACAACCGGAGCTAATCTAGGAACTAATTCCCTAATTTTGTCACTCATCGTAGATTTTTCCTATTTTATTTAAAACAAAAATCTCAACAAGTCTTCGTAGCTATGCCAACTCTTCGAAAGCCCAAGGAGATCCAAGCTCACCAAGTCTTCTTCATCAACAGTAACCCCCACACTTCCTAGTTCATCCTTGCAGTGGAAAAAATTCGTGAGGTATTTCGGGATACTGTCGCCCTTCTCCATTTTTATTTTTATGAGCTTGTCTTTCAGTGCCAACTTCCTCTGGTCGCTTCTGCTTTGGAACAAATCTATCAAAGCCTTCCACATTAATAATGGATTGGATTTCCCGTGAAGGCTGGACACAATATGGTCCTTCACACCTTCCAACAGAATTCTTCTTGTCTTTGTTGTCTTCTTTTTCCATGCGTCAAGTAATGCAGCATCACTAGATCCCGGCTTAGGAACATCGCTATCGATGAAATCCTTCAGTTCATTATCCTCCAGCACCACCTCCATCCTATCCTTCCAGGCTATGTAATTTGAGCTCCCATCAAGGGCATACTCCAATCGCAATCCATTGAAAGACATTTCAACATATACTCAACTTTTGCACCAAGAATCTTCTGTAGCAAATTCGAATTGTCCACCAGCACAAACTCAGCAATTCTTCACAATTGCAATCTTCAAGAATTAACACTACTCCGATACCATGTAGAAATTATATAAATTAAGCATGCATATGTCCTATATTCCCCTGATCTCACAATATTTAACTTCTTGCAAAATACATAATCATTCCACTGTTAATATTTTGTGGAAAATTAATTGCACACACATGTGAAGCATAAAAACAATCGCGCATAACACAGTTGTTTAACGGGAAAGCCTGAAGCTGAAAACCCCAACTATCATATATTATATATCATGGAGATCATGTAACAATCCTCATACAAAGCTTAGTACATCAAGCTCTCAGTGCAATCAATTTTCACACACTAACATAGAATAAATCTGCAAATCCATGCACCAATCTCTACCCTCCTGCTAGCCTGCCTCCACTACGCAATCCAAGCTGATTACAAAGACCAATTCGATGCAATACCACTCTCCTTGACTGTGTGATTATCATTGGCAACTCCAATGTATATGTAGATGCAATTCATGCATCACTATGGTCACAACAGATAGTCTATCTCACCCTTTCACCTATCTCTGCATTGGGTCTCCACTAGATCAGACATGCACTGTAGTTAACTGTTGTATTGTTCAGTTGTTAGTGAGTTATTATTTGTGAATTAATTAACTAATTAATTCACTCCACTCTCACTAGTTTATCATTCAGTTAGATTAGATACAACTAGCTCAACTGAGTCTAACTAAGTTAAACTGAATACAACTCCATGAACTACTCTTCCAACTCTGTCATAAATTTGCACTTCAGTTCTAACTGAGTCCTCCATCCATGAACTCCAGTAAACCCTTAGGAATTGCATAATTCCTTCAGCCCACTGATTTGAAAAATCTGTATACTGAAATTAAGTGCTCCAAGACAATAAGTTGTTGTTTAGAGTCTGGTTATTATTAAGAGCTAATAATAATCGACATGCATCTATTTTTAGATCGACGATCTATAAATAGAGTTTTCCCAATATTCTAAAAATATAATTTCATCTATTTTTCCAACTTGACCAACCATCCACAAATAGCATCCTGCAACTTCTGAAATACGATCATTATGTCTAAAAATAAACTTACGCCAAATATAGCCTGCGGGCCCACTTAGTGAAGGCGACTCTTTTCACTAAGCTCATCATCTTGTTGAATCTCAACAAAGAAAAACAAAGAAAGAAAAAAATGATATTGAAAGAACCCCATCAAAACAAAAATAAAAACAGATGTGAAAGTGATGCAAATTCAAATGCCACTACCGGATAAATAGTTTTTTTTTAAGAATAAATAGAATGGTGTGTGCAACTTGTTTAAAATGCCACAACCTTAAGTCATTTTTTAGATCATACAGTATAATCATGGTCAAACAAGTTTGAATTTTTGTTAATTATATTAGAGGAATAACTTAGCCAAACTGTTTAATCTTGGCTAAAAATAGTTAGGTAGATGGATAAATTGATCCAATTGTTTAAGATGGATCAATTTAAGAAAATAAAACAGGGGTATGCACATCTAAATGCACCCTTGACAGTCAAAATTAGTCTTAGGTTAGGAGAAAATTGAAGTGAAAAAGGTTGAAAAAGGTTATAATGTATGTTTTACATTATTTGTGCTTTATCCTAAGTTTAGATGCATTGTATGTTTTTATCCTAAGTGTTGGAGATAATGTAATAAAGTGTGCAATCAACAAAAAATTCTTGTCGTGTAGCAATAAGTCATGCTCATGATCTGACGGCTTGATCAACATCGGCTCACATCAACGGTTCACGATGCCTTTCGCCCCCCCTACCCATCATAGCTTTATCAGGGGGTCTGAAAAGTGGTTTACTCTCCGACGATCCCACTCTACGTGTCATCCCCTTTCCATTTCGCACCCCCCCCACTCCCCTCCATATTCTTCTTACCATGAAAGACCCCCTGCGAAAAACCGCCAACCCGTTTGTCTTTCCCACCAGCGCTTCTCACGCTCTCACATCCACTCTTATCGCGACATCTGGCAGTATCTGTTATGAATTAAAATTTCCCAAGATTACTATTTATGATTCATGACAGTCCCGCGCATCCAACGGACCTCTGTTGTTACCATAAAAACCCCTTGTCCGTCCATTTTGCACCATTTTCACTCAAATTGATCACTCCTCCACACTCTAACTAGTTCTGGCACATTATTATCTCCTAGAAACCAGACAAAGAAACTAATCAAATGCAAAGAAACATCCATCCTATCACCAACAGTTGATTTTCAGTGAATTCCTGCTAACCTCCCACTATTACTTTCCTTTCCTACAGTTTCAAGTATCAAAATGCCTCCCAAGGATAAAAGCAGTGACAATTCAAGCCACCCGATGATCCCTCCTACAGTTGACTTTGGCCATATTCCCTTTGCTGATAGATATTATAAGATCACAGAGAAGAAGTGTGATTTCGATTCATTCAAATTGTATTGCTGACTCGAAGATAATCATTTAGACCAGACCGATGAAATTAAACTCTTGGAGTCTAATCTACCTTTATATATATTTCCTCATACCTACCATTTCCCTGAGTTCATTCACAGATGTCATGTTTGTTACTTACTCAATCAGAGAGCTATTGTAGCCCCAAGTGGAGAATTTTTATTCACAATTACCTCTAAAACAATCAATCAGATGATGCAGGTTCCTCAAATTGAATCCAACACCCTTTTCTTAGTGGAAGCCCACAATGACCTATACCAGAAATAAAAATTCTCCAAGAGATCCCAGATTTTTGAAATATATTTAACTGAAAATTCCCAGATACCCAATAAGAATCCACCCTATCCCTCATCTATGTTTCCATACCAAGCCAAGAAAATCATCGTTGTACTTTCCTGTTTGTTAGGTTATTATTCAGATGAATGGATAGATGAACCTATCCTAGGTTTTCTATCCATTTTTTCCACTGATGAGAAACCCTCTATTGTTTTTAATTTCAATAAATTTATTGCTAACAACATTCAGGGACAATTCCTTAAGTTACAAACTGAAGGAATGTTCAAGTATGCCTCAATTCTTGTTTACATGTTCATATATTATCAAGCAGACAGGTTCCCATTCACACTCCAGAAGTCGGATGAATAAGGAAATACACAATCAGTTATATTGTGGACTTCCTTGGTAAGGAAGGATTCATATGAGTATACTTTCAGAGACTACATATATCATTTTTTTCATCCATCCATGTGTTTATTGACCAGCAGTGTAGAACCCAGGATCAGTGATGAAATTCGGAAAGGTTTACACCTCATAGAGAAGGACAAGACAAGAGACTGGTACCTTTACCATAATTACATTGAAATAAGAGTGTATGGGTGTGAGCTTCCACCCTATAGGTTGCCTAAATACCTCTCGATGAGAGTATTTTCCTTAGAATACATCAGAAAGATGATCAATTGAAATGAGATTTGTTTTGTTGCTGCTAAAAATAAATATCAGTTCAGGATAAAAACCCTGATTGGCCCTTTTATTTGTAACAGCGGGAAATCAGATGAGGAGAAAGACAACCTCCTAAAGAAGATGTAGTTCCCCTTGAGCTTCACATGGTCATATGATCCATTTGGCCTAATTTCCAAGTAAGGGTAGAGCACAATACCACTCCTTATGTTCATACTCGAAGGCCTGAGATTGAGAAGTACATGAACCAGATTGAGTGGGTGGAGAACACTCTACAAGAGGCAGAAGAGAAACTTGTGTCCACCTCTACTTCTCAGACTCCCACACCATAGGAAAAGACAGAGAAGGATACCAGGACAAGAGGGATCCCCTTCAATCACTCAGCTCTCAACAAAGGAATTCAAAATTTACAGGAAGAATATGAAGACAACTCCCAAGATAGATTTTCCAAAGGAGGGAGTACAACCACCTATAATAGTATTGAAGGGTCCACATTCTTTAGCACAATTAGTTAGTGTATTTACAAGCTCTCCAGCATCGTCATTGTCACAAGTAAATCCAAGCACAGCTCAAACCTCTGAGATGATTTAAGGACAGAAGGAAAAGAGCATCTTCTATAAGTACAAAGAAATAAAACTTAAGAATGAAATCCTTAAAACTAGTACTTATACTCAATTTTTGAAGCAGGCAGCCACTGCTCAACACAGAATTTTGTCATATTTTTGTAAAGAGGAGTGAAGAATGCAGATGGAATTCTTACAAGCATAGGTCTCCCATTCTCAAATAGCAGCAGATTATAAGCAAACCTCTTTTGAGTTTGAGGCCAACGACATCCATCCTATTGATCGGATGTAGATGCATAAGAAAATAGGGGAAATGATATTTTCCACTTTGAAAAACATTTCGATGAATGCTTCTAATTTGCATTTTTCACTCACCAATGTCCAAAAATAGTTAAAGATTGAAAAACTCTCTTCTCTAGCCAAGGAAAATCAAATTAAATCCTTAGAAGACCTAGTTATCAAAATAGGATATGATCCAATGGGTGTGACTCAGCAAGGATATGTTCATGCCCAAAATAGGTTTGGCATAGAGATGCCATACTCTGTGACCTAGCTGCCACTGCAGCCGATCCTCTGCGTTTATGGCCGCAGGCCAGCCTCGGCCCACTGGCTGCAGCTTTGGAGGGCTCCACCTTTCATTCTTATGAGACTGGTTTTCTTTTTTATAGAACTCAAGAAGCTCTGCTACTCATTTCTCCCTGCGCTGAGCTTGGGAAGGGTGTCGCGGCGCACTGGGTGTGCGGCGCTTAGAATCGACCCCCCTGCTCCTACGTGGCGCACCATGGTTGCGCGGCGCTTGGTTTCACTGCTGTGCACCCTTCCCCATTGCTGTTGTGTACTGGTTCTCTTCCTTGCGCGACTCCTTTGGGCCGCCGTGTCCTCTCCGAATGCAGCTATGGAGGGCTCTCCTGAACAGTCTGCTGCTGATGCGTTTTCTGCTCTGGTCAAGTCCTTACAGCCTCAAAGAACTCTCCCTGCTCTGTCAAAATTTTTCAAGAAATTAGATGGGTTGCAAGAAGTCGACTTCCCTCCTACTCTTCCGTCGAATGGTTGTGCTCTCTTTAGCTGAACGAGGGCTCATAGGTCAATTCACTGGCCTATGGCCTTCTCCGAAAACAGTTCAACGATGGATCGAAAGAAATTGGGCAGAAAAAGTTAATGGAAAAATCTCCATTCGCTTCTGTGGAAAAGGTTATTATACCTTTCATTTTGAATCTAGAGCAGACAAGGACTTAATATTTAGAAATGGTCCATATTTCATGGACTCTCGTGGCTTGTATCTGAATAAATGGACCCCAGACTTCGATCCTGAGTTGGATGTCCCCAACGCAGTCCCGGTTTGGGTTCGTCTTCCGCATCTCCCGCTCCACTGCTGGGGAGATGACTCGGTTCGAGCCATCGGCAATGCTGTAGGAAAATACATTGACCAGAGTGAGCCCAAGGATAATATGCAGGCGTGTGCTCATATCTGAGTTGAAGTTGATCTCGGCAAGGGTCTTCCAGAAGCAATCATATTAAAGGTGGATGACTGGATGCACATTCAGCAACTGGACTACGAGCAAATTCCTTTTAAATGCAAGGTATGTCACGAATATGGCCATTTTTCCAACCGTTGCTCTAAGTTAGTTAATGATGAACCTGCACATTCTGAGGAACAATGGGAAACTGTTAAAAAAAAAGAAGACTGCTGCTGGCCCAAAAGCAAACTCAGAAGCTGCCCCTCCCAAATCTTCCATTCCCATTCCAACCCCCCCTTCAGCCCCTCCCAAAGCTTCTACCTCAGCTGCTCCTCCCTCCTCCTCACCCCTTGGCCCTCCCATCCCTCCCAACCTAGGACCAACCTCTGACTCTCCCCTGATCTCTTCAAATCCCTTTGGCGCCCTCTCTCTCCCTAAAAATGATCCCCTGATCCCCCTCGAAAATGATCCTCCCATCCTTTTCTCACTTTCTCAATCATCCCCCTCCCACTCCCTTGACCCTCCTCCACCCCAAACAACAAGGAGCTCCTCGAAAGAGCACGGATTAAATCAAGAATCTCAAAAGAAAGGACCTGGCAGGAAATCTAGCAAACAGCAAAGGGATGAAAACGCCCAGAAAGACATTGCCATGGGAACTCAAAATCCTATAGAAACTTATATATTCGCTCAAAACAGCAAGGAAAAAACACATAAGGAGCATGGGGGACGAGCATCTCTCCGAATCCCACATTCTCAATGATAAAAGTTATATCATGGAATTGTAGGGGACTGGGGCACCCCTCCAAAACTGCTGCCCTGAAAGATCTTATAGATCAAGAGAAACCAGGAATAATTATGATTCAGGAAACTAAGCAAAGACAGCAAGAGATGCAAAGAACTATAGACCAGCTAAAGCAATAAGATGGAAGTATATGTGAAGCAAGAGGAGCATCTGGTGGAATCACCACTATGTGGAATAAAAATATTTGGACATGCACATCCAATACTATCAATCAATACTGGATCAAAGTCATATTAGAAAAGAAAGTAGAGTACAAGCAAATAGTCGTCTATAACATTTATTCACCGAACCATTTTAGAGACAAAGAGCAGTGTTGGGCCACTCTACAAGAAGACATCCAAGTTGAAGACAACAGCAATATTATCCTTGGGGGAGACCTCAATCTCATACTACACTCCAATGAGAAAAGAGGAGGCGTCTTTTCATACGACCCTTATAGAGCAAAGCTGGAAGACATCATGCAAGAGAGCGACTTAGTTGACATCATTCCCAAAAACCGGAGGTACACTTGGAATAACCGCAGATTGGGCAAAGAAAACATAATGGAGCGGCTTGATAGAATACTGATAAACACTACTCTCCTTTCTGAGTTCTCTTCTGCTCATGCTGCAATTCTTCCTTATTTAGCTTCTGATCACTATCCCACAAGCATTGTCCTTGAAGCTCACTGTCCCTTGGGGCCTTTACCTTTTAAATACAGCTCTCTATGGCGCAACAATCCAATTGTGGATCAGATTGTTAAAACAGCTTGGCAGCACCACATAGAAGGATCTCCGGGTTTCATTTGGGAATGTAAATTGAAAAATGTAAAGCATGCTTTGAAGGAATGGGCAAAACAGCATTATAAAGAGCCAGAAAATGCCAAAGCTGATCTAAAAAATAAATTAAAAGAAAACCACAGGAAAATAGAGGAGAACGGGCTCACCCATGAAGATAAAACTTTAGAAAGTGACTTATATTATCAGCTGTATCGTGTCAACAGAGAAGAAGAGCAGAAGTGGAGGCTAAAGTCAAGACAGCTTTGGCTAAAAGATGGGGATAAAAATTCAGCTTTCTTCCATAAGCAAGCAACTATAAGAAAAATCATAAACAATGTTACCGTGATCAATGATGAGGAAGGCCGCCCTCAAAAAACCCAAGAAGCTATCAAACAAACAACCTCAGATTATTACAGCACTCTTCTAACAGAGACAAAGGAAACAGAGGATTACTCAGATCTGCTACAGCACTTGCCCAAAGAAATCAATGAGGATATCAACGCAGAATTAACTAAAGAAATCAATGAAGAAGAAATACAAATTGCCATTTGGGCTCTTCAGCCAGATAAAGCCCCAGGTCCAGATGGCTTCCCAATCTGTTTCTATAGAACATACTAGGAAACTATATGAAAATACCTTGTCAAGATGCTAAGATGGACTCAACGCAAATGCAAAATAGGAGGATTTACTAACGCCAGCCACCTTGCCCTCATTCCTAAAGAAAATTGACCCTTGTCCTTCTCTCGGTTTTGACCCATATCGTTGTGTAACTCTTCCTACAAAATCTTGACAAAAATCCTGGCTACACGCCTCAAACCTCTCATCCCCTCTCTCATTTCTGAGAACCAAGGGGGATTTTTGGCCAATAGACAAATATCGGACTCCATCCTTCTTGTCCAAGAGGCTATTCACTCCAGTCAAGCTAGAAATGAGAAAGGCTTCATCTTAAAGTTAGACTCTGCCAATGCTTTTGACCGTGTCAGGCACTCCTTCCTATTCGCTGTGCTTGAAAAAATGGGATTTGCTACATCCTTCATCAGCCTCATTAAAGCCTGCATCAGTGGACCTTGGATCTCCCCACTTATTAATGGTAGACCTGGACCATCCTTCCAAACTACTCGTGGTCTAAGACAAGGCTGCCCTCTTTCACCTTATCTCTTTATTCTGATGGCTGAATCATTTAGCAGAGCTCTAGATTTCAATCGTCGTATGGGACTCATCACAGGAATCAAATTTGACAATGGAATCAAGAATATCAATCATTCTCAGTTTGCTGACGATACGCTCCTATTAGGGGGAGCTTCAAACATCATAGCCAGTCGTTTCAAAGCTCTCCTAGACAAATACATGAGCTATTCCGGAGGATTGATAAATTATCATAAGAGCTGTATTTATGGGTGGAATGCTTCGGCACAAACTCTCCACAGGATTTCTAATATCTTTGGAGTTCCATGTAAGCTGGACTGGGAGCATTTTACCTACTTGGGCATGCCTGTAAGTGTTGGCAACCTACAAGCAGCAGCCTGGGAAGTTATCATTGACAAGATGAAAAGAAAGATACAGCAATGGGGCACATCCTGGCTTAACCCAGCAGGGCGTCTAATTCTTCTTAAATCAGGCCTCTCCTCCCTGCCTTTGTATTGTTTTACTCTCATACAAGCCCTTGCCAATTTTCATAATAAAATGGATGCTCTTCTACGTCACTTTCTCTGGCAAGGTGGGAGAACAGAAAAAAATAAAAAAATAAAAAAAATACAACTTGGTAAGCTGGAAGCAGGTTACTCAGCCTTTTGAAAAAGGAGGACTTGGAATCAGAGCCTCTAAATTCCTTAACCTTGCATTTGCTGGAAAACTGGTTTGGAGACTCATATCTAGCAGGAATGCTTGGTGGAAGACAGTTTTGGAAAAAAAATATCTCGTCTTCCCAAGACACCAGCTTTTGGATCATGAGCTGCCGAACAGAGCGTGCTCAAAAATATGGAGGATGTGTAAGAAAGCTATACCATTTCTTGAACAAAACACTTCCAAAGTGCCAAAAGGTGGCTGTCACATAAGAATAGGAGTTGATAAAATAATGGGACAACAGCCCATAAGCCAATGGCCTGGTACTCAGCAGATTCTAGCCTTTTTAAACAGCACTGGGATACAGACTCTGGATCAGATTTCTCAGTGGGATGCCCACTCTCATGCTTGGACAGGATGGACCTTCCCACACATACCTGCAGATATAATAACTAGCCTCAACAAGCTGCAAGACTATCTCCATGGTATAGCACCCTCCAAACGATACCTTGCTGATGATTTTCGTTGGGACCCTTCAGGTACAATCTACACTGTTAAGGTTGCTTATTATCAGATCTGCAACATCGAGTATCCCATCGCTCTCTAGGCGCAATGGAGGCTTGTTTGGAAAGCAGAGTCTCTCCCAAAAATTAAGTTCTTCTTATGGACCCTTCTAAGAGGGAAAACTCTCACTTCTGAAAACCTTAGAAAGCGAGGTTTTAACGGGCCTTCTCGCTGCCCAAACTGTCAATCTGAAGAAGAGACAAGTCATCACCTATTCATAGATTTTCCTTTTGCCTCTGCATGCTGGATGGAGGCCTTTCGGAGCCACAATCTCCCTTGGGCACCTGGCACTAGCATTTCAGATGTGTTGAACATATGGAAGCAAAATTACCCATGGGGGAAAAAAACAACCAACATCGCTCGAAGGGTTTGGAATGCATTGCCCTGCACCCTCCTATGGAACATCTAGTTGGCAAGAAACCGCATGATCTTCAAAGGTGAAGAAACCAGCGTCAGAAAGCTCTACAAAAAAGCTTGGAGCCTCAATTTGGCAGCTTTGTCCACAAAATGTCAAGGGAAATTGAGCATCCTGGATCTTCATGTTGAAGAAAGGAATTACATAGGCCACCTTCTAGATAAAAGAAACACAACCCAAATCAGAAGCAACCCCATTCACAGAGCCAACTCTAGGTATAGTTGGAAACTTAGGATGAAAGAAAAAGAATTTACAGGGTGGCTCAGGAACAGCAATACCCACTATCTCTTCTTCGACGGTGCCTCCAAGTCCAACTCGGGCTCTGGTGGGGCTGGAGGTATCATTTGCAATGGTAGTGGTGATGTGTTAACTGAGTTTGAATGGGGATTGGGCTCTGTTTCCAATAACCGAGCAGAAGCTCTCGCCCTCTTCCAAGGTCTGCTCCAGCTTCAAAGACTTGGTATAAATACAGCTACAATAATAGGAGACTCTGCTATTGTTATAAGCCTCATGGTAAGTAACAAGCAAGCACTTAATTTGACTTTACAACAAATCATAGGACGTTGTCAATCTCTTAACCAGCTGATGAAAGACAATCGATTTTACCATGTCCTTCGTTCCCTCAATAAAACAGTTGATGCACTGGCAAGCAAAGCATGCTCTCATACTGTTGGTAATCTCCAATGTAATGGTTCAAATCAGCATTTTTTCTTGCCATGATCAGGTCTATCTTACACAGCAGTCAAGTTTCACAGCAGATCAACGCTTTTGGTCTTCGGAATCTTTTGTTCAGCTCTGCACAGCCTCACAACCCAACCACAGATGCAACTTATGCAGCTCCAAAATCTTAATTTTTCTGGGTCACTCCGTCCAACATCATTCAGCGCTGCGCCCTTGGTTTGATAACCGCCCATGCCCTACGAATCTTGCTTCTGTGTCCGCCCAGACAAAATCTATCTGCTCCATATTTTGTTCCCATAAGCTTTTTTTTCCCAGACAGGCCAAAAGATAAATCAAATGTATGGCATACAAAAAAGAATAAATTTGCAACAACTGAGCGGTAACACCATCAAATCAACGGGCGGCAATTACACTACTCTTGCCAAAGTAAAAAATGACATGTAAAATTTGTCTTTTGTTATTTCAGTTTATCAGAATTTACATTGTTTCCTTCTTCCACATTGTGAAGGAAGCAAGCTATAAAAATGAAATTATCATCAAACGCATCTGCATTTGGCCCTCTCTTTGCCAACACCTTCTTGTAATTCTGGATCTCTGTCTCCCACACTTTTTTTTGAATACCAATTAGAAACCGAATTTGTGAAAAAAAAAAAATAGGATATGATCCAGCCAATGTAAAAGTAGCAAAAGAACTTATAAAAAAGAAGAATGTTGACATTGCAGCACTCAGGAAACAGTTAAAACTACCAGCCAATAAGGATCTGCAAACCAAAGAAATGGGTGAGATAGAGAGGCAGAAGGAAGACATGTTCAAACTCATGATGGAACAAAATGGAGAAATCATGAACATGGAAGTGGAATTGGATAAATTAGTAAAAGAAAAGGAACAAAATGCACATTTAGCCTTAGTACCATTAGAGGCTATACCTATTACAAAAATACCCCAAATAGGAATGGTTGCCTCAACTACAGCAAGGGCTTCTACATCAGCAAAAACCCCAACCAAGGACTTAGATGTTGTTGGTAAATTGACAAAGGCTATGAAGGACATGCCCATACAAGGAGAAGAAATAAAAACATTACAAAGACAGGTTAAGGCCGTACAAGAGGATAAAATAGGGATAGAAGCTTCACATATCGTTGTTACGTAGGTAAATCCTCTCTGCAGACAAAGATGATCCCTCTAGCCCTAGGGTGGGTCTAGAAACAAAAGGACACGCTAAATTTTTGCTTCTTAGTTAATGAATGAACAAAAGACACAATAGATCGACCTACCTAGAGACCAATGTTGTCGTTGTTGCAAAAAGAGTAGTAGTTTCTCGCTTCTGTCTTGGAAAATCACAATCCGTTCGCTGTTATGCCCGGATAACTGCACATGTAACAAGAAACGAGAAAAACATACGACATCATAGTTTCACTCACAACTATTAATGAGTCAAAGAGGGCTAAATCTATTGCATTACACAAACATCATAAAACAATAGTGGAACCAAACAGTAGTCATGTAGATATAAGTAGAATGAAGAGGTAATACCAATGCTTTGACGTCGTAGTCTCCTCTAGTGGGGTTCATTCGAAGCGAGTCTCAGTACCTGTCGAGGGATTCAGACGAAATGAGGACATGGATTCAAGATCTCCTCAACGTGATTCCTTCTATCTATCTTCTCTAGTCATTCAACTATAGTATCATCTCTCCGAGTTTAGCTATTCAGCCATTCAATTGTTCAGCTAATTTGTACTAAGAGAGATAGTTTCTTTTATTGACGAAAAGGAGAAGGTTGGGATCCCTAAAAAGGTGGGAGGGAGTCCTATCCTTTAGGAGGGTTCCAAGGGAGGTGGAAAATACTAACTAAAGGAGGGAGTCTGTGGTTGTTTCAGTTCAACCACTCCCAATGACTCATCCTTGAGGTGTTTGGAATAAAACCTTCGCCTCTATTTTTTTTAAACATTCCATAAGCAGCTTGGCGCGGGCGCTTAACTGGGACAGAGCACCAACTGGCATGGGCTCAATGTTAATTTTCCAGCTCGACACGGGAGTGTAACTGGCTACTCGCGCCAAGGCAAAAACAAGGGTATTTACAGTCCTGCTCAGGGAATTGTCAACAAGAGGAATGTTATTCTCATGCAAAGGAATGTAGTGATGGTTTTTTCCAGGCATGACACTGCTTATTGGTCACAAAAACGATCCTCCAATCGGTGATATGGGGATTGTAGGGACGGTGAAAAAATGTTGTCTAACAGAAGCCCCCTAAATCATGAGGTCCGAGGGAGAGGGAGGGGATAAATGCTTTATGAGAACACGTTCGAACAAAACATCGCTGTCGGAAAACCACAATTACAAATACAACTGATATCTATGATACATGAACATGTGGCATGGGCACAACCATCCATATAGAGTATATATAAAAACTGAGATCTAAGGTATGGACGCAGCCATCCAGCAGTAAGGAATAACAAAAAGACTCAGGTATGGTCGTAGCCATCCAATCAAAAGAGTCATGCAATAAGTTATAATAATCCACCAAAATATATAGCCTGGACTTTATCAGAAAAAATCCAAAGTCTTGCGCTCCATCTCGACCTGAACCAGTACAATTTCAGGCATGCGAATATATGAGCTGAAGTCGAACATGCCAGAATATCACCTGATTACCAGCCAATGATGAAAGTTGTTTACAGGCACGAGAGAAACCACCATTAATGAAAATGTCTCTCAAGGTACAACTAGTACAATCTACGGGATGTGAACAGTGATCTGGTGTCGAACAACCGTAGAATCACTCGATCGAAGGCCAATGATGTGGACCTTGCGTCAAATGCGAAAAACCTGCCATTAGGGCATGCGGCCTCCAAGGCACCAGAATAGAGTCTCTTGATCAAATTCTTGGATAATTAGTTGAAGTCGACAGGAAGTGATCTGATCGAAGTTGGGCCATAATGTTTCCCACATCATTGATGCGAGACAAAGGAACATGATAATAGTGAATCAGGACCAACAGAGAATTAGAGGGTGGTTGAAAACTGCAGAGGCAAACTTCTCTTGAACATATCAGCAGCACGACACTGGATTTGGCAGTATTTGACATCAAAGGATCTGAAATCATGACGACGTGACAAAGAGCAGATGAGAGGTCAAAAGAGATTACACAAACCCATGGAGGCAAAAATTATGAAATGAGATGTTCTCAACCCGACACGAATGCAGACAAGTGCCATGTTCAAGAGCGACATACTGCCAACATAACTAAAAATTCATTCCATTTTTCCCCCACCATTGTTGGCGAGTACCCCAATTATTTTTTAAAACAAGCTTGAAGGGGATACCATATGCTTGTGATGTAAGTTTGTCCTTCGAAAAAATCCATCCTAGTACATTTTACGAGCCCTAGGAAGGAGGAACTCGAGTAACGTCATGGCGACAAAATCCGATGTCATCAGTGTTTAACGAGTCTGAAAAAGGGATAACTTAGCATATTTTCATCTTTAGAGAGTTTGAAAAGAAGGCGGAAAAGAAAACTCCAACAGTCCCTTTTCGTAGGTAGTCTCGCAAATCCGAAAAGGTAGAAAACTGTGTCAGAGAGAACCTCTTAGTCGTGATAGGCTAAGGTATTCCTTTTTCGTAAATAATTAATCCCAGCCCAAAAAAGGGTGAAACATATACTGGGTGGATATCGTTTCGCATCCATTTAACGAGTTCAAAACGACAAGAATCTTGGCAATCTTTTCAATTTTAGAGAGTCAGAAAAGAGCTGAAAGATGACTCAAGTAGTGACTTTTTCGTGTTTTTACCAAGTCCAAAAAGGTATAAAATTTAACTCATTAATTCATCAATGTCGTGTGAAAACCTGCTGCTGCATAAGAGACACGTGTAAAACCCATTTTTCGGAATAATAAAATAAAATAATCGAAAAACATGTCTTAAAACCTGATTAGGGTTGTGAAAAAGTTATAAAATGCCAAAAATGGTAAAAATAATTACTTTTCACTTTTTACCTCTTGTAGAGCAATAGTTACCCATTTAGCACTGTGATTTTGCGGCAATGATAGTGGACGATCTGACAGTCCAATCTCGATTCTGTCAATTCCAGGTAAGAGTCGACACCTTTCCCTCCATTTTGAGTCATTCCTTTCTACCTGCAATTTCCAGTTTTGAATTCTGGGGGAGAAAAAGTGAAAATTAGGACACAACGGTTAGCGCGGGTTTCAGGCACGGATTCGCGTCAACCACCCTATTTTATACACTAAGACGCACCCATTGCCGCGACTATTTGAGAAACAGTCGCGTCAACGGCGCAAGCCATTTTTATGTCAAAAATCCCAAGTGATAGACCAAATTTTCACAAATTATGATGCTCTTATTAGGCTAACAATGTCCATGTAACAATATTTGCAAGTATAAAGCAAAAAAATGGTCATAGAATGGAAAGAACGGGAACATAGCGAAGAAGATGAGCTCGCCATGGAAAATAAGAGAGTCATGGAGGCTCTCAAAAACTATGGACTAAAAAAGTTCTTCCTAACACCATGCCTCTGAGCTCAACCAGAGCTACTGCAGTATCTGATTAGCATATGGGACGAAAATAAAGAAAATTTCATCCTTCGAGATCAGGAACTTGAGATTGAAGTGTCTGAGGTCTATTTCATAACAGGATTATCGTAAAGGGGAGTAGCACCAATCCTAACCAACACCCGGCCTTGCATGGAAAACATGACCATGGTGATAGAAAGGGTATGTCCAGGAGCACGAAAAGGATCAAGCAACGAGAAAGTTGATATCCAGACTATCCCAGACTTGACACTCAGAGTAGTGCTACATACCATCACATGAGCTATAGAATCACAAGCACCGCACGAAGCAACAAAGACACAGTTGCTTCTTGTTGTAGACTGCTTGTCACCAATCATCTATAACTGGGCAGAGGCCATGACAATAAACACGAAATGCCAACTAACAAAATGCAAGAAGGGAAAATTGAAACAATTCGGTTATGGGTCTATTCTGGTATTGTTCTTCTTGGAACGGCTACCAATATTTTAGCTGCAGGAGGTCATAGTCCCAGCACCACCAACGAGAGAACCACGGATGGCTTTATGGGCATCTCTGATGCCAAGGGTAGGGGGCATTCAACAGATGTCCTGGAGACCGGAATTCTTCAATTGGCTCCGCTAACAACTAATTGTCGTGGAGGACTGGCCCTACTCTGGTACAGATTTCACTAATGATCCGGACCTCTCACTCCCGGAGGGACAAGATTGGGATGAAGATTTGGGTGAGACTCAATTTTTAAGTTTTATGAGTATTATGATTTTTTATCTATGTGTAAAGTTCTAACATTAAATCCATGTGTTTGCATATGTTGGCCCAAAAAGACCTGCCGGTATGTCACTGATAGCGAGGCGAATCCCTCGCGATTTCGACCCTCAAGGCGAGGGCGACAAGGAAGATGAGATAGTGTGTAATCTGGAGGGAATCACCCGAGGAGTTCCAAACTATGCATGTTTTGACAATGTTTCTCGCGCCTACCAGAGCCATACTGTAGGGGTGCCCAGCTGAATTCACCGCTTACTGAGGCGGCTCATACGGGCAGTGACATGTTATCACGAGCAGCATGCTCATTAGATACCTAGGTTTTATTTTCATCTCCATATTTTGAAGACGTGATGTCTCAGGATGTAAGAGAAACACACATATATTTTTTGAATTTATGATGCACACATTTGAAAACATGCGACATATATATATATATATATATATATTTTCCTACATGGATCTTTTACATGTGATGATGATTTTACAAATTACGCAAATTTCTATCTAATACAATGTTAGCCACTGTATCAGTTAATGTATTCATTTGTCTAGGAATATGTTGATATGTAATAAAATCAAAATGTTTTTCTAGCAAACGGATACGTAAATACAATCTCAAAATGTGTGGATTTCTAACCGAATAATGACTATTGAGTTGCAGAACGACAAGCTGTGAATCTAGATTTACAAGCAATGCGTGTATGCCAAGGTTGATTTCTTCAGTTAATAGCTCAATAATAGCGCTATATTCAAAGACATTGTTTGTAGCTCGTCCTAGAAAAATACCTTGTAGATCTATCAACTCACCAATAGGATCATAAATTACCCAGGCTACCGAAGACAAATTCCTGGTACTACGAGAAGCACCATCCGCGAAACCGACATAAGGGGTAATAGACATATGCACCATAAGCAAGACCCAATAAGCAGAAAAATGCTCACAAATCATATCAAACCAAAATATTTACAAAAAATGAAAATGACACCTATTTACACCTATTACACATGAATGACTCATGCATAATATGTTTTGAGATACAACCCATTTATGGGTTGTTCAAGAGGATGGCCTTCATAATCAATAAGCTCATAAGCCCCATTCTGCAATACGTGTTTAATGATGTAGGGCCCATGCCACATAGGTTGAAATTTACCTGCCCCCAGCTTATCATGAGCTTGGTCATACAGGAGGACGAGATCTCCTTCAACGAAAGAACGAGGGGAAACTGATTAGTCAAAATGAGCCTTGACCCGCTTTTTTTGTGCTTCAATAACCAAAGCAGAAAAGCGGTGAGTTTCATCCAACCTTTCCAAATAAAGGAGATGTTCTTCCTCTGGTGAAGTATTCTGTAGTAATTCAACAGCTAACTTGAGCGAAGGTATTTCACATTCAATCGAGAGATTAGCTTCCAGGCCATATACCAACTGGAAAGGAGTGAACCCAGTTGCATTCTTAACTGAGGTTTGGTATGCCCAAAGAGCCGAAAATAACATGAGATTCCAATCCGATTTATGGATCTCAATCATACGTTAAAGCATAGTGACAAGGACCTTGTTCAAAGCCTCAACTTGGCCATTTGCTTGAGGGTAGTACGGCGTTGAGCTGTCGTGACACAGACCCAACTTAGAAGTCAACTCCGCCACCATATAATGCCAAAAATGGGAACCATGATTGGTAACGATGGCTTGCGGGACACCAAACCTAGCAATAACGTGATTGAAAATGAACTGAGTAGTTGTCTTACCGTCAGCGGCAAGTGTAGGCATTGCTTTGGCCCATTTGGTGAAGTGGTCCACGGCTACGATAATATAAGCATGCCCCCCAGCCGAGTGAAGCTTACATGCCATAAAATCGATGCCCCACTTCGCAAAGGGACCAACGGTAATGACAGAATGAAGAGGAATGGGTGGCACACACATCTTGCATTGGTAAATCTGGCAATCATGGAATTTACAAACTACAACATCACGGAATTGGTGAAAAAGGCTAATATAGACTTGTACTTCATCGAAAAAACAAGTGACCCCAATATGGACGTTCTCAACAACTCCTGGTTTAACGAAAATTTCAATAGGCATCGTCTGTGTAATGTTACTCAAGTTACCTTCTGAAAAAACTTCATGAATCTGAATAGGTGTTTGAAGTGGAGGAGAGGAAACCTGAGAAGAAAAACGCTCAAGACAAGTAGGCATGGCCCCGAGACTTGGGAGAAATGAGGAACGATGATGATTATCGCCCCATGGGGGATCTTCGAGAGACATGGTTTCCACGATGGCCTCATTGGAGGGAAACACTTCCTTCAAAGGATCGGGTGAATCAAAATTACCAAGCCAAGGGGATTGAGAATAAATGTCAAGAGACATGCTCGAAGGAGCAAAATCAGGGGACGGAGTATCTGATGCAGCGATGAGTTCAAAATAATCAATTTCAATCAGACTCAATGGCATCAAATCTCCAAAAGAATTGATCCGTTCAGGGGAGGGGATAACCCATGGGTCATCAGTGCAATAAATCATGTTGACCTGAACAGTATTTGGTGGTGGAAGAGGGAAAATATCCATGAGGGCAGGATCCTTGAAAAGGCCTGGCCCTACGCTCTCGTAGGGACCAGGAATCTTATCCACATACGGAATGTTGTTTTCGGAAGAAGAAGTGAAAAAATACAATTGATCAACAGTAACAATCTTTCCTTTGTGTGGGAATTTCAAAACACGAAAGAGAGTGGACGGAACAAATAGCATTGTGTGAGTCCAACTGCGACCGAGGAGAAGATTATAATTGAGCTTAGCATCAACGACTTCAACTTTGGCATTGGTTGTCTTCCCTTCTAACGTGATCGGTAAACTAGTGAGAACACCAAGAGGTTTAGATTCTCTTCCATCAAATGCTTCAAGGGAATTGGGTGACGAGGTGAGAGATGGAGAACCAATGCCTTTCCAAAAAGTATATGACATAACACAAGTAGATGCACCCTCATCCACGACTACCCGGTGAATGTTCAAACCATTTATACTAACTTGAAGGATGAGCACAATTTGGTGTGGGAGTCGCGGGATGAAATTCTATAAATTGAAATCAAGAAAGCTAGTATCGACAAGATCAACCCCACCTATCGCAGATAACAACTCTTTTCGTTGTGACGGACAACTCTAAAGTACTTCTAACGCAGACATTGTGGATGGCGCTTGATCCAAATCCTCAAAAATACTGTAATGCTAAGCGGCATGGGCGTTAGGATTGTACGAAGGCTTGTGGAGCACACCTTTGGAAGGTGGTCGCACAACAGATTCAATATTAGGTTGTTCAATCTCAAGAGGGCTAGAAATAGGTGGAGGAGGAGGACCATTAGCGATCTCCTTCCCGGTTTCCTAACGTGAACCAAAATAATCTTTTGATCGAGTAGTAATGGAAACAGGTGTAGAACCATTCATCATAAAAACCTAAGAACCAAATGGGGTAGAGGACTGAGGTTTCTCTACCATCTAAGTTTGCTAAGTAGTAAAAGGTTCTTTAAGAATATCCAGAGCTCCTTGAGTATCTTTGAGCAATCGGCTCACTTCGGACTGTCGAGGACAGTCTTTAGTGAAGTGCTCTTCATCACAAATAAAACAAGGATACTTCGGTTTGCGTTGAGAAATATCAGCAAAACGAGGTTTCAGAGAATCCTATTTCGGGGTATCATCTTTGGCCTTACCTTTACCCTTCTTCTTACCTTTAGAAGCGTTATCCATAGGATTGGCGTGAACGGAATTCACTTCTGCAGGTTTTCCAGAATTTGGATTTGGTTGAGAAGCAAAATTATTGGAAGAAGTAGACTTTTGCTTCCCAGAATTAGATGGAGACTTCTGAGAAGTCTGAGATAGGGAACCAATAATACTGTCAACAGATGGAGTCGCTGGAGGTTTAGAAGTTCCAGGTCGAGGAGCATCAGGCAAGATATCATATAAAGCGTCGGATTGAGAGTACACAAGATCAAGATATTGGGTGTAAGAAATGGCTTGCTCCTTTGTTATGCGTGCCCCCATAGCTATGTCTTTGGTGATCTGATTGACAAAGGAGGTAGTGAACCAAGGAGTTAGAATCTGATCAGGAATTTCAAATTTGATCATGCGACGACGTCGCCTCCACTCATGAATATGATCCGAGATATGAGTAGCTCGGTCCAGTTTCAATGAAGTGAGGAGGTGCATCCCAGTCTCATAGCGGACTGGCAACTAGAAATGTGTAAGGAATTCCATAGCTAAGGAATTGAAATCTTGAAAAACTCCATGAGACAAGTCAATGTACCACTTTGCAGCGGCACCAATGAGAGTACGTTGGAAAAGACAGAGCCAAATAGAATCGTCAACCCAAAAGTTAGAGGAACACCACAAGTGGTAAGTCATAACATGTGTTTGGGGGTCTTCACAAATTTTACCCTCAAATTTAGGACAATCACTAGGAATCTTGGTCAGAACTGGAGGCCAATACGGATTATGAAGAAAGGGATCATTTGTCAATTTTGACACATCAGGTAATTCCAACGTAGCAAGAAATGGTAATTGAGTATTAAAAGTCATCGGAGGCCTTTGATAAGGACCCGTATGTACATTCCACCTAGTCCGAGTGGGATTATGTTCCCATACATTCTATCACGAAAGATTTGGATCATAGGGATTAGAAGCAGGATAATTCAGTTGATACTGGGATTGAGGACTAGGATATGGAGTCGAAGTAGAACACGGAGGTCCATCCTGAGCAGTATAAGGATTCTGCTGTGGAATGTAAGCATGGCTTTGAGGGTGATGATACAAAGGTGGATTTTGAGGGTAAGGAATCTAAGGCACACTATATACCAGTTTATATCAAACTTGAGGGTAGTAAACGCCCTGCGATTGAGCAGGTTGAGAAGGTTGCTGAGCAGGGTTCATAGGTAGAATCGGCTTCGGAACTGAAGGAATATGTTGGTGGGCAGGTTGAAACGGTTGTTGAGCTGGTTGAACCAACTGTTGAAATGGTTGTTGGGGACTAATAGGTTGTCCTTGTGGGAAAGGTTGGCCTGATGGTTGCAATGAGCCAGGTTGTCCTTAATAACCAGGTTGACCGGGAGAAGGACCAAAGGGTTGTCCTGGTTGCACAATATTTGGGACATACTGAACGTGCAGCTGTGATTGAGGTGCAACAGGTTGTCCCTGTGACAGATAATTTTGCCCCACAAGACCAAAAGATGATCCTGGTTGATTCAAAGGTTGACCTGAAAGACCGGAGGGTTGTCCATGTTGGGCCAAAGGCTGACCTTGTGAAGGTTGGCCTTGTGGACCGTATGGTTGTCCCTATGGACCAGAAGTAGGGCCCTTATCAGCTAAAGGTTGTCCCGATGAGGGTTGTTCTTGGAAGCCAGAGGGTTGCACAGGAAGAGTAGGTCCCAGATGAGTAACATTCTGATAAGGATCATAAATAGCCTGATAAGAATCAATAGGAGGAAAATAGACCAGATTACGATACACATCATAATGGTGCAGATATATATATACAGGATTAACAATAGCATAATAGTGATGGAATCAAGGATTAGCAGGAGCCTGAGACTACTAAGAACCATGAGAACTCTGTTGCTAAACATTCAATAGATATTCTTCAAAAGTACGACCGCCAGGAATCACAGGAGGAGTGGAAACTGAACTAGAAGCCACACAAATTGTTGGTTGAACTGGAACAGATGTGACAGTAACCGACGAACTAAGAGTCGAAGGTGATAGCCCCAACGAAGGTAGGACTGAACTCTGACGAGGAGTTACTGTACTGGATTGCGCAATGGAGGCAACGCCATATATGATCTGACTCAAGGATCTATACCCAAGCGGAAGTGAGACCGACAGTGATGAAAATTGGATGGAGGCACGAGAGATATCTTCAGGAAAGAGTTGATATTCTGCTTTGGAAACAGGCATTCCTTCACTACCAACAGGACTGGAGGAATCCATATCTGAGTCCAACGTAGTATCTTCGAAAATACTATGGGGACTAGGAGGTACCGCAGCAGCAAAAAAGGGATATCCTGACATAACAGGAGGAAATTCTCCTTCTTCCCCAAAACCAGACCAAGCACTTGGAGGAGGCCAATTAAATTCTACTGGCTCGTCAAGCAGAGATCGAGTAGCAAGGATTTGGACAAATAGAAGAGTAGGCTACGAGAACTCGACAAACCTAGTGGATTGGAAACGTCCGGAAAAGAACCACCACTAGGAGGTAGTGAGGACGATGAAACTAGATGTTCCACCACTTTGACTGTATATCAGAACAGGACAGAAAAGAGATAACCAATCGAAGGTGCCAAAATAATAACCAAATAAATCAATCAGGCCAAGCATGAAACTTTTAATGTGCGTGTGATCGTAGGTGATTAATTTTATAACATTGAAACCAAAATTCATTATTTCATATTTTAAGAGTCGAGAAACAGGAAAAATATGACTCTAGTCACTTTCAATTTGAAACGAGCATGAAAGGACAAGTGCTCGATGATATCTTCTCTTGTTTAAAGAGTCACAAAAATATTGAAATGACTTCTCAGGAATTCTAAGCAAGAGGGTGTACCAGGTTTCCGTGAAATGCCGTATACACCTTGGTGATCAAATGAAACAGAAATGACCAAGGACTTGACATACGTGCAGGTAGTCTCCCCAAATGCTTTGTTCAGTGTATCATGGTTATAAGGCGGCAAACTCGGCTTCCTATGGATAAAAGGATTTTAACCTAGAGGGGTCTCCCTTTATATACGCGATGGTATGGGGAGCACAAGTCTGTACTAGCGATGTCTGAAGCCAACAGGCGAGAGATAGCTACTAGGTTTTAAGACATCAGAACACGTCTCTAGCCTAGACCACTAGAAATATTGCATTAGGTTTCAATGTTGCCTTAGGTTCATTAAGTAAATTTTAAAGTTAATCTTGAATTAGGTTTCAATTTCCAGGCCCTAACGAATTTGGAGCTCAACTTCCTAAATGCAAACTATATGCAAATGAACATCACTTCAGTTCGATGAATGCTAGTTATAAGAAGTATAGAAGTCTTTCAAATAACAACAAACAAACAAAGTATACAAAGAAACTTCTGATGCCTCTAATGCAACAAATTGAAAACGCAATTCCTTCCTAGATGACAAAGGCTAGTTATGCAAAGGAATGTTTTACTTTTGATGTAACCAAAGAATGCAAAATATATTTTTTTATTTTTTCATTGAAAAAAAAAACACATAATGCACTAATTCAAATGGAAAACAAAATAAACACTAGTTTTAGTTTTTCAAATGTAGGGATTTAAAATTGAACAATTCAACCAGAGCGAAAAAAACACAAAACATTCAAGCTAATGCAAAAAAATTTTGATCAAATAGAGAGAATTTCCAAAATCGACCCATCACAAGCAATGTAATCGATGCCTGGAGCACTAAGGGGAAAGATCAATCGATGAAATTAAAATACCATTCAACCAAAACACTCAAAAGGATCGAGGAAAACTCAGTGCAATGGGGCAAAACAATACAAGGCTGACGACAACCAAAAATAATTTCATTTCAAACAGAAGGCTCAGTGTACAAGAACACTCAAAAACCCTAAGGCCTTTAAATGACACTAATGGGAAAATGGACAAACAACTGAAAGAAAGAAGTCTACAGTAGTCAACACAGTTCCAAAGGCTAGATCACACCTAGAAAATAACCCATAAGCAAGCACAATTGACCAAAAGACTCATTAAGGAGGTCCAACCAAAACCTATAGGGGTTGGCGTGACTGTAAGGTTGTAATATGTGCCATACAAGGGTTGGCGCAAGTGAAAAGAGAGCAGCCTGTGCCAATCGGCATGACTGTTCAGAAAAAAAACTACACCAAGCTAGATAACTATGGGAAAAAAATGAAAAACCAAAACTTAATGAGCAGAGGCCAACCTTGACACTCTGGAGCTGAACAAAGGATGGAAATTAAGTAAACAAACCAAAAAAAGACAGAAAATGAAATCGATAATTGAAACTGACCCAACAGGAAGGAACGACAAACTCGCACTGATCCCCAGTGGAGTCGCCAATTTGTTACATAGGTAAATCCTCTCTGCGGACAGAGACGATCCCTCTAGCCCTAGGGTGGGTCTATAAACAAAAGCACACACTAAAGTGTTGCTTCCTAGTTAATGAATGAAAAAAAGACATGGTAGATCGACCTACCTGGAATCTAATTCTGTCGTCGTTGCAAAAAGATTAGTAGCCTCTCGCTCCTATCTTGGCAAATCAAAATATGTTCGTTGTTATGCCCAGATACCTGCACATGTAACAAGAAACGAGAACAACATATGACATCATAGTTTCACTCACAACTATTAACCAGTCAAAGAGGGCTAAAGCTATTGCATTACACAAACATCATAACACAATAGTGGAACCAAACAGTAGTCATGTATATATAAGTAGAAGGAAGAGGTACAACCGATGCTTTGACGTCGCAGTCTCCTCCAGCGGGCTTCAGCCAAAGCGCGTCTCAGTACCTGTCGAGGGATTCAGACATAATGAAGACATGGATTCAAGCTCTCCTCAACGTGATTCCTTCTATCTATCTTCTCTAGTCATTCAACTATAGTATCAGCTCTCCAAGTTCAGCTATTCAACCATTCAGTTGTTCAACTAGTTTGTACTAAGAGAGATAGTTTCTTTTATAGAGGAAAAGGAGGAGGTTGGGATCCCTACAAAGGTGGGAGGGAGTCCTATCCTTTAGGAGAGTTCCAAGGGAGGTGGAAACTACTAACTAAAGGAGGGAGTTTGTGGTTGTTTTAGTTCAACCACTCCCAATGACTCATCCTCGAGGTGGTTGGAATAGAACTCCACCTCTATTTTTAAAAAACATTCCATAAACATCTTTGGCACGAGCAATTAACTGGGCGTGGGCTCAATGTCAATTTTCCAGCTCGGCACGGGAGTGTAACTGGCTACTTGCGCCAAGGCAAAAACAAGGGTTTTACAGTCTTGCTCAGGGAATTTTCAACAAGAGGAATGTTATTCTCATGCAAAGGAATGCAGTGATGGTTTTTTCCAGGCATGACACTGCTTATTGGTCACAAAAATGACCCTCCAATGGGTGATATGGGGATTGCAGGGATAGTGACAAAATTCTGTGTGACAATGGTCAAAGTATAGAAGTCTCAGAGACTCGCACAAAGACTATAGAAATTAGGAAAAGAGGTTTTCATGGCTCAAACCTTAGCCCAAGCTAAGGAAAACATATGGATATATATCCATAAATCCATGAATGAAATTTTACCTTCCATTCAAATTATTTTTGAGCATAATGAGTTAATTCAAAGGTCTAAGGAAGCGATTCAGCAGGTCAGAGATCAATTAGGAGACAAGCCAACAAAAGCTACAAACATCATCAAATTTTTGAATTCTATGAACAAGTATGAGGTGGAAGATTTAGATATTTAAGACAGGACTGATATAATACTAGAAGTCAAGAAAGTGTTAACTAAAAGGACCCTCGTGTTGCTGCTAGAAGAAAAATGCCAGGGGCTGGAAATTGGTGTCAATAGATTCTTCAACAAGCTTGAAGTGTTGAACGAGAAAGGACTTCCAAGTTTATTTTTGATAAATGACAAATTAATTACCATGGATGATTATAACAAGAAATTGACAGCTATATCTAAAGATGGTTCTAAATTTGCAGGCATATTGGGCAGCGTTACAGGGAAGGCTTTTCTCAAGGCACTAGAATTTGATTTAAGTATCCATCATGAGGTAAATCACATTTTTTTCATCAAGCCTACTTTTTCCAAGTATACAGAAGTATATGAGATTTATAGAAGAGTGACTAAATTATATAATCCAAGTGAATATAGATGGTATAATTTATGTGAGTTACTAGACTAAATGAGTAACTCTATCTTCAACAATAGGATCAACAGCGCAGCAAGGGTCAACGAGACAGATCAGCAACAACCTCCTTCAAATCAGGGCCATCATTTGAACAGTTTCAACTTACCCTAATATTTTGTAATAAAATATGTAATTTCTTTTAGATATGCCTAAAATATATCTTGATCTATCATGATAGGATTTTTTGTAAATAATTCTATAAATACTTTAGATTTCAAAGTATCGAGGGTTGATTTGTGCACTCCAGAAGGCTATTGTACTTTTTCAAATTTGATGGGTTGATCAGTGAATTAAAGGAATATTTCACATTATTCATGTGTTGAACTATTGGTGATGTGCTTCTCTCATTCACTATGTTTTTATTATCCTGTTTTCCATGCTTATGTATTCCTAATCTAAATTATTTTACAGAAAGTTTAAGAAAAGAATTTTTTTTTAAATACACTATGTTTCTGTTGAAAATGCAGCAAGATGATGGAGCTTAGTGAAATGAAGTCGCCTTCACTAAGTGGGCCCGCAGGCAAATTCTGGCGCAAAGTCTATTTTTAGACTATGTCTATTTTTAGACATATGGAGCATAGTCCGGGGATTGCAGTATGTTATTCTTGGAGTATTGGTCATGTTGGTAAAAATAGATGGACCTCTATTTTTTGGACCTATAGGTCGAAGTCTATTTTTAGACTGCCTCTCCTTAAAATAGGGAAGTCAAATATTATTTACCCTTAATAATATTTAGACTATAAACTTCAGTTTACTCTCTTGGAGCACTTCAGTTCGAACCTTGGAAGTGGCTCATGCATCTAACAGAGGAATTACGCTATTCCTAAGGGTTTGGTGAGCACATGCATGGTTGACTTCAGTTAGGACTTCAGTGGCAGAAGTTTGGTGGAGTTAATGAGATAGCTAGTGGAGTTGTGTTCGGTTTAACTTGGTTGAACTAGTTGAGATTAGTTTAACTAGCTAATCAACTAGTAATGAGTGGAGTGAATTAAATATTATTTAATTCATTAATTAGTAACTCATTATTCAACTCAAGAACACATCAGTTCACTACAGTGCATGGACAGTTCAGTGGAGACCAGTGAAAGAGGTAGATGAAAGGGTGGAGTTAGCTATCAATGGCGACATCGGTTGTGCATGAGATTTGCACCACACTTGGAGGAATTGCCCATGATGATTGCGCTGTCAAGCCAAGGAGATTCGAACCTTGGATCTCTATTTAGACAGGCCATGATTGCGCAATAGAGGCAAGGCAATTAGTGGTGAGTTTTGAACCAGTAACTTGTTCAAAACCAAGCTAGTTTGTGTGTAACTTTATGAGATAGTACTGAGTACTTGTGAGGAGTATTGTACTGATTTTGTTACATGTTTTCTCCATTATAATATACACAATAGCTGCGGGGTTTTCAGCTATAATCTTTCCCCATACATACTGTGTTAATGTGTATGATGATTTGATGTGCTATCGCTTGTTTTATTTCCGCATGTGTGATGATGTGAGTGGAAGAGATTATGTGTTGCATATGAATTCGAATTGATATGTGATCAGGATAGTCTCGGTGGATAATTAATCATTATTCAACAAATTTCTACATGGTATCGGATCTATTGAAGCAGAGATTGATCATCACAGTGATTACAAACTTATTTCGGTAGACAGAGTCTGCATGCGGGCCAGGTAGCCTCCGGATTCATCTTTCTTCGGAAAGTGAAAGGTCTGGTAAATGCCCCTTGCAGTCAATCTCTATGCTAGAAATAATTTGTTCTCACAGATCTAGAGCGGTTGAGCTTTGAGGTGGAATTCGAAATTTTGCAGCAGTTTTGTTTTCTTGGTGCCAGTGTTGAAAATGTCTTTCGACGGTTTGCGACTCGAATATGCTCTTGAAGGCAGTTCGAATTATGTTGCATGGAAGGATCGCATGGAGGCAGTATTAGAAGATAATGGTCTGAAGGAGTTCGTGGATACGGATGTCCAAAAGCCCACTGATCCTGCTGAAGTCGAAGTATGGCAAAAGAAGATGGCGAAATGTCGAAGGATCTTGTTGGAGGGCGTCAAGGATCATATTGTATCCAGCCTGCATGGAAAGGCTACTCCATATTTAATGTGGAAAGCTTTGACGGATCTATTCCAGAGTAAGAGTGACCAAAGGAAGCTGGCGCTCAAAGACAAGCTCAGGAACATCAAGATGGAAAAGGGCGACAGTATCGCTAAATACCTCACGGAGTTCACTCAATGCAGAGATGAACTGGGAAGTGTGGGAGTTACTGTCGATGAAGAGGATATGGTCGACCTGGCTCTCCTTGGTCTTCCGAAGGCTTGGCACTCATATCAAGATAGTGTCAATGGTCGGGAGAAGCTGCCGGGATAGGAGCGCCTTTGGGCGGATCTCATGCAGGAGGAGATAAGGAGGACTACTCGAGATGGATCTTCATCAAAGGGAGCTGATGAAGAAAACTGCGCTTTGGTGTCCAAAGCTAAGAAAGGGAAGGGTAAGAAAACCTCTCATTCTGGAGCAAAGGGCAAGAAGCAGGATATGGCGAAAGTGAAGTGTTTTCACTGCCATGATCACGGAAATTATGCTACCAATTGTCCAAAGAAGAAGAAGAACAAGCAAGCGGGAAGATCTGCAGATGGAGAAGCTTTGGCTTCACAGTTCGAGCTTGACTTTTCACTGATCGCATGATTGGTTTCAAGTGTGATGGGATCGGTGTGGTTCTTGGACAGCGGCGCGTCATTTCATATGACGGGAGATCGGGATTTGTTCTCAGATCTGGAGGACAAAGATTTGGGTGTGCACATCGAGATGGGCGATGATGGTAGATACAGTGCGACTGGTATCGGTACCATATCCTTTCAGAGGGAGTCTGGTAAACCCTTTGTATTGAGGGATGTTATGCATGTACCTGGATTGAAGAAGAACTTGATCTCTGTGGCGATGTTGGAGGATAAGGGGTATGATGTGGTCTTCAGCGAAGGAAAAGCCTTCCTGCGCAGTAAGACTACTGGAGAGACCTAGAAGATAGGGGTTCGGACCAAGAACCTTTATCAGTTGCAGGTAGATGGCTGCGCAGCTATGGCATGCAAGGCGGGAGAAGTGGTGAGCCGGGATGATGAGGGTGAACTGTGGCACAGGAGATTGGGCCACCTTCACCATGGAGCTTTGAAGATCCTGCAGCAGATTTCTACTGGGCTTCCTAAGGGCACTCTTGCGCGGTCAGATCAGTGCAAGGGGTGTACTTTAGGGAAGTATGTGAAAGCCACCTTTCACGAGAAGGATAGTCGCGCCACGACGATCCTTGAGAGAGTTCACACAGACGTGTGTGGTCCTTTCTCGGTTGCTTCGACAGCAAAGCACAAGTATTATGTGATCTTTGTTGATGATTTCTCTCGAAAGTGCTGGATCTTCTTCATGCAGAAGAAGAGCGATACATTCGCGAAGTTCTGTGAGTTTAAAGCATTGGTCGAGAAGGAGTCGGGGAAGAAGGTGATTGCTCTAAGGAGTGATAACGGTGGTGAATTCATCTCGGTTGAATTCAAGGAGTTCTGCAGCGCAGAAGGGATTCAGAGAGAGCTCATCGCACCCCATAACCCACAGCAGAACGGGGTGGCTGAGCGGAAGAACAGAACGATCGTGGGTGCTACATGGGCGATGTTGCATGATCAGGGCCTACCCCTTCACTTGTGGGCTGAGGCATGCAATACAGCAGTGTATGTGCAGAACCGTTGTCCTCACAAGGTTCTTGGCATGAGTACACCGGAGGAGGCTTATTCTGGAAAGAGGCCTGATATTTCCCATTTGCGGATTTTTGGTTCTCCTGTCTACATGCATGTGATGAAGGATGCGAGAAGGAAGCTGGATCCAACTGCTGAGGTTGGAATATTTGTGGGGTACACTGATACACCTCACAACTACCGGGTGTATTTGTCAAACAGTCGCAAGACTGTTGTGCGACGGGATATAAAATTTCAGGAGGAGAAATCCATGCAATGTTCGCTTGAGAGGGAGCTACACTTGCATGCAGATGAGGAGCTGTTAGTTCCTAAGGAGGAGCTTCCGGATGTGGATCAGCCACAAGAGGAGGTTCAGGAGGTGGAAGAAACCACCCAGGCAGCGCCAACCATGAGAGGGCGCATGCGCACTACAGAAGCTGAGCGACTGGCTCGGGATGCAGAGAAGGTTGTAGGACCACCTACAGCACAGCGCAGACAGAGACAGTCACCTGATCAGTACACTGGATACATGGCTCTTATGAGTCAATGTGTTGTGACGGAGCCATCCTCTTTTGAGGAAGCCGTGGAGGAACCCGCATGAGTTGATGCCATGATCGAAGAATATGATTCGATCATCAGGAACAGTGCATGGGAGATTGTCCCAAGACCGGTTGGGAAATCAGTTGTAGGTTCGCGATGGATCTACAAGGTGAAGCAGGCGGCTGACGGGAGTGTGGAGAAGTACAAGGCGAGATTTGTCGCCCGTGGCTTCTCACGGATCGAGGGGATTGACTATGAGGAGACTTTTGCACCTGTCGCAAGGTACTCTTCCATACGGACGATCCTTGCTCTCTCAGCGCAGATGGGGTGGCACATTCATCGGATGGATGTGAAGACTGCGTTCCTCAATGGAGTTATTGAGGAGGAGGTGTACATAGAGCAGCCTGAAGGTTTTGAGATCTTCAGCAGTGAGTCGCATGTGTGCCGACTCAAGAGAGCACTGTACGGGCTGAAGCAAGCACCTCGTGCTTGGTACACTCGGATAGATAGCTACTTCATCGGGCTTGGATTCTCCAAGAGTGAGGCGGATCCAAACCTGTACCAGATTGTGGTGGAGGGGAAGCTGTTGATCATCGTACTGTATGTAGATGATCTGATTTTGACTGGCGATGAGCAGTTGATACTTTCATGCAAGGAGGATCTTCCACGAGAGTTTGAGATGAAGGACTTGGGCATCCTTCATTATTTCCTGGGATTGGATATTTGGCAGCGCAGCGGAGGACTGTTTGTTTCTCAGGGCAAGTATGCCCGGGAGATTCTGGAGAGGTTCAACATGCAAGGCTGCAAGCCTGTTGACACTCCTCTTCCTGGTGGTTGGAGGAAGGAAGATGCTACTTCAGTGGAGGTAGTGGATGCCACTGTCTATCGACAGTTGGTGGGGTCGCTTATGTATCTGGTCAATACACGACCCGATATATGCTATGCAGTTAACCAGCTTTCGCAAGCTATGGTTAAGCCTACCAAGCTCTTTTGGAAGGCGGGCAAACATGTATTGCGCTATATCAGAGGCACATCGGGATATGGTCTATGGTACAGACAGGAGGATGGAGTGAAGCTTTCTGGCTTCACTGATGCAGATTGGGCAGGGAGCCCAACAGACCGGAAGAGCACTTCTGGAGGAGTTTTCAGCATTGGGTCGACAGCAGTTTCCTGGTACAGCAGGAAGCAGAGATCCGTGGCACTCAGTTCAGCAGAGGCCGAGTACATGGCAGCAAGTTTGGCTGCATGCGAGGCTATTTGAATGAGGAAGATCCTCGCAGGTTTGTTCAGGTTGCATTTGGAGCCTACAGTGATCTACTGTGATAAACAGAGCTGCATCAAGCCCTCGGCTAATCTAGTATTTCATGATAGGTCCAAAAATATCGACATCAGGTACCATCATATCAGAGATTGTGTTCAGCGGAGAATCATGATGCTTTCATATGTTCCCACGGAGGATCAGGATGCCGACATCCTGACGAAGGCGCTCACCAGGAGCAAGTTCGAATTCCACGGAGGCAGGAT